>CM031940.1:54102058-54347819 GCA_018703725.1 Brassica juncea
CCAGGGCGGCCCGCGTGACGGGTTGCCGCCGGCGCCAGGCATCACTGCCGTCTGTGGGTTTTTGTTGTTCGATCTCTTTCCCCGTTAGTCGTTTGCGGGAAATCTTTGAGTTCGGGAAGATCTTAGCCGTAGATTTCGAGTAATCGTTTCTAATCCAACAGACTCCTCGAGTATCGGATTTTGTGATGGACTTGGATTTGTAGACTTTCCGTCTTCAGGGATGTGAGCAACGAGGCTTCGAGCTTTAGATGTGTTAAAGACGAATCTTTTTAAACAATCGGGAAGGCTTTACGGAAGACTCATTGTAGATCTCGGACGATCCGGACATGGGTTTCAAGGGACCAAGATGCCGCCATTGCCCGAGATCATGAGATGATTCCACGGATGGGCGCCGGGACCCTCGCCGCTGGCGCCAGATGGGAGTGGACGAGCATTCCCGTGAGTTTTATTGAGCGACGACCCGTTTCTTGGCTTTGATCGTCGCTTGGCTTTTCTTTCGAGGACTTTCGGGTAACGATTTCGTCATTGACCGATTTTGACCCCAACAGTTAGCCCCCCAGCTAGCTAGGAATCGTAGTGCCTGTCGGATCCTAGCTTGCGGTATGGCCGTATGGGAAGGTGTAGAGACGTAATCGTTTGCCGAAAGTTGGGGTAAATAGTGATTTTACCTCCTTTATAAGGATGGAGTAAGAAATCTCATTCTTACTTCATCATAAGAAATTTACTCTCTCTCTCAAGAATCCTTTCTCTCTCTTTAAGAACAATGTCTTCAAAGTCCTCAAAGAGAAATTCTTCTTCCCAATCATCCTCGGATGACTCTCCTGCCCATGTGACAGTGAAGCAGGAGGAGTTGGTCGAAGAGGAAACGAAGAATGCGTATTACCGAGCCCTTGTAGGTTCGCCCCCGACACTGCCAGAGATCCCTGTTCCGAGGAGACCTCTGAGGCAGCCTGGTGCTCCTTTTACGCCGAGCTCGGTTTCTCGTAAATATCTCAAGGTTATTCGAGATTTTTACCAGGTTCCTGAAGGAGTCAAATTCCGGATCCCGTTGGTAACGAGAGTGCAAGGAATCCTCCGCTAGGTTTATTTACATGTTACGAAGCTTTCTTTACGTACTGCCGTATGTGGTTCCTGATCCCTGGTGCCATTGTTCGTGCGCTTCACCACTTCGAACTTTCGATCAGCCAGCTCAGCGTTCCTGCCTTGGAGAGTTGGCTTGGCGTACTGATCGCTAGCTACGAACTCGGGATTGATCTTGGTCCCGATGATTTCGAAGGTGTTTGGGGCACTCGGCCGACGGGGAGCGACGGTTACTACTCCATGCTGCCTAAGAAGGATATGGCCGTGATTCAGGGGACTACTTCGAATCCCAAATCGTGGCAGGAGCGTTTCTTCTTCGTCCAAATAGATGGTGAGTCTGTCGAGGAGAGCTGCCTCCATCTATTTCCGCAAGCATGGAACTTCAACAGAGGTAATACGATGAAAACCCTGTTGTCTATTTCACCTGTTCGGAAGTGCGAGTTTTAGTGAAAAAGTTTTGCTTTGTAGGGAACAACCCTATCGCGCATTTGCACGGTGATCTCTTTGTCAAGAGAGATCTTCTTCGTCAAAGGCCGTTTTTCTGGAAGTCCTTCACCCTCGAACGGATTCGAGACGCGGTTAGACTTTATCGATCCCGAGATCCTGTCTCGTCGCATGATGCCGAACTGGTCATCGAAGCTCTTACTCGGAGGCGTAGACAGAGGTCTCGTAAGGGGAAGGAAATCGATGATGGGGAAGGCTCGGAAGATCCTTCACTGTTGGGAGAAAACCCTTGTTTTGCTCCAACGGAAAAAGGGGGAGCCAGCGGTTTTCCACCCAACAACTTCTTTGATGGCCTTCCTCCGGAGTTTACTACTGATGAGTAGCTGGAGGATGAGGAAAAACAACGGGTTTTTGCCGAGGGCTCCCAACGTGTCAACGAGGTTTGGCCCTTCGAACTTCTGAACATTATGTTTGAATCTGTATATAAGCATACTTGCTGATCTTGAGTTTATGCAGGGACTAAGAGTGTTTAGCGAGGCGCTTGACTCGAGTTTCCGCAAATCCAGGATTTGCTAACTTCAAGACCACAGAAGCGGAGCGAGAGCTTTTCCGGTTCCGACAGGAGGTAAAGGCGCAGAACGCGAAGCAAGCTGAGCTTCACGCTCGAGCTCTCGTTCAGGCGGAAAGGAGAGGAAGAAGGATGGTCGCAGCGGAGGTGGCAAGACGGGCGGAATCGTTTTCTGCTGAGTTTCAATGTTTAAAAGAAGCTCAGGAGTTTGTTGGTGATTTCCGCGAGTGCCGGGGTTCGGTCGTAAACCTTTACAAGTCTCAGAACCCAGATTTCTCTTTCGATTCCGAGATTTCTGAGATGAAGGATTTCATGGCCGAGTGTGCTCATGCTGAGTCCTTGGTTCCTCCGGTAGAAGAAAGAGTCCGGAGAATATGGGAACCTATCGAGGTTTCCGAGGATACGGTGGAGGCCGGAGCCGATGAGAACGCCGAGGGTGGTGGGAACGCTCGAGGCGTGAACGAGGAAGTGGACCAGCCTGCTAGTTCGTTTGGGATTTCCGCATCCGGATTTCTCAATGTTGACTTCCTTTTGTGAATCGTATTTTTTGGCCGTGTGTGGCCGTTTTTAGTAGTTTTATTCTGCGACCGTTGGAGGTTGCATTCTTATGTTTTGGGACTGGCCGTTGGTGGCTTTGAATCCTGCCGTCTTTGCGGTTTTTATGAATATGAAAATTTGCGAGAGTTCGTCTTTTGTTTTGATTTATACTTTCGTCAAGTGTAGAGGGAAGGATGCGAGTAGTCACTTTGCATCCCAACTCTTTTTCGTCGCTTGGTCCGTATGCTACTTTTTAGCGAGCGTTTTAGGTGTAAGCGATAAGAGGCATGTTTTGGATCTCGTATACGATACTATTTCTGTGAGATGTCAAGATCCAGCAAGACTGGGTTTAGGGCAAGACCTAGGCTTACTCTCAGCTTTAAGGCTGTGCGATGACTGATCGGCTTTCGTTTTGCCTGTTAGTGATTTCTTCCTGATTCTTTTCGTTTAAAGTCCGCGACTAGTCGCCGGCTTATATGACTTGTGTTAAAAGAATCGAGCTATCTTCGGAGTTTATCTGAGACGCTAAACCAAAATTTTGGGTTTCTTGTATAGCGCGCTATGATATCCTTGTCGGATGTAAGAGGACCTTGTAGGTCTGACTACGAGTTTGTATTGAGTGAAACGTTTCTTGTGTGCGTCCGTCGGGGCCAATCGACGGGCGTGAGTTATTTTTAAGTCGCAGGTAATACGAGTTTTGTTATCTTTTTAAGAAGTTGCGACGTCTCGCGTTTCTTTTGAAGATATGATTTTTGTTTTTCCGAAGCGTTGATGCGTTTAAGTGAGCATAAAAGATAGAAAGAATTTTATTAAAAATTTCGAGAAGTTAGAGTACATGTGCGGATTTTTCGCGTTTTTTTGTGGGAGTATAGGAGTATATGCACCCAGTCCCCCCCCCCCTTTTTGGTGAGGGGGATAGCTGAACTCGCCGGGTTTCGACGAGCTGCCTACGTACCTCTTTCGAGGATCAAGCCATCTCGTAGTTCTGATAGTTGTCGCAAACGTTTTTACTCCCCGTGCGTTGCCGTTCTGATCGTGCTGGTTGGATCGGCGGTTTGTGCGGGGGTCGAGCTGTCTGCTTTTATGGCGGTGGACTCAGAGGCTTTGTCGCTGTCTTGAATCGTTGCCTGTTCGGATGATTCTGGATCATCTTTCTTCGAGTCCTCGCGAATGTTGTGTGATTCCTTTGCTCGTTTCGGGTTGGCCGCAGGGGAGTTCCGATCTTTTCGCAGTTTGAACTCGGCTAGGTAACAGAGTCTCGATTGTTTCTGACTACCCCAGATGGCTGCGGTTCCAGTCGGAGTCGGGAACTTGATACCGAGGTGATATGTGGATGGTACTGCCTTCATGGAGTTGATCCAAGGGGTTCCCATGATGGCGTTGTAGATGGCCGGGTTGTCGACTACTGCAAACTCGACGATCTTTGTAACTTCCTTTGCCATGACCGGGAGTTTAATTCTCCCGAGGGTCATGGTAGTGACGCCCGAAAACCCCGTCAAAGGTTTTGGCTCACGGACGACTTCCCCAAGTGGGATCTTCATCCTGTAGAGGGTGTCGCGGAAGATGACGTTGACCATGCTTCCTGTATCGATGAGAATGCGGCCGACTTCGAGATCCTGGATTACCAGGTCGATTACCAAAGGATCGCAGTGAGGTTTGTCGATTCCGACGGTCTCCTGTTCCTCGAAAGCGATCGTGTGGTTAGGAACATCGCTGTCTGGGAACCAGTTGGAACTTGTCTCGGCTTTTCGCCCGTAGGCTTTTATCGACGAGACAGAGTCTTGGTAGAACTTGTGATCCTCCGATGATCATGTTTACCCTCTGGCGACTGCTGTTGTTCCCTTGGTCGTCCTGTCTTCTTCCGCATTTTTCCCCCGATTGATTTTCGGTCGCGCGGTCCTCGGAGACAGTTTTGTTGGTCTTTGGGCGGTCGGAGTCCAGGAGCAAGTCCATTTATACTCTTGACCTTTGATAGTTCGCCGGTGAGGAGCTTTGCGGCGAGTCGGGCGCCGAGAACCTTGCAGTTCGCAGTGGAGTGACCTCTGGTTTCGTGGAACTCGCAGTAGGAATTATCCTTGTACTGGTTCCTGGTCCAGGTGTTTCCGGAGGTTCTGCTTTGCTCCGAGTTGATGGCGTAGTTATGCTCGCCTTGGGCGTCTTCCCCTTCGTGATGGACGTTTTTGTCGTTACGAGAGGTTTTCTTTTTCGAGGACGTTTTCTGTGGTCCATGCTTCTGCGATAGAAGCTTCATCTCTTCTTCCATGATGATGAAGTCCGTTGCCTTGTGGAGAGTATCCTGGATTGTCCGCGGCTTTTCCAGTAGTATCCACTTTCGGAACTTCGACTTGTACCAGAGAGTTTTCCTCAGGGCGTCGATTGCGACATTGTCGCTGATGCCTGTTACTCTGGCCATCACCAGCTTGAACCTTCGCATGAAGTCGCGGAGTGACTCGTCCTCCTTCTGAGCTAGACTCCATAGATCCACGTCGGACGTTTCTCTGTCCATGAACATGGAGTATTGTTTGAGAAACGCCGAGGCCAGTTGGCGGAAACTTCCGATGGAGTTCCTTTTGAGCCGGGAGAACCACTCGAGTGCAGCGCCTTTGAGGTGCTCGACGAAGAGAAGACAATGACCCGCGTCTCGTTCGCGCTCCGGGAGTTTGCACCTGCCAATTGCGATCTGGAAAGACTGCAGGTGCGACTTAGGATCCGTCGTACCGTCAAAGACCGGGATTTTGATTTTCCCTGGATCTGAGATGCGTGTTTCCGTGATCCGGGTGGTGAACGGTGTTTTCCGTGCTTCCTCGAGAAGTCTATCGATCTCGGGAACGGAACTGGTCGCCTGATGCATTTGCGATTTTCACCGCTTTCACTTCGGCCACGGTCTTTTTTAGAGATTCGCGGAGATCATGGATCTCGATATTGCTACCAGCGTTCCTCCGAGTTTGTCGGCGCTGGTCGCGATAGATCCGAGTTTGATCTTCCGCGAGTTCTTCCTGCTCCATCCAGTAGAGTTCTTCTTCCTCTTCTGTCATGGGCCTATCGAAGGATACCGTCTGCCGAGCGGACTGGCTTCGGGTCCTCCTGGGGTGGATGTCAGCGTCTTCATCGGAAGGATCCGATTGGAAAGTTCGCTTTCCTTGTTTCCCGTAGCCGGGAGTGGAAGGTTCTGCGAGGTCGTTTGCTGTCCTTTCGGAGCCGTTTCCTCGAGAGTGGGCTCTTTCGGGGCATCTTTTTCTCGTACTTTCGGGAGATCCGAAGTCGAGTCTTCTGCCGCGGCGTGCCTTGGTGGATCCGCGCGGCAGTTTACTCCTCGCAGTTAAGGTGTCGACCTGTTTTGCGAGCGAGGTTATCAGCTTGTCCTGTTGTTCCGCCCGTGCCTGGGCGGAGGTAAACAGTTCCTTCATCTGCCTGAGCGCCTCAGTGTTTGCATCAGCAGTTACTGCGGACGCATCTCCAGCTGGAGTCTTCTCAACGTTGGCGTCGACGGGTGTTCCGTCTAGTGCTGGTTGATCTTTGGCGACGTCGGTAGACATGATCGAGCGTGTGCAGTTGCGAGATAGATAGATTCGTAACCCCCCTCCTTCTAGTGCCAAACTGTGGGAACCGAAATTCGCACCGTCAATTTCTGATAAAGATTTGTGGAGGAAAACCGAGTTAACCCGATCTTCCCTTGAAGGTCCCGGATATCTGCTGGGCCGCACACGAAACAATCAATAGAGATAAAAAGTTGCGAAAAATAGAAATCGTAAAAGTTGAGCGAAAGAGATCTTATTTCTCAATTCTCGTTTGAGCGTGTACAACAAGAAAAGAAATCGGCCGTAAGAGCTGTCGAGGGAGTCCGCTAGTCTGGTCGCCTAAGTCTATCCTAGTTGAGTCGCAGCTCGCTAGTGAAAACAGAAAAGAATGCTAAATCGCTCTAATGTGCTAAGTGCTCTGAAAGTTTGTGATCTGGTTTGCTTCTTGCTCAAAGCTCTCCTTATATACTCCCCCTTAAGACGGTCTATCTTCTCGCGGGCTGAATCGGGCTTTTTCCATTTTCGTCCATCTTCATGTTTATCGGGAAACTTGACATTTATCTTCGGAAAAATTGACATTTATCTTCTGGAAACTTGACATTTATCTTCTGGAAACTTGACATTTATCTCTTATGTGAGGATAAAGATAAACCGTCATAGTTATCCTTCTTTTTCGGAAAATCGTAAGCGGGCCGTTTTGGCCACAGTTGGGCCGTTTAGGAGTTTTTACGAATTTTCGAAAGGAACCGTCTTTGAAGGTTTCGGTGTTTCCGAAGGAACCCCAATTCCTTGTATAGTCGAGATATTGGTGTTCTAAAATAACCGTGATTCGTACCAAACTTGCGTGGGATTGATCCGAACAAGCTAAGATGGGATTGAACCGGGCATGATAGGACCGAGACCAGGAAGAGGGTCCGGACCGACGGGTGCCGCCGGCACCAGGCCGACCCCCGCGTCCCGCGTGCCACCGGCGCCAGGCCGGCCCGCGTGACGTTGCCGCCGGCGCCAGGCCAGGGTGCCGCCGCGCAGGCTAGCTCCCACTTAAACAACCCCTGGCTACATCGTCTCTTAGTTCCAGTACGTCCGCCCTCTACTGCGCACCATCCCCGTCTCGCTTTCTGATGTGTGTTGTGCCCGGACCAGCAAGCCCACCCTAATCGTGAACGGTGTGAGCCTTCGCCGACGCTCTCCGGCCGACTCAACTATCTCCACTCCCCCCTTCCAAACTTCTAGGGTCAATTGGACCCGCGCCGTGCGATGTTCCCCCGATTGGTCTGCGGTACCAAAAAAGCCCGCTGTATGCGTGTTGTTTTTTGTTTCTAGTCTTACTCGATTCTTTCTGGCTTCTTTTTCATTGGCTTATCGAACTCAATCTCGCACCGCTTCGACGCCGCTAGTGTCTGCCCACGCTGGCACGTGTGGACGCCGGTACCCACCGCCCTCCGAATAGCGGACGCTTCACTCCCCCTCTACCACGATTTCCAGCCGTTACGATATCGCGCTGCACACCCCCTGGACGCCTCGTCGACCGGTTGGCAGTCGGACTCTGCGCCCCTGACCATTTACCCCCCTACCATGACCGCGGCATCCAGTCACATCCCTTGATCTCTCCGCACCCCGGTATACCCCAGCGAGTCCTCAAGCACCCCACTGGACCTATCTCCCGCTGTTCCCCGACCCAACACCTGCCGCGCTATGAGTTTGGACCCCCCCTAAGCGTTCAGCTCTGTAGCCCGTCCCCGGGACTCGCCGTGGCCCCAAAAAAAGCACACTACGTCACCGAACCGTACTAGATCCCCCTCCGTGGCTGTGTACCCCACTTCAGCTAGCCAGTCATCTGCGCAGCCCCCCGCTCCTAACACCTCCCACGGCTCTCGTCTGCCTATTTAATTCATGCCCCGCTCGGGCCCGCTCCCGTTCCGTAGTTCCGCCGAGGCCCCTCCCCGACGGGTTGTCGGACGGGCCCACGACGGAGTTCTAGAGGGGGTCCCGCGGTGGGTTGCGAGGGTGGGGGGCCGAACGCGTTACAGAGTGGCCCGCGTGACGGGTGCCGCCGGCGCCAGCCGGCCGTGGTTGCCGCCGGCGCAGGCCGGAGCCGCCGGAGCCCCGTGCCGACCCGGTCCGGTCCACCGGTGCCAGGCCGGACCCGCGTCCCGCGTGCCGACCGGCGCCAGGCCGGGGGTGCCGCCGGCGCCAGGCTAGCCCGCGTTCCGCGTGCCGCCGGCGCAGGCCGGGGTGCTGCCGGCGCCAGGCTAGCCCGCGTCCTGCGTGCCGCCGGCGCCAGGCCATCCTGCCGTCTGTGGGTTTGTTCGATCTTTCCCCGTTAGCCGTTTGCGGGAAATCTTTGAGTTCGGGAAGATCGTTAGCCGTAGATTTCGAGATAATCGTTTTTTTAATCCAACAAGACTCCTCGAGTATCGAGATTTTGCGATGGACTTGGATTTGTAGACTTTTCGTCTTCAGGGATGTGAGCAACGAGGCTTCGAGCTTTAGATGTGTTAAAAGACGAATCTTTTAAACAATCGGGAAGGCTTTACGGAAGACTCATTGTAGATCTCGGGCGATCCGGACATGGGTTTCAAGGGACCAAGATGCCGCTATTGCCCGTGATCATGAGATGATCGCACGGATGGGCGCCACGACCCTCGCCGCTGGCGTTAGATGGGAGTGGACGAGCCTTCCCGTGAGTTTTATCGAGCGACGACCCGTTTCTTGGCTTTGATCGTCGCTTGGCTTTTCTTTCGAGGACTTTCGGGTAACGATTTCGTCATTGACCGATTTTGACCCCAACAACCAACGTTCCCCTCTTGATCAGCCCAATCAATCAAAAGACACCTCTTATGTGATATCTTGTTCACACTCTGTTAAATGGTCAGTAGTTAAAAATGTGAGAGTGTAAAATAGCTAATCAGCTTATGTGATAACCACTTACTCTTGCAGCCGAGTTTTCCCCCACTTCATTGTCTTCTCTCTAAAACAAAAACACAACACAAAGCATAAGCTTCTCAGTCTATGCACGGGCATATAATCATATCAATCCCTCCCATAGCTGAAGCCACATCCCGGAAAAACTGTGAAGCCCCTCTCTCGTATCCAGGATCAACTCTTCCATTAACAATCAAAACAAAAACAAAAGAAATAAGTTAAGCCTCTAAACTGCAAATAAAACATAAGATATAAGCTTCAGATTAATACCTGCTTAGATGTACCCTAGCTTTGTCCATCATACTGTGTTCAAACCTAATTTAAAACCTTTTCGTAACATAAATAACTTGTCAAGTTGTACTCAGAATCAGACCAAATAACACATACGTTTGCTTGTAATCCATAAAAATATCAAAATAATTCAGAGCATAAAACGATACCAAACAAATGAGTAAGCAAATCAAAGCAACCAATAACACAAAGCAAAGCAAGAAAAAATAACTAAAATCATTCAGAGTATAAAACGATACTGTAAATCAATTTAAAGGATATCAAAATTGATTTGAACAGATAATGCAAATCATTTGAGCTCAACATAGATTGAGATGTCAAAATTAGGACTTCCGATACCTTCGGGATGTACAACCGGAGTTGAATCGAAGAACTGTGGCGGGTGAGAGAAGCGGCGACGGTGGTTTACGGGATGGAGCTTGATGGAGATTCGTTTCGAGATGGAGCTTGATGGATATTCGTTTCGAGATGGAGAATGATGGAGATTGGATTCGATTTTTTGTTTTGAGATAGAGAATCGATGGGGATTTCTCTTAGGGTTCCATTTGAGAAAGAGGGAAAAATGAGAGAGAAGAGAGGGAACCCCGATTAGAGAGAGGGAAAAAAAAATTAGATTACTGAATTTCACTAAGTGTTTCGCGGATAAGCCATTTTTAGATTCCCGCTTACTAAAACTCTATCATAGCATTTATCTAATGCTGTCCTATAATGAAAAAAAAATTATGCCATCAACGACAGCAGTTCAGTGAAACGAGCTATGACAATGTGCTATGAATAACAACTTTTTTTGTAGTGAAATGGTAAAATTTTTAAGTAATTTTAAGGATTGTAGTATTCACCTTCATTCCCTTGGTTACCATTCAAAGGTAAATAACTCTTAATTGGTGGCCTCTTCTTAATAAGCATTGACACAACCTATGGGTAAAACATATTGACACTCTTCAACACGATTATACAAATCCTACCTAGTCTTTCAACCATAAGGCAACCAAGGTTGTCTCATACTCAAAACCATCGTATCTTCTTTCAAAATTATAGTACGCAATCATGCTGACTTCATTTTATTATTAAACACATTCACAAAATACGTTCCAACTAAAATATCTAACAATGTGAAATTCACAACTTATTTATAATATCTCATAAAATAAAAAAATGAAATCAATAGGACAAACAATCTCATAACAAACAATGATTTCACAATTCTGTTTAAAAAGAAATAACACAATATTTAAATTCCACACGTAGTGCGGATCAGTCCTATGCCATAACAGTCCTAAGTCGTGATCTATATAGTTATATAATTGTATATTTTCATTCATTTTCACATTATCTAAATCAATATATTTATAAATGTATAAACAATACCAACGCATTCAAAAACAAATATATAAGAATGAAAATAATTCATGATTTGTATTGAATTTCAACTGTAGTGACAAGTATTTTTATTTTACTTACTCTTATAATAAAAATATAACAAACACTAAAAATGAAAAATAAGTACATTAATGAAAAAATAAAAGCTTTTTATTAATTTATCAAACCTTTGATTTCTAATAAGAACAAAAGAAACAATAGAAAAAATTAAAATTATTTTTAGTTTAGAATAAATTGCATATTTTTACACGTATATAAAAATACAATATATCTTTTAATTGATCTTCACTTGCTTACCAGAGATTAATATAGACAAATGTAAGTTAATAACAACATCAATTACAATAATTGATGTTAAAACAAATATTTTGAATCATTTATTAATAAGTTTCTTAAATTGATATCATTTGTTTTTTTGATACTATTTATGTAATACAATATGATCTTTTTAGTGTATCATACACATTTCTTACATATGAATAGCTAAAACGAAAACCACAAAATCATATAAAAATAATAATAACTACTTAGATCACAAGTAAAGTATATCCCGCCCGTAGGGCGGGCCAACCCTAGTCTTTATATATAATTGGGTTTCCTTTTCTCCTAGAGTGTCTACATGGGATGTCAGGTAGGGCGGGCCGACCCTAGTCTTTATATATAATTGGGTTTCCTTTTCTCCTAGAGTGTCTACATGGGATGTCAGGTAACAAATTCGTTTAATCTCGAGCTGATACGTGTCTCATAATATTGAAACTCTGCGTTTCATTTACTCCGGTTTGATATAGGCTTTGTTCTTTTGATGCATATTGGACTGTTAATTTGAGTGTTGTATCCGGGCTGGGTAGATGGGATTTTTGCTCTAACCTTAATTCTGCTTACTCGAAAAAACGATCTTGACTCTCTTCTTCCTGTGGTGACAAGGATTCGGTAGCGTAGAGAGAGAGAGAGAGAGAGAGAGAGAGAGAGAGAGAGAGAGAGAGAGAGAATAGAGAGAGTGAGAGAGCGATCGAGATATAGAGAGAGCATGCGAAGCTAATGAGAGAGATAGGTAGTACCTACCTAGAGTAGATAGCGTAGCTATTAGTAGAGAGAGAGAAAGAGAGAACGACTATGATGACGGAGATGGAGAGAGAGAGAGAGAGAGAGAGAGAGAGAGAGAGAGAGTTTCACTTTATATTCTCAAAAAAACTTTATAATTAACTAAGTAGCCTTTTAACCTAAAATGGTAGGATACACCGTACACAATATATATAATTGCCATTATACCCTTTTATTCACCGGTGCAACCTGCTTAGTTATAAATTAAATAGTTAATTAGTAATTGTAAACATTCCTTCGTGGCTTATTCTAGTTCACATATTTACATTCTTTATGAAGAAAGCAAATAGTCTCATAAACTCATATCGAAGAAGTAGATGGAGTAGCTATAGGCACAACTAACAAGGCGATGAAGCAGAGGCAAGACCCTGATTAATAATCAAGGTCGGTGAAGACAAAACCTACTAGGACAAGATCCATATTATGTATTATATAAATAGAATATACATTTATATATTATTTTATATAAGATCCATACTCTGTATTATGTATTGAACAAGTAAATGTGACTTCAAGTCTCTAATATTAGAAAATAATTTATAGGTTGTATTTGGGTTCATAAGATCCTATCTAGAGTTTAGATTTACTAAGTACGGGTTTGAGTGGATTTGGAGTCCTATGCTATTTAAACGATATGGTATAAAACAACTTGTATTCATATTTATATAGTACACAAGGATGTGGTGTTAGTGCCATTACATAATCAAGGTCGGTGAAGACGAAACCTACGAGGACAAGATCTATACTATGTATTATGTAGATAGAATATACATTTATATACTATTTTATATAAGATCCATACTCTGTATTATGTATTGAACAAGTAAATGTGACTTCAAGTCTCTAATATTAGAAAATAATTTATAGGTTGTATTTGGGTTCATAAGATCCTATCTAGAGTTTAGATTTACTAAGTACGGGTTTGAGTGGATTTGGAGTCCTATGCTATTTAAACGATATGGTATAAAACAACTTGTATTCATATTTATATAGTACACAAGGATGTGGTGTTAGTGCCATTACATAATCAAGGTCGGTGAAGACGAAACCTACGAGGACAAGATCTATACTATGTATTATGTAGATAGAATATACATTTATATACTATTTTATATAAGATCCATACTATGTATTATGTATTGAACAAGTAAATGTGACTTCCCCTTAAGTCTCTAATATTAGAAAACAATTTATAGATTGTATTTGGGTTCATAGGATTCTATCTAGGGTTTAGATTTACTAAGTATGGGTTTGAGTGGATTTGGAGTCCTATGCTATTTAGAAGATATGGTATAGAAAACTTGGATTCATTTTTATATAGTACATAAGGATGTGGTGTTAGTGCCATCACGTGGATTGACAATTAATAGTGGAGTTTTACAATAGACCACTTCACTTACTTTTCATCTTTTTCTTCGGCTACTTGCACAATATGAGGGTATAACCGGCTGAAAAAGAGGTAAAATGTTAGTTAGTTAGTTAATTATGTCAAAATCAATGACATATATTTAATTTCTATTAGTGTTTTGTATATTGAGCAAATCATACTATTATTTGCGAACACGCTTAAGTAAAACGTTATAAGCTGATTGGCTGATTACTCTCATAATGTGAAGCTAACTACTTAGAAATGCTGATGTGTCTTTTATTCATTCGTCCTCAGGCTTTAATTAATGATTTTTCCTTTTTTAAACCCTTATTTATCTCATTAGCTAATCATCTCGCTAATCCGTTTCTAATTTCTTTTTGGTTAACCTTTCTTAAACCGTTTTCAATCACACCATTTTTAACAATCTCGGTTCATCTTTAATTTCTAATTTCCTGGTTTGTATATTCTCTAATCCTTTAACCTCTCTTAAACCGTTTTTAATCACACTATTTTTATTAATCTCGGTTCATCTTTAATCTCTACGATTTTTGGTTTCTTCTCTCGGGTTTTCTATCCTCTATTAAACATTTCATCGGTTTTTATCTCTTCACATTTCGGTTTGCTACATCACGGTTTATTCAAATGATTCAAATGAAGCATGTTATATACTTTTATCGGATTGATGCATTTTCTATGAATTACATGTTCTTGTGTTTATGGATTGTGTTTATAGGTTGTATACTTTTAGAGTTTATGATTTAGGGTTCATATCCATAGTGCGAGGCTGCAGTTGGATACTTTTGGGGCATGATTAATCTAGCAAAGCGTACCTCATACGATTGATTGTTAAGCACGTATAATTTGAAAATTTATTTTGATTTTTTCCAAAACATTAAATACTTAATGTATATACCATAATTTGTTCAGTCAATCTTATAAATATATCTCATATTATGTTAATTAAGATAGAATATTTATTGTTAATTTTTCAACAGGAAACTACGAGATACTTGGGTATATACGTTATTCTTTTTATGGTAGTTAAGATACTATATTTATTGTTAACCTTTTGAAAAGGAAAAAACGAGATACACGGATTGGTTCATTTTCGGTCTACTAGGTTAACCAGTTCGATACTTATATATACTCCCTCTCATTTATGACCAGAACGTATTACTATCTCTTCTCCTTCAAAATGTCAATAGTCGCAAGAAATGTTCAGTCCTACGTTCCGGTCAATCTATTACAACCATCCAGTGAGACTCAAAAGATTCGTGTGAAGATCATCAACCGATGGACTTTGTACAACTCCGTGTAAGTTTATTATTCCAATTTTTTTTTCATATTACTACAAGCAGATTCAACCATATCTTATGAAGCATATCTTATTGTAAATAAAAACAGGGTACCAGATTGCACGCTTCTATAGAAAATGACCTGGTACATAAACATAGACATCTTCTAAACGAAGGTCAAACGTTATCAATTAACGCATTCAGTCTGAAAGAATACGGTGGTGATTTCAAGACCAGTTCATTTCCTTTCAAACATGCTATACTGAGGACAACTATGACCAAAGAGTTGACAGATTTTCCTGATGATGTACCGGAAAAGTATTTCATTGATTTTGGTGACATATTAGATGGAAAATACGAGAGAAATCTTTTGATAGGTAAAATTAGGGGTGGGCAATCGGGTGACCAATCGGGTTCGGTTCGGTTCTAATCGGGTTTCGGGTTTTCGGGTTCATAAAAATCAGCCCCATTCGGGTATTGTAAAAGTT
The DNA here is from genome assembly GCA_018703725.1 of Brassica juncea. Lineage (NCBI taxonomy): Eukaryota > Viridiplantae > Streptophyta > Magnoliopsida > Brassicales > Brassicaceae > Brassica > Brassica juncea. Next base: position 54,117,055 of record CM031940.1, read on the forward strand.
CGGTTCGGTCTCGGTTCGGGTTTCGTCGGGTTCGGGTCGGATTTGGTAACACATCCTAAACCCGGTAGAACCCATTTAATTTTCGGGTTTTGGATTTAAACCGGGTTTCGGGTATCCAAAGACCTATTTGTAACCAGTAAGTACTTACTTAAACCTGTATTTGTATGATAAAAGGTGGTTGTAATGTAAACAATGCATATGTCCTGCTTATAATGTTTATGTTTCTTTTACAATGCCTACAAAACGTGAAGTACAAACTCCTAACAATGAATGTATTGTGTTTACTTTAGCCATATCAAAACATGTAGTAACAAAGATGAAAAGTGAATAATGAACGCAAATCTCTTAAACTTTTATTAAAATTCCAGTACTGCAAAAACAACAGATATAAAAAAACCAACACCAAAACCTTAAAAGCAATTGTCAAAGCTCATAGAACGAGCTATCTCAAATGAAAAGAAAAAAAACCAACAGCGAAATTGAAAAAAAAAACATCTTCAGCAGCTTCAGTCTTCGAGTCTAACATTGTCAAACTCTGCAAAGCATCAAAGATAGACAAAAGGAGAGTTAAAACGAGGACAAACATGTCAAATGCTAAAAGAACTAAGTCTGAGATGCAACGTATACCTATCTCGAAGAACAAAGATCTCCAGCAGCTTCAGTCTTCAAGTCTCACATTGTCAAACTCTGCAAAGGATCAAAGATACACAAACGCATAGTTAAAACGTGGACAAACACCAGAAATGTTAAAATAACTAAGAGTGAGAGTTAAGTATACCTTTCTCAAGCTCATATAACATTTCAACTTCAGCTAGAATCTGCTCATCAGCACTTCTATCATGTATGTTGGGGTCAAAATCGGTCAATGACGAAATCGTCACCCGAAAATCCTCGAAAGAAAAGCCAAGCGACGATCAAATCCAAGAAACGGGTCGTCGCTCGCTAAAACTCACGGAAGGCTCGTCCACTCCCATCTGGCGCCAACGACGAGGGTCCTGGCGCCCATCCGTGCGATCATCTCATGATCTCGGGCAATGGCGGCATCTTGGTCCCTTGAAACCCATGTCTGGATCGTCCGAGATCTACAATGAGTCTTCCGTAAAGCCTTCCCGATTGTTTAAAAGATTCATCTTTTAACACATCTAAAGCTCGAAGCCACATTGCTCGCATCCTCGACGACGGAAAATCTACAAATCCAAGTCCATCTCAAATCCCGATACTCGCGGAATCTCGTTGGATTAGAAACGATTATCTCGAAATCTACGGCTAAAGACCTTCCCAAACTCAAAAGATTTCCCGCAAACGACTGACGAGGGAAAGATCGAACAACGAAAAACCCACAGACGGCAAGACGGCCTGGCGCCGGCGGCACGCGGGACGCGGGCTGGCCTGGCGCCGGCGGCACCCCGGGACGCGGGCTGGCCTGGCGCCGGCGGCACGTGGGACGCGGGTTGGCCTGGCGCCGGCGGCACCCCGGCCTGGCGCCGGCGGCACGCGGGATGCGGGCTGGCCTGGCGCCGGCGGCACCCCGGCCTGGCGCCGGCGGGACGCGGGACGCGGGCTGGCCTGGCGCCGGCGGCACCCCGGCCTGGCGCCGGCGGCACGCGGGACGCGGGCTGGCCTGGCGCCGGCGGCACTCCGGCCTGGCGCCGGCGGCACGCGGGACGCGGCCCGGCCTGGCGCCGGCGGCACGCGGGACGCGGCCCGGCCTGGCGCCGGCGGCACCCGTCACGCGGGCCGGCCTGGCGCTGGCGGCACCCGTCGCGCGGGTCGGCCTGGCGTCGGTCCGCGGCCCTCGTCCTGGTCTCGGTCCTATCGTGCCCGGTTCGATCCCATCTTAGCTTGTTCGGATCAATCTACGCAAGTTTGGTACGATCACGGTTATTCTGGAACACCACTATCTCGACTGTACGAGGAATTAAGGTTCCTTCAGAAACACCAAAACCTTCAAAGACCGTCCTTTCGAAAAACCGTAAAAACGCCTAAACGGCCCAACGTGGCCAAAACGGGCCACGTACGATTTTCCGAAAAGGAAGGATAACTATGACGGTTTATCCTTATCCTCACACAAGGGATAAATGTCAGGTTTCCATAAGATAAATGTCAAGTTTCCAGAAGATAAATGTCAAGTTTTCCGAAGATAAATGTCAAGTTTCCCGATAACCACGAAGATGGACGAAAATGGAAAAAGCCCGATTCAGCCTGCGAGAAGATAGACCGTCTTAAGGGGAGTATATAAGGAGAGCTTTGAGCAAGAAACAAACCGGATCACAAACTTTCAGAGCACTTAGCACTTAGAGCGTTTTAGCTTTCTTTTCGGTTTTCGTTAGCGAGCTGCGACTCAACTAGGATTAGATCTAGGCGGCCGGAATAGCGGACCTTTCGACAGCTCTTGTAGCTTACTTCTTACCTGTTGTTCACGCTCAAAACGCGAATTCAGAAATAAGATCTTTTTTCCGCTCAACTTTTACGATTTCTATTTTCGCAACTTCTACTTTATTTGATTGTTTCGTGTGCGGCCCAGCAGATATCCGGGACTTTCAAGGAAGATCGGGTTAACTCGGTTTTCCTCTACAAATCTTTATCGGAAATTGACGTTGTGAATTTCGGTTCCCACAATGTAGTGAGTTAGACAGCTCCTATATGGCTCCAAGATTCTACCACTTGTGCTAAAAGCACTTTCTGAAGCCACAGATGAAACCTGCATTGCAAGTAAGTCCCTTGCCATCTCTGCCAGCACTGGAAACTTGATTCTGTGCACCTTCCACCAACCGAGAATATCAAACTCAAAGCCCATCATAAGCCTCTGGTTCTCAACAGGTTTCTTCAAGTACATTTCCAGCTCATCCCTTGCCTCAGTTTCTGTTTCAGCGACCAGTTCCTTGTACACTGAATCCATCCTCTCATAACCGAAGTCCTCAACAACTAGCTTCAACCTCTCCATTTGCTCTTGAGCCTCCTGAACACTCGCAGATGATGATGCTGTCGTTTGCTTTGTCTGAGAGGATTGAGTACTAGCACCTGCTGCGCCTCTGAAACGGCTTGAATACTCGCTGAACATGGTTTTGAGGAGATCAAGAACAGAGTCACTCATCTCTTTAGACTCAGTGCTATCCTTCCCATACAACTTATCAAAGCATAAGTTGGCGAACCCCATCTTCTTCCTCGGGTCGATTATTGATGCAATGATCAACATCCTATTGACATTCTTCATGCCATCCCAGTACTTCAAAAACTTGTGCAGCATATCTTCAGATTTTAACTTCAGATCTGGGTCGAAGTTGTTGGCCAAGGCTGTGAGATTCCTCTCAATAGTCACAATCTCCCCGTAGCATTTGTAGGAGTTGACTTTCGAGGAAGCAGAGACGACCAGGGTGCTGTTGTAGAAGATGATTAGAAACCTCTTAAGCTTCTCCACAGCATTCCAGTCAATGAGATCAGGCGGTCCTTCCCTCTTCACGCCGTTCTCTACTTCTAAAAAGTAGTCGTTATACAACCTGTCCTCTGCCTCCATCTTATCAAAGGCCACTTTTAACTGTAATGCTCTAGACAGCATGAGAAAGGTAGAATTCCACCTAGTCTTAACATCTAGAGGAAGGCTACCTCGTGTCATCTTCCCAGTGGTGACCTTCTGCTCAAATGCATTCAACCTATTGGTAGAAGAACGGACGTACTGGACTGCATTCCGGATAGCCATAACATTTTTCCCTAAATCACCTAGACCTTCCTTAGCTATCAAATTGATAACGTGGGCACAACACCTCATATGCAGAAAGTTTCCATCTAAAACAAATGCATCAGGCGACACTTCACTAAATTGCCTATGGAATCTCCTAATTGCTGAGGTATTAGCTGTGGCATTGTCTACCGTAATAGAAAACAATTTCTCAATTCCCCAGCCAGCTAGGCAGTCGAGAAGAACAGTAGAGATTGTCTGACCTTTATGATCCATGACGACTTTGAATCCTAGAATGATTTTCTTCAACTGCCATGTTGGGTCAACAAAGTGTGCTGTTACAACCATGTAACTTGCACCTGCCATCAAAACAAATGTATTTGAATATTAGAATGATTTTCATAAATAAAAAAAAATGTATTTGAATCCTACAATGATTTTTAGAAAAAAAAAATGTATCTGAATTCTAGAATAATTTTCAGAAATAAAGAAAAATGTATCTGATCCTAGAATAATTTTCAGAAAAAAAGAACCCTTACCAGTCACTTGAGAAACCCAAATGTCAGTGGTGAGTGAAACTCTTTGCTGGTTAGTGTACAACCATCTCTTCAACGCCTCTTTCTTCTGCACAAACATCTCCACAATATTTCTAGTAGCAATTCTTCTTGAGTGGGGCTTGTAAAGATTAACCTTCATAGAAATGCAAAACAAGTACCATTAGTTTCATAAATATACTGAACAATTAAAAATAAAAATATACAAATGCATTACCTTGTTGCAGAAGTGTTTCCAGCCTGTACTTTCTGTGAAAGAAAGAGGCAACTCAGCTAACACCATTAACTCATTCGAGGCTTCTCTGAAAACCGTCTCAGACACCTTTGATGATTTCACATTGCCTTCATCATCGATCCTAGTTTGATTCTTCCCTTGGCTGATTACGTGGGCTTGGTACTCTCTGCAGATTAGCAAGTGCTTCTGGAGATTGGATGTTCCTGACTTGGTTTGACATGAGAAAAGCTTTTGGCAGTAGCGACAAATGCACTTGTCACGGCTCTCCTTAGTTCTCGTGTAGTGTTTCCACACGCCAGACCTCGGCACAAAAACTTTTGCCACCTTAGTTGGCCGAGAATTCTCTCCAGACGGTGTGTCCGCTTCCTTCCTCTTCCCAGACCTATTAATGGTTTCACAGGCGACATGATCAACTTCACAATCTTTGTCTGCTCCACTGTTTTGGTGAGTTTTAGAAGACGCTTAATCCATCTACAAGCAAAAAACAAGAAGAAATAATTAGGACATGAAGCACTGACACAATATGAATATACAAAAATAAATCATCAAACAAACAAAAGACGTGACTAACACTCCACAAGACTAACTATTCAAATTAAAGAAAGGTAGCAAACATATTCCAAAAATAACAAACGGTTGCAAGCTTCTAAAACAGAACAACCATTTTCAAATTAACGAACGGTAGGAAGCTCGTAAAACAGAACAAAAATAAACAAAAACAAGTTTACAATTATCAAAACAGACACAAGACAGTATTCAAGCCACGAACAAAAACATAACAGACATAAGACAGTATGTAATCGTTTCAAGCCATGGACAAAAACAGTATTCAAGCCATGGACAAAAACAGAACATATATAAGACAATTATGCCAGTTCTTGCCTGACAGTTTAAGAGACAAGTCACGGATATATGTAAAAGAGAAAACTGATATACTTGAAATAGAAAGACACTTACGAAACCGAAATAAAAGAAGTTTAAACTAACTAATTCAAGTGCAAAGAAGCAAGAAAACTACCTCTGCGAGTGCTATTGACGTCTTAGAGGTAGGAGATGAATAATTTTTTTGATCGACTTCTTCCTCCATCTCAATGGCTGATATAAGAGACGATATATTAGGGTTTCCGACTTGCAGAAAGTAGATTCGAAGAGGATAGGAGTAAGGAAAGTATTTCGGGTATCGGGATTTGGGGGAGAACAAGATTTTTCGAGAGAGAAAGTTGAGATCTTTGGGATATTCTCCATATCAAATCCCTAATCGAAAGAGGGGAAATGGGAAAGTTGAGATCTTTTATGTCTTAGGGTATTTAGCTCGGGTATAATAAAAACCCGAATGGATCCCGGTATTTAACCCGAACCGGTCCAAACCCCATTATACCAAAAAATCAGCCCCAATCGGTTTTTTGACAAGATCCGAACCCGATCCGACCCGGTTTTATCGGTGCGGGTTCGGTGCGGGTGATCGGGTTCGGATTATATGCCCACGCCTAGGTAAAATTTTATTTATTCTTACATATTTATTAATACAAGCAAATTATTTGTTTATTCATGTAATTTTATATCACGTGATTATTTGTATTTGTAACAAATAGATGTCATTGGCCAAATCATTGAAGTTGGCAACGTTGAAGAAGTGAAGACAAAAGGGAAGTCTAATAATTCTTCCAAACTACAACTGATTTTGCACGATACAAAGTAAGTAGAGTCTATATCCATATCTTCTAATCAATGAAATGTTATCTTATATAATATTGTTTCCAGTGAAGTTACACTTAAGTGTACTTTATGGGGGGATCATGCAAAACGTACATTTTATCATACCACCAAGAAGATGTATTCGGTTGTGGTATGTGTCATGCGTTTTATGTCTGTGAAATCCTACAAAAGTATAAAATGTATTTCCACTTCAAATATTTTACTCAAAATCTATAGTTGTGTCTTTTGTATGCTCTCACTTTCTTTTTATATTTCTAATCAGAATGTCTATTGTCTTGTCGGTTTTTATAGGCGAGATAAGCATCTCTGCCACGAAGATCCTGTTTATTCCTAAGACTGAACAAGCTGATCATTTCAGAATCAGGTGTCGTACTATTTAAAGAAATGATCATTTTAGAAATGCTTCATTTTGGTAAAAAAAAATTATCATGAGTAATCATAATTTAATAACTGTTGTTTTTTTATCATTTTAACAATATAGTTTGCCCAGTAATCGTCAGTCGATTACACAGGGAGCTTTGAAACAGATATCAAATGGTAATTCTGTAGATGTCTGAACTGAGTTTTTTTCGAGGAATCTTCGGAAGACTTTAAACGGTATTTTAGAGTCATCATCGGTAAGTTTATTGAATTATGTGTTAATCTTTTCAATTCATTTTATGTTTATGATAGTCATATCAGAGAATATATTTTTATTTAGTTTGAAAAAGCAGTTTGTTGTGTTACCATAAAAGGGATTGATTCTTCCAAAAACTGGTATTATTGGGCATGCAAAAGCTATAACCTTAAAGTACAGGAATATAGTGAGTTTTCGGATGATGATGATGGGAGTCAGCCAAAGTACAATTGTAAGACATGTGGGAATGTTAACCTGGTTTTTCCGAGGTATGTATTAAATATTTAATTTTCTTTTATATCCACTGAATTTAACCAGCCTATATTCTCAATGTAATATACTGTTATGTATATAGATATTTTCTGGTTTTTCGTGCACATGACGATACTGATCAGACAAGATTTTTGATATTCGATCAAATTGCTGAAAATTTACTCGGAAAATCTGCCGAAAATTTGATGGGTGAATATGACGAGGTGATATTATATATTCATGAGTTTATTTAATATATAATTTTGATCATAGTATGATATATATATTTTTATTATATTTAGCTTGATCACGTTCCAGTATATCCTGAGTTACTTGATTCCATTGTTGGGAAGAGGGTTCTTTTTAAGGTCACACTGAAAGGCGAGAATAATAAGTTTGTGAACTCACCGTTAGTTGTGGACTGTGTTTTGGAAGATGAAGACATGATCGATGAGTGACTTGCGAATTCCTCCGAGGTAAATCTCCTTTTATCTTTCTATGTACATCAGATTAATTAAATCAAAATAACTATGAACAATTTGCTTACACAAAGTCCTTATGCAGTCTTTACAGCTAACAGGCGGTGAAGATTGTTCAGAGTCATCTTTTGCTGAAATTCAGACCTCCAGAGTCAAAGAATGACAACCAGGCTATTGTTGTTGAAGATCAACGATCAGTTTCAAAACAGATTAAAGTGGAGAGAAAAAAATGATTATTGTTTTTTCTTAATTAATTCTCTTTGTTTTTGTTTTGTTTAGTTTTTGTTGCAACATTTGATATTTTGCACCTTTGAAATTGAATAATAATTTTTTTTCTTCTATTCGTTTATGTTACTGATGTATGGAATGATGATAATCTGAAAATATCATACATATTTTTGTGACATGATTGAAAAAAGTGAAATGTTTTTTGGTAATATAAATGAGTTCTCATATACTAACAATCCAATACAATCATTTTTGTGTTAATCTTCGCATTTGATTACAACAACTACTTTCTTACATCGTAAATATCAATTAAATATTAAATAAAATTTCTATCTGTTTAAGTTGTTTATGGTACCGATGTTTGTAATGATGATCATTTTGAAATGATATGAAAGTCTCATTGTCAATATTTACAAGTCTCAAAATTAACTATAACTTGATCGTTCGTATACTGTTTAAGGAACTTTAATTATGTTGATTCTTACCCACATATTATTTGATAATCGGTTTTGATATTATCTCTTAATAAAAACCGATGAAATGTATTTGAAAAAGAATACTCGGGACATAAGGAATGCTGTACACAATTATTCAATAGATATATTCTTAATTTTTATTAAATTAACTTTTTAATTATTAAGATATTCTTCTCGTGGAAGTTTCATTTTGATGGCACATTGAGTGTTTAGTTTGTATACATTTACGGTTTATTTTAAAGACGTCACTAGCCACGTATAATTTGAAATTCTGTTTTGATATTATATCCCAATAAAATCTGATAAAATCATTTCCCAACCTCATATTTCCGCACACAATGAATATTATTCCTATAATATATTCTGAAGTTTCCGTAAATTTCACTTACAATTTATTAAGTCATTATTCTCGTGGAAGTTTCACTTTCATTATAAAATTCATCGAGCTTCCTTCTAACACAATACATATCTTTGATTAAAAAGTTTTTCATTTGTGTACTAATCTGTCATCTCCAATGCAGATGAATCTTCGCTGTCAATACCAAACGAGTGAGAAGGAAATGAATGATAAAGTGAGTTATTTGGGAATTTTTTATAATCCATTCTATGGATTGCATGATTCGGAAGAATTTCCATTGATATTGATCTATAATCATTCCATCAATTATCGTTTTTACAATATTTACTTAATGCAGGAGAATGTTAAACACTACGAAGATCAAGAAAATATGAAGCTAAGTGATAATAAGATAAATTTCTGCCACATGAGTAAGAAGAAAATTCCACATCATGTTAGCAAGAGAGCTCTTCGTCCATATGTTTTCAATATTTGTGGTGAAACATATCACAATATCTCAGAGCACTTGTCCAAGTCCTCTGAAAGAAAAAGTTTTTTTGCATCTTTACATATAGTTAATTTTCAGTAATAGTTCTTATGTATTGTTTTCATAAAATACATAGGATTATGTATTTTTCAGGAATAAAAATTCGCTTACTAAACTCGCTATGAATTGTTTCATAGAACCATTTATGATTGCTAATTTTGAATTATTATATTGAAAGAACCAAAGCGAAACAGTAACATCAATCATACCAAAAAACCTGTAACTTTGTTGACCCTTTAAATAGTTTTAAATATCTACAGTATATGAAGAGACATCTGTAAGTTTACAATTCTGAACTTCAGTATATATATGGCTGAATTTAGCTATTCTGTGGGCTGAAGATTTTTATAAACCTCTCTCTTTTATATCATACTACAAAGATAGAAGAATGAACAAAAATCAAACGGTCATTCTTTAATTAGAGCTGTTCTTATGATATGTTCCAATATCAGATCCTTTCTCCGAAGCTAAGCCTTCTATTACATTTTTATATTATAGAGTGTCAACTATTTTCAATTTTTTTAATATTGAATATTACATTTTATGACTATACTCTATATGACTAATCGTATGTTATTCATGTACCCCTACAGATTTGATTTTTACAATTTCATATTTTATTCTTCACATTGAATGATTATGTATCTGTAAAAGTCGAATTCTGTGGGGGTTACCATTAGAAGTACGAAGTTTATAATGACATTTTTTTATGTTTGGGACAATTAGTTTTTTTTTTTCTGATCTTGCGCACCGTATTTTGATAAAACCGATGTAGTGTTCTAGCACTTTGGTCATTTTCTACCTTTTAGATTAATGGTACAATATTTAATTATTAGTGGAGTGCTGAAACCATCTATGCTGAAACAACCAATTTATACTCCAATCGTTATCACGAGTAGTATTAATTATATCTATGAGTTGTCGTAGCTTAATAATATCAATAGACGAACAAATCCTACCAAAATGACTTTCCATAGTGAATTGACTTTTTAATCATATAATGTAATGATTATATCTATTTACGTATTCAATGTATCATAACGTTATAGATTTTCTTCTTTAATAAATCATATATTACGGAAGATAGAGAACTAAACATTTTCTTATCATTTTTTATTTATCTATATTACATTTTCCTTCTTTGTTGTTTATAACTATATGCAAAGGATTATAAATAGCAATTCATACTAAATCTACTGATACGTATATTTCAAATTAATTATATTTCCTAAATTCTTGGTGAATATTTTTATCATTAAATATACGATATCGTGTTGTTAAGATATTATTCACATTATTTTGATTTAATCCGATATTTGCTCTAATTTTTATCTGTATAAATGAAGGGTTTTTATCACATTGATCTATTACAAAATTATCATGGCAGCTAACGTTTTCCTAGAAAAATTAGACTCTCAATCGTTCAATGTTTCAGTAAGAGTCCAAATAGTTCAAAAATAGATCGTGCGGAATGGAGTTTTCGGTTACAATTGTGAAATGATACTAATGGATGCAAATGTTAGTATTTTTCAAATATCTTACTCGAGTAAAATATGTTTTATATTATTATATAACTACTAATTTCATAATCATTTGTTCATATAGGGCCAGATGATTCAAGCAACTCTGAAGAATGCTTTAATGCGTAAATTCTATTGTATGCTTAATAAGCATTGTTGGGTTAGACTATCTAATTTTGAAATAGTGCATTCGACTGGCATTACTAGGGTAACTCGTCATAATTATCAAATACTTTTCGCTGCCACCACTCGTATTGAGTTTATATTTTCCGAAGAGACAACCCAAATATTCCCATTCGTAAAATACAAAGATTTAAACATGGGATTAGTTCATCCCAAATTTTCATTTGGTAACCAACTCTATCTTTTTCATATTATATGTTCATTTGATTATATTAGACTTTTCAAAATTTGTATATTTATTTTTTCCAAATGTTTTAGACATATTAGGTGTTCTGGTATCCATTGGAAATCGTAAATGGGAATTTAACCAAATCGTTGGAACTGACTATCTCAAACCTATCAGTTTAATATCTTTCACCTTAACTGATATTGAGTAAGTGTATATTATTTTTTTTTCATATCTATCAAAACAATGTTGGTAAATATCATATTATTTATATATTATTATTTACACAAATATATGTTAACATATTTAAATTATTTGACAAGATCGAAATAAAGTAAACTAAAGCAGTTTGAGAATTTATTGTCCACGATCTAAGTGTTTTCTTCCATTTTAATTTAGTTACATTTTCTATTATCTATTGTTACTCCAGTTATATCTTTTATGGTTATAAACAATTAATATGATTCAATCAGATTTTGGTATATAAGATTTTATGTTCACTCGAATCTAATTATTCGTTTAATTTTTTTAAAATAAGTTAATTTTACTTTTAACTCGTTATATTTATAATGTCGTACTCGATCAAAATTAAATTTTTTGTAATCATTTTAATATTCCACTTTAAAATACTTAACTATTCAAAAAGACCATATCAAACGCCTCTATCAAGTCTCATCTTTTTTACTCTCCCTCTGATAAAGAAATTACAGAAGCTTTTGCGAATCTTAAAATCAAAATTCATGGAACGCAACAATACCCTCATTTCGGATCTAACTGAATCATCTAAGGATGTAGAAGTATGGGCAAATGTCCAACGAGTATGGGAAATGAAATCTGCTCCCAATGAGATAGAGCGTCATTTGATTGTGTCTGATCCGAAGGTAAGTTAAATTTCATCTTACTAATTCATTTTTTGTTAGTTATTGTTGAAGTTTCCTTTTATGATAATAAATTATTAGGGTTGCAGAATCGAAATGATAGTTCCTAACAGTTTGTGTCAAAAACACTATTTTGGCTCTTTCGATGAAAATGAATGGAAGGTATTAAGATGATTTGAAGTTAGACATTGTGATGGTTTCGTTAGTAATACACCACATCAATTCCAGATCATATTTAATGATCGTACACAGATATTTTATGGGTATTCACTTACAGAAAACCCAATGTCTGTACCTGTTCCTTTCCAACAAGTTCTACAAAGGGATTTCGACAACACCTATCCAATCGGTACGTAGTCTCATCTGGTTATTCTGCTGGAAAGTATAATTAATTAATATAATATTTATTGTTAGCAATATTTAAGATCCTAAATAATTATTGACTTTTGTAGACTTGTTAGGATGGATTACTTCATTTGGAACTTTGATTGAGTCTGAGAAGGATCCTTATGGGGAGATGTTTGGTGTACCTCTAACTCAAATTAATTTTAAGCTTAAGGATGAAAGGTAATTACTATTCCTAATGTTAATTAATCAAGACTGTACAAAAACATTAAATGGAAAAAATACATTCATCTTATTTGTATTTCACCTACAATACTACATAGTGGGTGTGAGTTAGAATGTGAAGCGCTAGGAGAGGTTGCCAAAGAACTGGACATGAAGAGTTAGTGGCTGAGTAAATACGAGAAAACCTTCTTAGCTTTGCGTTCTGGCGAGTACAGTACCTCGAAGAAGGTTATATTATAAATCATTTATATTATTCTGATATCTTTTAACATAGTCACTAAAAGATTTAAATTATTGTCAATTTACAGGAAGAGTTAAGATCACAAACGGAGGACCATGTTCTAAATTTGAATTCGATCCAACATGGATTTAATGGATATTATATTATTGATTATTCTGTTTTTTATATGTTGAATACTTAAGTTTTTGACTATGATATTATTTTACGAAACTCTTATCACAGAGTAGTATAATAATTTAACCTTTATCATTTATGATGACATACTAATTAGCTTGAAGTTATGATTTTCTCCATATAGATTCTGATAGCATATCATACTATTATATGGTATGTCAAACAACTTTGAAAATAATAAAAAACGTTACAGATTGTAACATAAAGTACAAAAAAATTGTAACAAAATTTGGTATAAAAATAACATTTTGCCCCATCTGTTCTTTCGTTTCTCTCTTAAAGCAAAACCTTATAATAAACCCAATCATATGAGTTCGAAAAGAAAACCCTTATAATGAACAATAACTAAATCAGAGTTAGTTATATATCGGTTATATTTGGCAAGAAAACCCAACATTATTTGTATCCGATTCATATAATTATATCATAATTATATTTGGCAAGATAACCCATCATTATTAGTATTGGGCTTGGCTTACGCATATACTTATCTATTATGGCCCAAAAACATAAACGCATTAGCGAACCAACTGAAACGACTTAAGTATATAAATTGAATTATTTACTTCACTAGGAATTTTATTCCATTTCTGCAAACCCTAATATCTAGCCTCTCCTACATCTCTGTCATCCAAATCAAAAAGCTTTTGTAAGTTTTAATTTTTTTATTTATTGAACGATTCAAGTTTTGATGTTAGATCTTACTTCTATTGACGTTTATTTTATATGTTTTTTTTCTCAAGATCATTAGTTCTTGTGGATTAGTGAAACTGTAGATTATATAACGAAGGTATACTGCTTTGTGGAGTTATACGATTGCTGTCTTATATATAAACAAATAAAAAGATCGTGAGGAATATGCTTAGATCCCATTTCGATGGAAGTTTTTAGATCAATATGTGTTCTATAATATTATGCCTAATTTAAGAATGCTCATTGTAGATGATCCAACTTTTGTAGACTATTTTTGTAATTACTAAAATCATTTACCCGTCAATTGTTAGATCTTATTTACTAATTCAATTGTTTTATTTATATTTTACATGCGAGATGGCAGACAGTTGTTAAAAAAAAAGAACTTCGCAATCACTCCGGAAGCTTATCTTATGGGGAAAAGGGAAAGTGAAGAGCATTACAGGGCTATTCTGGCAATGAACAAGGTTCAAACAATTGCTTTCCAAACCAAGCATGCCGAGGAGATTGAAGTTTGCCGGATTGAAGCAAAGCTGGAGCTGCTTGAAGACCTTATTCATCTGGAAGCTCTGAAGATTGAGAAGGCAAAGCTTGAGGCGGATCTGAAGGTTGCACATGCGAAGGTGGATGATTTTAAGGTTCATGAGATAGATTGGTTCAAGCTGGGTGAGCCTAATATGGAAGCTTAACTCTTTCGATTTCTTCATCTTAAAAACTTGGTATATTTGTTGTTTCTGTTTAATTGTCCTCCAGTTCTGAACTCAGATCCGGTTTGGTAAACCTGATTAACTAAACTTATGTTATGATATAAATTTGATATAATAAATAATTAGTTAAGATATTAGTTTAGTTTGTAGTATAGAGAGCTTTGTTCTTTTTTTTTTTTGAACACGGAGAGCTTTGTTCATAGGTCAGTTTTTTAGTTAATGATTGGACAGTTTAGGGTTCAGATACAATTATAATTCACCTGTCAGTATTTGGTAAAGCTGATAATCAATATAAGATTCGCTTGAAGTTATGATTTTTTCCATATAGATCCTGATAGTATATTATATGTAATATGTATGTGACACAACTTTGAAAATTAAAAAATTAACTGGTATATATTGTAGCAAAAGGTACAAAACAATTGTAACTCGAATTTGTATAAAACATAACATTTTGCCCTCTCTCTGTTCTTTCCTTACTCTCTTGAAGCAAAACCTTATAATAAACCCAATCATATGGGTTGGAAAAGAAAAACCTTATAATGAACAAAAACTAAATCAGTTATTTATTATATCGATATATTCTCTTATAAATTTGCCATTTTTTTTTAAATGGCACTTAATAATCACATATTTGATATCTTAACAGTACATCTAAAGGTTTACAAAAACACAGTGAATCTAAAGTTTAATAGTATATAAAATATTGTGGTTTAGATTTTGTTACCTAATTATACTTATCCTTGATAGACAATTAATCTATAAACTGGATACCCTAATCTATTCATTTTGTTTCCTTAATATATATATATATATAAAATATTAACATTAGTATGTTTCAGTCACCTATATGCCGTCTTTTGGAAAACACCAAATATGAGTGATCTTCGAATTCTAGGTTGGTTTCTCTTTACAAATTTTTTTAATATATATTAATAATTACGGTTTTCGATTGTAGTGTTTTCTTTATCTTTAGCACAATATGATTTATGTTTGACGATTATTATACTTTTAATTATAGAATCCGATACTACCAAGAATATGGTGTTGCCATTTCATCTTCTCGATTTTGCAGTCGATTTCGATAGTTGTTACGTACCAAACTTGACTATTTCGAAGCTCAAATTCATTTCATGGATGAAGTGTAACGTTATTTATCCATAAGCTCAGCATTATCATCATATGGAATTCCCTACTGCTTTTGTCTGGGATACTAAGATACGCAATTGGAGACATCGACGTAGGACTTATACTCGTGGATCTGTCATCGCTAAATGTCCAGATGGTCTGAACGAAATTTACTACTTACGTGAGATGCTACATGTCATAAGAGGTCCATGCTCCTACAAGGATCTTATGACTGTTAATGGTGTTGTTTATCAAACCTTCAGAGATGCTTACATGGCATTCGTTTTTGATTACAACCATTGATCGCATATTCTATTATTATTGTTCTATTTTATTATGTTTTTCCTTTTGAATTAAAATGCATAATACTTAATAAATTTTAGTTGCTGGGTTTTATCTTTTATCTTGAAATTTAAAATGATAAGTTATTATATTTAAAACAAAATAAAAACGTTACTTATAAAATCCAAAAAGAAGTATATCGTCTGCTTAGAACCACAGACTGTTTAATAACAACGAATCTCTCATATTAATCACATGCATACATATAATATATGTATTAAATATTTCTAAATATGTAATCATCAACTTATTTATAATATTAATGCCCGCACATGCGTGCGGGCGGTCCACCTAGTTCTCCCTTATAATAAGATGATAAAAATAGAAAACAAAACTCTAAATATACATATCAGAGTTAGAATAACAAGACTTTCAAGTTATTTGACAACATTAAAATTTGTGACATCAACTATTACGTGAAACTGCAAACTTATATAATAAACGCCCTATGTTACTATTACAAACAAATGCAAATTGTTTTCATGATATAAACCGTAAATTTGCAACCGCAAAACTTATAGAATAGATGCGCTATGCTACTATTACAAACAAATGACTTTTGTTTGATGATAGAAAACGTGAGGTTTGGTCAAGCCCATTGGACTTGTTCATCGGCTGGGCTGAGTTAAACATGTTACGCGTAGATAACCTGTGGGTCTAATTGACAAAGCCCATTAGGTTAAGTGCTGACAATACAAAGAAGGAGAGATCACGACAGAGATCTCTAAGCCAAGCTTCTGGGAAGGCTTCCATGGCATCTCTTAGAGAGATAGAGTAAGCTAGAGTTGATAAGTTGTTCTAGGCTTAGCTCTTAGCCATATACCTCTTTTATATCTCTTTGTATACTCACTAGGGTTAGCATACCCAGAAACAGAGAGAGTTATGATCTTGTAAACCACATCGGAGGTGTTTTCCGATACTTCATAGTGGATGTTGTGGATCCTGGATCCACCCCAGATGTAGCGCGTTGCGACCGTGAACTGGGTGAAAAATTCTAGAGTCATGAACAAGGATTGAATCAATGGGAAAGATCAAGGGACCAGGAGATTGTAGTGAATCCCAACAAACTCTTGTTAGAGTTATGATTGACTCTACAAGTGGTATCATAAGGCTTAAGGATACGCAACAAGTGGTATCAAAGCCTAAGTATTCCGCAACAAGTTGTATCAGAGCTATAAATTCTGTAACAAGTGGTATCAGAGCACAGGCTCATTGATTCACGGATTCCACATCTCGAGGAGAAGAGACATATGAAGTTGGTGGTCACATGGTATTACCCTAATCAGAGTAATACACCGAGATCAAGATCAGGTAAAAGAGATTTTCAGTTTACAAGAGAAGAAGGAAAACTGTTGGACGTTCTTCGCTGCAGCTGCACAAGTTTACGGAGGAAGGATTCACAAGTCAGTTGAATCGGTTGAGATGATTTCGAGTGTATGAAATTAGGGTTTCTCTACAGTTCTCCAAGGGTGCAAGAATCTGCTACTATGTGAGAAGGGTTTCAGTTTACTCACAGTTTAGATGGTGGCAGGCTGATAGCACAAGAAACATAGCTTTCAGAGCTGTCTTCAATCTGCAGTCACAAGGCATGTGTGACATTAAGCATTGGAGTCACGGATTTCTTCATGTTCTGCAAGTTATTGGAACTGAAAGCACAGTGGAGCACAAGGGTTTCGCACTGGTTTTGTATGGGACTGTTAGAAGATTCAGTGAGGGTTTTCGGGTTTAATCTACAAGGTATATCAGTCGCAGGTGGTGCTCTAATTTCAGTTTGGTATCTCATGGAATTCTAGGAACTAGGGGACGCCTTAGAACCTTGAATGAGATGAGTGTTTCATGGCTGGTCGAGTATCAGATGGTATTCTTTAGTCAGCATGATGGGTGTTGCAGAAGGGTTGAAGGAAATTGACTCATGCGGGTTCGTCTATGTGTGATTATGAGAGTCTACAGTTGGGTAGATGTTAAGAGAACGAGGTACTACAAGACTGCTATTTTCAGAGGGAATGCAGTGTGGTTTTCTAAGCAGATATGTGTTGGGAGTAACACACAGTTTTCTGCTGGTATGAATCTGCAAGCATGCGGAGTTTTCGTGTTCAAGGCGGAGTTCGGCTGAACAGGTGACTGTGTCAAATCGAGACTGATTCAGGATGGAAACGTGTTTGTTTCGGGTTTTCTGCATGGGATTCAGTAGTAGTTTGTTTTGGCATCTCAGGACATATGAGGTGAAACAAGTGGGTCTACAGGGTATCACGGTTGCAGAGGTAATAATTTGGTTGAGCAGAGGTTGAGCAGGGATTCTTTGCGTCGAAAGTCTTCTTAGCAGGTTGAGCTAAGCGGCGGGTTCTGTTGGCAACAGTAGCGGTTCAGAGAGATGTTCAAGATAAGGTGTTCATTCAGATTGCTATAGAGAAATTCTCAGGATAAGGAGTTTGGTGTCTTCGGGCTGTTGAGGTTGGATAATAAGGACTGAGTCAAAGGGCTTCTAGTTTGAGGCAGTAGCGATTCAGGTTACGGAAGAGCTTCAACTTAGCATCGACATCAGCTGGAAATTCTGGAGAAGAAGAATCAGTAGATTTGTAGTCACAATCTCATCATTGTTTTCAAGGGTGACGAACCAGAGATGATGCTGAAAGATAGGCATCGTCAAGGAAAGAAGCAGATGGCGTTTGTATGTGGTAGACAAAGACAACGTCAGAGACAGAGGAAGAAAAATGTCCACAGTGGAAGATCTCAATGCCTGTGATGGTTTCAGGTTGGTGAAATCATGATGAGAGACTTGCAAGGGATGCAGCAGTTGTTTGCAAGAAAGGAAAGACCCGCGCAAGCTGCAGCAGAATAGTTGCACAGGTGGACGTGTTCGTGATCAGAGTGTTGGAGATTGATTTGAGTCGTTTGGGATGGATGATATCTCAAGGGAAGACAGACTCATATTAAGTAAAAGCTAGGCTTAAGGAGATGGAATCAAAGTTCGTCAATCTCACAGGAACTAAAGGTTTTCAGAGATCACAAGTAATGCAGGTTATCTTTGCGAAAGATGATTAATTGATCTGCAGCTGCACAGGTTGGTTGCCGAGTGGCAACAATATGATGAAACAAAGTGCTTTTGTTTTGGGTCAGTACAAGTCGGTCTCGTGGGTGCATGAGAGGAAAGGTTTCTGGCTGGTAGAAGAAAGTCAGAGGAGTCACCAAGTTTGTGTGACTGGAACAGGCTGTACCTCCACGAAGAAGAAACTAGAGTAAGGGAAAAGTGTGTAAAAGCCTACACAAGTATATGCTGGAGTAAATAGTTATTTGTGATAACAGCATGTAGCAGCTTTAGTGAGGTCGTGTGAGTGACAGGAAAAGTTTCTGGCTATAAGAAGAAAGCCAGAATATTCACCAAGCCAGGGTGACAGGAATAGCTTGTACCTCCACGAAGAAGCAACTAGAGCGAAGGCACAAAGTGTGTAAAACCTACAAGAGAGTATGTTGGAGCAAATGACTATTTGTGGTAACAACATGTAGAAACGTTAGTAAGGTCGTGTGAGTGACAAGAAGAAACCTAAGGGTAAAAGGCGATTCAAGGTTAGACTTAGCTTGAAGATTCTGGTCAAAGGCAGAGGAAAATGCGCAGACAGAATCGGGTTGAACAGGTTGTTACAACTGGTTGTAATCATGAGGATTAAGGGTATGAGACAACAGTCTTCAATACTTGTTCAAGAAGCAACAGCTAGCAGAAGCCTGTGTGAGTTATACCTTAGAGGAATCGTCATGGATATCTGAGTCGGCAATTCCAGATGAATAGACTCATAGGAGAAGTAAAGGACGCCAGTTTTGGTGTCACGACCACAGTGGTCAAGGTGGAGCTCTCGGACAAGAATTGAAGCTCAAAGGCAAAAGGAGAAATTTGCAGACTTGACCAGGTCGGAACTTCATACTTGAATAGGTTATGGTTCGAGTATAGTTACAGCTGGAGAAACTCACCATGGGTTTGAGTTTGACACGAGAGAAGCTGTAAGGGAGTATCTCAGGAGCATCACTAGCTTGGGTGATGAGAGATATGGCAAAAGGACACATATTCAAGGAACCACGAACCGTTGCAGAAGCTTAAGTTACAGAGACATGGTACTTCTACAGGTTATTTGATTATGGTGGAGCCACTGAGATTATATGAGGATTGATGCATCAGGGATATATAATCTGATTCCAGGTGGAGTGAGTCATAGGTTTTCTGTTTAGAAGATGTCTTGATTGGTTCAGCTGAAGGGTATAAGTTTCGGTTAGCAACTTGGTCAGCTCAAGAGAGTAAGAGCTGAAAGGAAATGTTATCCATGATAAGAGGCTCGTGGATATGTTCAGTGTGTCAAGGCCAGGAGTGTCAGGATCAGTTAACAATTACAAGGCGCATCATAAGGAGATTTGTAAGAGGAGTCTTACATAAGATTACTTGTAGGCGAGACAAGTAAATCGGCATTTGTATCATGAGTACACTGCAGTGAGGTTAATACAGAGGAACACAGAGCCAAGTATGATGCAGGGTCGTGGTGATGTACTTAGTTAAACTGAAGTATTCAGCAGTGAAGATGAAGAATGGTGAGATGAAGCAAAGTAAGAAACTGTTAGAAGACATTGCAGGGATTGCAGGAGATTGTCTTACAGTTTTTCCATCTCAGGACGGATAAGACTTGTTCTCCACAAGCAGGTTCATCTTAAGCTCAAGTCATGAAACTGAAAGAAGCTTCATGAAGGTCTAAATGCAAGGAAAAGCCGATTACATTTAAGAGAACAGAACAAGTGTAAATCTGGATATATGGTCGCATCACAGGGGAATTTTGAGGCAGTGTCCTCAGGAAATCGCATTAGAAGATGGCCAAATACTCATTGGTGGCCAGTTACTCATCAAGCTAATGACGGGTTCAATGACTAACAGGCGTGTTCAAATCGTTGACAGTGATGCACAAGTTTCGGTATTGGAGATATATCAATACAAGAAGGGTACTGAGGAAAGGAATTCACAGCTGAGTAAAGGAGGGATATCAGGGATTCTAGATAAGATATCACAGGAAGCTTGTGAATGAGAGCCAAGGCGTATCATTGACTATATGGTATGAGGCTCAGTTTATTCAACTAGCAGAGGGGTCTAAATCTGTTAGTGGAAGTTCTGAGGTTGCAGAACAGTTTGATCAGATGGTGGAGCAAAGACATTTGTGTCGAAAGTCTTCCTAATCAGGTGGTGTTAGGCGGCGTGTCCTGCTTGTGCAGCGGTACAAAGTGATGCTCAAGTGCAGTCTGTTCAAGAACATCAAGGGTAAGTCAGAGACTGTTTCAGAGATATGGAGCATGAGTGACTTCAGTGTTTGCGGTTGATTCAAGGAGAATTATGTGGTAGCAGTTTATGTTAACAACATGAAGGGTGAACCAAGGTTGTGTCGAAAGTCTGTCCAGCAGTTATGGTTAGATGGCGGGTCCTGTTCTGAGTAACAGCAGTACAAAACATGTTCAAGGCTGGAGTGTTTTAAACAAGTAGAGAATCAGAGGTTGTTTCAGGTCTGAAGCATATATGGTTTGAAGGTTGCTGCACAGAATCCATGTAATTCGGTTCAAGACTCAGTGCACATGAGTGGAATCGAAAGGCCAAGGAGGAAATCAACTTGCAGAAGGATGTTCAGGTTTCTGTTCAAGACTTGAACAGGTTCGTGATTTTGACAACAAGGTTGTGTTGTTGATAAGTTCACGAGGAGTAATAAGATATGAAGTAACACAACGTCAATGAGGAGTTGAGCTTGACACTTGGAGTGTAGCAGCTGGGTTCGCAACTCAAGACAATAGATGAAGGTGATGGAAATTCATAATGGCAATGGGATTGTCACATACCTTTCATCAAGGATGATGTCTATTTTCATTGATGAGGCTAAGTGGATTTGAGTGTTTAATCTACTTAAGCAACTGTGGTGTATAAGTGTAAGCTTATGCAGGTTTCAAGAAGATCATGAAGAGGCTTCAAGCTTAGCTCAAGATGGAGCTGAGAGAAGTGAGAAGAGATAAGAGAAGACAAGGAGATGCAGAGGATGAGCAGGTCTACTCAAGCTTCAGAAGGTGTTGAGCACAAAGGAAGGGTTATGGACTTAGACCAAACAGGTAGAGATTTGTGAGGTTTGGTCAAGCTCATTGGACTTGTTAATCGGCTGGGCCGAGTTAAACAAGTTACGCGTGGACAACCTATGGGCCTAATCGACAAAGCTCACTAGGTTAAGTGCTGACAATACAAAGAAGGAGAGATCACGACAGAGATCTCTAAGCCAAGCTTATGGGAGGCACGAGCCTCAAGCATCCAGGAAGGCTTCCATGGCATCTCTTAGAGAGATAGAGTAAGCTAGAGTTGATAAGTTTTTCTTGGCTTAGCTCTTGGCCATGTACCTCTTGTATATCTCTTTGTATACTCTCTAGGGTTTGCATACCCAGGAACAGAGAGAGTTATGATCTTGTAAACCACATCGGAGGTGTTTTCCAATACTTCATAGTGGATGTTGTGGATCCTGGATCCACCTCAGATGTAGCGTGCTGCGGCTGTGAACTGGGTGAAAAATTCTTGAGTCATGAACAAGGATTGAATCAATGGGAAAGATCAAGGGACCAGGGGATTGTAGTGAATCCCAGCAAAGTCTTGTTAGAATTACAATTGACTCTATAAATGGTATGAGAAGGCTTAAGGATATGCAACAAGTGGTATCAAAGCCTAAGTATTCCGCAACACCGTAATTTTTACCATGTTATATCTAACCAAATATCTAAAACCCACCAAATTTTTGTATGCACAGAATAAATGACGTTCTAAAGCCATATAAAATTGTCATCACTAAAAATATATAATATAAGAGACATATGAATATAAAATAACACGAGAAGAGAAAAAAGTTTTACCAAAAATAAAATAAAATAAAGTACAGGATAAATCAAATGAAATGTTAAACTACACATATATCACTCGCACTTCAACTTTTGTTAAGGGAAAATGGTTAACCGCTTCAGAAGATGAAATTGTGTTTACATTAATCAAACAG
Organism: Brassica juncea; assembly: GCA_018703725.1. Classification (NCBI taxonomy): domain Eukaryota; kingdom Viridiplantae; phylum Streptophyta; class Magnoliopsida; order Brassicales; family Brassicaceae; genus Brassica; species Brassica juncea. The sequence goes on from CM031940.1 coordinate 54,139,813, forward strand.
TCACAACTTAAATATTAGGGCTGGGCAAATAAACCAAACCCGAAAATTCGAACCGAACCCGATCTGATAAAACTGAACCCGAACCGATCCGAACCCGACATAAATACCGAATGGATCTTGTTTTACGGTATTTCGGGTTATGGGATTATCCGAACCGAATACGAACTTAAATGGATATCCGATAGAATCCAAAATATTCAAAATTTCAAAACTTGTACCAAACATGATCTTTAATATGTATCCAAAATACATTAAGCTATTACTAAACATCTAAAATAATTATCTATCACATAAAGGTTAGTGATTATATTATACGAAGGTTGATGGTTAAAGATGGCCGTTGAAGCTTGAAGTTTTTAGATTTTAGTTTTGTTTCAATTGAATAATGTTTCTCATTTCATGAGAATTTAGTTTTCGTTTTAAACTTTTAATTATTTGGTTTTATTTCTATCAATAACTATGTTTACTTTTCGTTTGATTTTGAATGGTCATGTTTGATGTTCCTTTCTTATTTTTGAATCGATTTTACTTATGTTTTGGTTATAAAATAGGTACAAATTAGGTACTTTTAAACCGAAAACCCCGATTTTACTTATGTTTTGGTTACAAAGTAGGTACAAATCAGGTATTTTAAAACCGAAGAACCGATTGGGACCCGAACCCGAAAGTACATCGGGTTGTACAGGTTCTTTGAAGATTTACTAACCCCGACCCGAACCCGATAGAACCCGAACCGGTCCCAAACCGAATTTTCATATAATCCGAATGGGGCTGATTTTATCAAACCCGAAAAACCGAAACTCGATTGGATAAAACCGAAACCCGATTGGGACCCCGAATGCCCAGGTCTAGTAAATATATTAGAATAATTAAAAGAAAAAACTTGAGAATACATGTTTGATACAATATAAATAAAAACTTGATCAATTGGATACGCAACCAATCCCACCCATTTTTAAAACATATACTAACAAAAGTTGAAACTTCATCCTTCTGAGTCCAAATAATTAACCTTACCAAAACGTAATTAAGTATAAATTTACGGTCGCTTATTTGTATGCATTGACTCAATTCAGTGCCGGCTCTTGACTATGGCAACCTAGACATTTGCCCTAGGTCCATGGATCCACAATTTTTTTAGTGTTATTTTTGTAGTTATAAAACCCATTTCACTATGTTAATTTATCAGATAGTTGGTGAAATTATAACAAAAGGACCCATAATAAATTAGACCTAATACAAAGACAAAAAACAAATTATGTATGATTCGCCATTCGCAGTTTTGAATTACTCATTCACAAAACCTAATTTTTTATATAAGGGCCCATTAAAAAATAAATAAATACCAAAAGGGTTTTGTAGTTCATTTTTTTTTCTTTCTAAATGCAATGTAAAAATGTTAACGAAAATGTCTATGAAAAGGTCTATATTTTTTTCAATAAACACACGCACAGTGATAGTCCAATGTTCTTCAACGAACCTTTTTACGAGTTACAGAGTTTGAAATTCTCTTCTTCGAAGACTTTTCACATTTATCATGTGCCCTACAAATCTGTTCTTTGACAGTATAATTCTTTAAATCTCCTTAACAGGAGTTACTCCCAAGTCCCAACATTGATTAATCTATAACTGTTCATGTAAGACAATGCATGCCACTCACATATGGTACTACAGCAAAAAAAAAAAAAATCAATAAAATCCAACCTATTAAGAATATTATATTTTTAACTCTTCAATTTACCCAGATTTTTATATCAGAAAAATGATACTCTTGGGTATTGTTTTAAATTATGAACATACACAATGTTAGTACTACTCTTACTTGGATGATCTCTCAATAGGATCTTAAGTGCAACCTTATATAAAAGACAACTCTTATCGAAAAATATGGAAGCGATGCTTATCCTAAGTGGTCCTTTTACCGTAAGCCATCAAATTGTCTCATATTCAGAATGCTCAAATATTTCTTCAAGCTTATAATTTGCAGTAACGCGGTTCTTTATTTCACTATTGAACATACCCATAAAATTTTTTTAAAAGAACATTCGATTCTGTGAACTTCACCATTTATTTATTATATCCGATTAATAAATGTGACAACTAAATCGAACGGAAGCAAAACAATATTCTAACAAACAATGTTTTCAAAATACTTAACGAAATAACAACTGGCATATACCCGGGGCGTATTGCTGACCAGTGTTGCTGACCTAACACACATTACCTGAAAAAATTAAACAAACACTAATATCATATGCGTAAACAACCGTATCTTTAAAACCCTAAAATCAACAAAATAAATTACATATGTTCATAACACAAAATAAATTACATATGTTCATAACCGTAGTCTAATAATTTAAAGTAGGTAATTCTCTTATGAAAAGGAGCCACGTCAAAAATTCAATTCATCAAGTTGCGACACCTGTCCCCTTATTCAAAACTCACCATATCAGGCCTGTCGAACTCTGCATTCAATATCAAGACTCAAACGTTGCGTTTTGGATTAGGGTTGGCGGTGTCTCTGCCTTGTGTCTCCAACATTTCTCCATCGAGCGATGTTTCGTCTTCTTCATCAGGTGCGAGATGACTCATCATCTTCCTTTCTGATTTGATATGCTCTTACTCGATTCAAAGGTTAATCTGTTCATAAACTCATGTTCAAAGTGCTTTATGTTCATAAACTCATGTTCAAAGTGCTTTATGTTCATAATGTTATGTTCATAGTCCTCTTATGTTATGTTTGACATGAATGTTGATTGATTGAAGAATTATAATGATTAATGTGAGTTTAATTTAGTGTCATAGAAGGATCGATCTGTATAAACAATACATCGATTAATTTTTCTCTTAATTTTGTCTTTCAAACTGCAACTAAGGAAGTTATTGTTCAGCACTCGATATGAAAGGTCTTTATAAACATTACATGTTGACCATTTTGCATTAAAGTCCTTGAGCTTCTTCAAATTGGTCAAGAATAAGGGGTAAGTATTCACGCTCATGGTAAAGTACTTGACATTAAAGTCTTTGTCTCAACTCAAACACATTCGCTTCCATATAACCTTTATCTTGATCGTCTTCTCTAATTGAACTGTTATGGTGAAACGGTTGATAGGAGGTTTCAGAGAAGAGTAAGGATTAATAAAGAAATAGGTTCAGACACATGTGTTCGGGACCATTGGAGGAAAACCAGCGAGTATGTTATGAGCTGGAGAGAAGGCTATACAGGATCTCATGGAGAAAAAACAAGAAGAGGATATAAAAGAGCTGCAGACTTCATAGGAAGACGCTAATAAAAGTCTTCAGTTGACAGCGTCTGAAGCTTCTTGGTGGAAAGGCACTTCACATGTAGTGTCTGAACATATACCGTAACGGTCTAGAATCAACTCTGTGGGAACCGAAATTCGCACTGTCGATTTCCTTCGATTTAGGAAAGTTAGGAAAACCCTAATTTCCCATAGGTCCCAGATTATCTGCTGAAACACACCAAAAACCGAAAAAGACAAAGATAACAGAATATTGAGAGTAAGTTGCACAGAGGCGTATTATTGATCAATAAGAATAGAGTTACAGGTGTTTCGAGAGACAAGACGGACATAGTTTCGAGGGACAAGACGGACAGAGTTTCGTTAGCAAAGTCGGACTCAGAACAAAGACGAAAAGAGACTAAGTAAAATCAAATCGCCTAAAATTCTAAGTTTTCTAAGCTAGCTAGGTTCTTCTAGGTCTGGCTCTCTCTCCCTTGCCTTTAGCTTTAGTTCCCCTTCACTACAAGAAAACAGGGCGATACCGACGGACGAATTCGTCAGAATGTCGTCGGAATAAGCATATTTTGACGAAATTCTGACGAAAAAGGTCGTCGGTATCATTTCGTCGGAATTTAAAGATTCGTCGGAATTTCGTCAGAGTCTCCGACGACATTCTGACGAATACCGAGAAACCACATTCTGACGAACTTCCGACGAAAGTCCGACAACATTTTCCGAGACCAGAGTTCATCGGAAACACAAGATACCGACGACTTTGGTTCGTCGGAATATTCCGACGAACCAAAGTCGTCGGAAAATTCCGACGAACCAAAGTCGTCGGAATATTCCGACGAACCGGAGTCGTCGGAATTCTTCATTTTTTAAAAAATATTAAAATTTATTATTTATTTATTTTTTAATATTAAACATTAATAAATAAATAAAATCCGAAATTAAAATTTAATAATATTATAGAATTTAAAATTTCATACAAACTGAAATAGAAAAAAAAACATTCAGAAAGTTTTAAAATTCAAAAAAAAAAAAATAGGGACCGGAAGGAAATAAACGATCAAGCTTCTCCAATATCTCTGCGTTGGCCCTCCTTGAATCCGCTAAGTCAGCAAGAATTGTGGCATTCTGCTCCTCCAATGCCACAATCCGTTCATCTCTGCTGTGTAGTTGCTCCAGAATCATGGGATCGGCATATGGAGCTTGCGAAGAAGAAGTCGGATACGAAGAAGCACGGCGGGCCAACCCAACTAAATAGCCTCCTTTCCTTTTAGGAACCGCCTACAAGAATATTTAAAGTTAGTAAACAGTATTATAAAAAAAATATATATTTATTTTAAAATTTACCTTTTCGACCATCTCGTTGATTTGCAGTCGGGACATGGTGGTTGAAGCACCCGTAGAATTGCCGTCATCAGAGAGAGGCTGAGAAGCTTGATAAGCTTCTTTCTGAGATTCCACCAACTCAACGACCTCTCTGATTAGGGGATCCTGAACTTGTCCGGTCTTCTTATTAGTGTGAGCCTCTTTAATGAGCTCGAGGCGATCTACGGGATTACCGTCGTTTGCTTCAATCTAAAAAAAACATTAGTTAAGGAATATAAAAAAATAATTTAAATAAATGTAAAGATAAATAAATATAAAAAAGAATCACTTACAAGTTGATCCTCCTTAGAGGACATAGAGCAAGCGCCGAGGTTGTGCACATACATTCCTTTCCCGCCACGATCGCTCTTCCGATTCTTAGAGTTCTTACGAGACGTCGTTACAGTGTCGTCCTTCTCCCAATGGACTATCAACTGCTCCCACACCGTCCCATTAATGAACCGTGGCTTCTTGTTTTTCAGCCATACTGTCTTCCACGAGTTGATCTGCTTCGTATAAGAGTCCATGGCCTTCTCGTTGAATTTCTGACGGACTGTTTCCGTCAGACCGGACTCCCAAGTGAATTCTTGCTACAAAACACACATATATTTAATTAGTAATGCAAACATACATTAAAATATTAAAATACATTAAAAAAAAACTAAAAAGTTACCGCAAATTGACGAAACCACAACTCCCGCTCCTCGGAAGGGATCACACTCCACTTCGGATATCCGGTACGGAGCATGGAATACATCATTTGGTTGATGCTCCTGCTAATGCCATTGCTGGACTTTTGGAACCTTTAAAAAAATTTCATATTAGAAATCTAATTAAGGGAAAAAACATAATGATTGAATAAAGTAAAAATACTAACCAAGTTGTATATCCCGGTCGTGGGTTGGGATGGAGAACCGGGAGATGCTCTCGACCTGGTTGTTGAACCAATAGTTCAACTGACATGACCCCCGATTCCTGCTGAGCATGAGCGGGATCGACAACTGGAGCGGGAACATAAGCGGGAACCGAGTTTTGTTCCTGAGACGATCCCGATGCACGGGAAGTACTCACCGAACTACCTCGGCCGCCACGGGGTGCTGAACGACGAGCGGTGGAACGGCGTGCCTCGTCAGACCTAAAATTTTTTAAAAAAATTAATAAATCAGAAACCTTTTCAAAGATTTATATATATATATATATATAAAAGATTATAAATATTTGTAAAAATGTTTATAAATATTTATAAATGTTTATAAATATTTATAAAAGTTTAAAAATATTTACAAATATATTAAAAATTAATATTACAAGTTTAAATATATTTATAATTATAAAAATGTTTTAAAAATGTTTATAATTATAAAAAATGTTTTAAAAACGTTTATAAATATAGAAAAATGTTTATAAATATTTAAAAATGTTTTAAAAATGTTTATAATTATAAAAAATGTTTTAAAAACGTTTATAAATATAGAAAAATGTTTATAAATATTTAAAAATGTTTAAAAATGTTTATAATTATAAAAAATGTTTTAAAAATTATAAAAAAATTTAAAAACGTTTTCTAATATAGAATATATTACTGGAAACCCCCCCCCCCCCCAAAAACGTTTTTAAAAATCAAAAATACATTTAAAAATACAAAAAATATTGAATTTCAACAAACAGAAATTATTAAACCCAAAAAAAAAATTAAAACAAGTTTGTAAACAACAATCCCTAACTAATAGATCCTAATTATCCATTCAATCCTAAAGTTTTCAATCAAACGACCTATAATCCCAAGATCTAACTTTCTAGATCTTAAAAATTGAAAAAAGTTAAGAATATTACATGGTTTATGGTGTGTGGGAGGGAGATGTCGGAGAGGGGAGCACAGACGTCGCCGGAGAGAGGAGGAGGGACGTCGCCGGAGTCGCCGGAGAAGGAGGAGCCTCGAAATCGCCGGAGAGGAAGAAGAAAGGAGATGGGGCGGAAACGACATTCCGACGACTTCGTTTTTTTAAATTTCGTCGGTATGTCGTCGGTATGTCGTCGGTATGTCGTCAATAAATTCCGACGACCCTCCATCCGTCGGAATGTTCGTCGGAATATGCCGTGTTTTCTTGTAGTGCTTATATATGCCCTCTAGGTCGGTTTAGACGTCTTTCGGAAGTTTTATTTTTTCTTCTCAATTCTCATCATTATCTTGGAAACTTTGATATTTATCTTCCGATTTCGCGATATTTCACCTTATCCTGCAAGTAAGATGAATCGTCATAACATCGTTGGGCTTCATCTTGAATGGAATCGTAAGTGTTTTTGGGCTGGGTTCTAGGCCTCTTCGAACCGTCTTCCGACTTAAATGTTTTTACGATTTCTTCGAAAATGCGCTCCTTGATACGACGTCAATTCAACGAGGAAGTTCATACTTCTCGTATAGTTTAGATGATTATGCTGTTAAGTTAACCGTCGCCGTTTTACGAAAATTATGAACTTCATTCGGGAATATGAACCTTGACGGTTCTCGTCTTCAAGTTCCAATGATAACTCCGATCGAGACGAAATGGGGGACTCATCTTGTCGAGGTTCAATGGGAGGCACAAGATTCGATCCAACTCGCCAAACGAACAAAATTGGACAGAGTGCTTGATCCTACTCGCCATTTTGACGAGTTGGATGTCTTTGGGAACTCCAACTCGCCAAGTTGGTGAGTTGGAAAGGCTTTGGAAGCTCTAACTCGCTAAGATGGCGAGTTGGAAAGGCTTCGGGAGCTCCAACTCGCCAAGATGGCGAGTTGGAATGGCTTCGGAAGCTCCAACTCGCCATCTTGGCGAGTTGGAATGGCTTCGGGAGATCCAACTCTTGGTGAGTTGGATGTTTTTCTCGAGTCTTTTGGTTGGGAATTTTTGTCGAGAGTGTACGAAGATGCAATTTTTAGACGTTGATTTCGAGATAACCGTTTTTTGACCCCAATAGTTAGCCCCCCTGCTCGCAAGTTTCGAATGTGATTTTTGCGGGCGAGTGATGGCGTTTAATCGGAATCTGTGGTTAAAAATTAATTCTTCTCGAGGAATCTTTCCATTATTTTTAATGCGAAAAATCCTTTCAACTTTTTCTATAAATATTCAGCTTTTCTTATTCATTCTCTTCACATTCTCTCAACATTCAAATTCTTCTTTTGCCTCTTGGAAAGCTCTCACCATTAAGATGTCTTCTTTCAGCAACCTTCTGAAGAAATGTGATGTCGAGACGTGCAAGGCGGCCGGTGAACATTCACCGGACCACACTGTCGTGGTAACTGTTCCCGCCCATATTGCGAAGTTCTTTTCCTTCCAGAGCGAGCTAGCTCGTAGCAAGGCTGAAGAGACGGAAAATCCTACAAGCGGTGCATCTCCGAGACCTGCGTCTCCTACCGTCGTCCCAACTTCTGCCGTTCCCGCCGGAGGGGTGGTCGTTGGGGACACGTCGGTTCCTGAGACCGAGTTTTAGCCGCCGGGTTCCTTAGTTTTTGATGTTGAACCGGTTCTCGAATCAATGCCTCCCCCTACTCCAGCCAAGAAGAGAGAGACTGTCTTGGGATTGCCCGCCCCAAACGCGGTCCCGACTTCTGCGCCAAAGAGTCACAAAAGGCCATGCGCTAATCCCGATGCGGCCAAGAAGAGGAGATGCATCAAGGACTCCGGGGCTGGTCCTTCATCTTCAAAGGCGTGTGGTTCAGGATTGGTGTCACGACAGCGTGCAAAGGTTTTTTTTTTGGTGTCTGTGTTCCGATTGTTTCTAACATTTCAGTTCTCTTTTGTCTCACAGTTTGTTTCATTGATTGATGGGATGATCAACGGGTGCGGATCAGAGGTTGAACGTCTCACTAAGGAGTTAGCGGAGTCTCGAGAAAGGTCGTCGCAGCTTGATGGGAAGCTGAAGGTTACTGAGGACGCTCATTCCCTTGAAGTGGCTCAGCTTGACTCTCGGATCAGCAAACTCGAGCGGGACTTTGGTAAGACTGCGAGTTCTCTGCTTAAGGCAAAAGAGGCGAGGGTGGCTAAGTCCTCGGAGTTGCGTCGACTAAAGTGTAAGGTGAAGAGTGGGGAGAAGTCGACGGCCTGCGTGTTCGAGGAGGCCAAGAAAGCTGTGCGTACTTAGTTTAGGACTCGTTTGGCGAGGATCGCAGATGCTCTTGATTCCCTGACGGTCGTTCATGTCAGGGAGCTGGCCCTAACGGGCGTCGATGGATGGATTAGTGAGGTTCAGTTGTTTCGCGGCGAAACGCCTCCATCTGCACGAGCGGAAGAGGCCAAGATTTCGGCCTGTAAGGCGGAGTAAGCGGACGAGGAGGGTGACTTTGATCAGATCCTTGCAGGCCTGAAGTCCGAGTGCACCCTTTTGCCTTGCCCAGGAGCATCCGAGGGTCAGGATCCGACAGCTGAAGAGGGTGGCGGTAGCGCGGTTCCGAACCCAGAGGGAACGATTGCTGAAGAAGAAGCTCCGTGTGCGGAGGATGATTGAGTTGGTAGTCTCGTGGGAGACTTTGTTGTTTTGTTACCGGCCAAGTGTGGCAATGTTATCTTGGGACTGGACGCTTGTGGCTTTGAATCCCCGTCGCTTCTGCGACTTTTTTTAAAATGAATTGAGTTTCGCGTTTTATGAGCATGTTTGTATTCGTGCGAATGTAGAGGGAAGAGTACGAGTTGTCATCTCGTAATCTAATTCTTGGTGAACTGCTGTATTCGTGACCTGTTTTGAGAGTTTTTCTACAGTATGCAAGCTTGCGGGACTTCTGGAGATGCGCGAATAATAGCCAAGAGACAAATTTTGGGATCTCGTATCAGGGTGTTTGATACTATGCATAGAGATGTTAGAGACCAGTGTGCTGGGTTTAGGGTAAGACCTAGGTTTAATCACGACTTTAGGGGGTGCGATGACTATTTCGATTTACGTTTCCCGTATCGCTTTTGACCTGATTCCGTCTCGCTTTAAAGTCCGCGATATGTTTTTGGCTTATACGACTTGTATGGTAGGAATCAAGCATCTCTTTAGGGACAATTTTTAAGTCTCCCGAAAGTGCTGACCAAAATTTCGGATTCCTTTTTATAGCGCTATTACCCTTGTGTCAGGTGTACGAGAGCTATCTCTATGAGGTAGCTTAGTCAGTTTAGGACGTTAAGAGTTTGTTGTGATCAGCAACAAACTTACTGGTAGATATTATCATTTTTGAATCTTCGCGAAGGATACATGTCAAGAAGGAATGTGTGTTTATAGTCGCAAACGAACTGTTATTTTTTGTGACGAAAGAGGAGCCCTTCGAACGTTAGTGATGTCTCGCCTGGCCGAAGGTTAAACTTTTACGTTATTTTTCGTCTTGTTGGAGTATTCTGATGATCGACGGATTTTGGGAATTTTCCACCGTGTTAAAAATTTTCAAAAATACCGAGCTTAGGAGCGGCTAGTTTAAATTTTTCGGAGAGTATACAAGTATACTTATACGCACCCACTCCCCCCCCTCCCTTTTAATGGGGGGAGACAGCTGAGCTCATGGTGCGACGAATTGCCTACATACCCTTTTTAGGGATCAAGCCGTCTCGTAGTTTAGTCATAGTATTTCTTTAGGTGCATCGCATTCCAAGTTCTTGGAGTTTTGACGTCCTGCATGTTTGCGATTTTTTATGAGCCTGGCGGACTACCTTTATGATTTTGTATGGTCCTTCCCAATTTTCCCCGAGTTTTCCTGCGTTCTGCTCGGCAGTGTTCTGGAAAACTTTCCGTAAGACTAAGTCCCCTTCTTTGAACCTGCGGCCGCGCACGTTAGCGTTGTAGTACTTTGCAGCCGCCTGTTGATAGTTCTGAATTCGTATAAGGGTTTGATCCCGTCGTTCGTTGATTAGATCGAGTTCATGTTGGGGTCAAAATCGGTCAATGACGAAATCGTCACCCGAAAATCCACGAAAGAAAAGCCAAGCGACGATCAAAGCCAAGAAACGGGTCGTCGCTCGATAAAACTCACGGGAAGGCTCGTCCACTCCCGTCTGGCACCAGCGGCAAGGGTCCTGGCGCCCATCCGTGCAATCATCTCATGATCTCGGGCAATGGCAGCATCTTGATCCCTTAAAACCCATGTCCGGATCGTCCGAGATCTACAATGGTTCTTCCGCAAAGCCTTCCCGATTGTTTAACAGATTCATTTTTAACACATCTAAAGCTCGAAGCCACATTGCTCGCATCCTTGACGACGGAAAATCTACAAATCCAAGTCCATCTCAAATCCCGATATTCGAGGAATCTCGTTGGATTAGAAACAATTATCTCGAAATCTACGGCTAAAGATCTTCCCAAACTCAAAGATTTCCCGCAAACGACTGAGGGGGGAAAGATCGAACAATGAAAAACCCACAGACGGCAAGATGGCCTGGCACCGGCGGCACGCGTCACGCGAGCCGGCCTGGCGCCGGCGGCACCCCGGCCTGGCGCCGGCGGCGCGCGGGACGCGGGCCGGCCTGGCTCAGGTGGCACCCCGGCCTGGCGCCGGCGGCACCCGGCCTGGCGCCGGCGGCACCCGTCACGCGGGCCGGCCTGGCGCCGGCGGCACCCCGGCCTGACGCCGGCGGCACACGGGACGCGGGCCGGCCTGGCGCCGGCGGCACCCCGGTCTTGCGCCGGCGGCACCCCGGCCTGGCGCCGGCGGCACACGGGACGCGGGCCGGCCTGGCGTCGGCGGCACGCGGGACGCGGGCCGGCCTTGCGCCGGCGGCACCCCGGCCTGGCGCCGGCAGCACCCGTCACGCGGGTCGGCCTGGCGTCGGTCCGCGGCCCTCGTCCTGGTCTCGGTCCTATCGTGCCCGGTTCAATCCCATCTTAGCTTGTTCGGATCAATCTACGCAAGTTTGGTACGATCACGGTTATTCTAGAACACCAATATCTCGACTATACAAGGAATTGGGGTTCCTTCGGAAACACCGAAACCTTCAAAAACCGTTCTTTCGAAAAACCGTAAAAACGCCTAAACGGCCCAACGTGGCCAAAATGGCCCGCTTACGATTTTCCGAAAAAGAAGGATAACTATGACGGTTTATCTTTATCCTCATATAAGAGATAAATGTCAAGTTTCCAGAAGATAAATGTCAAGTTTCCAGAAGATAAATGTCAAGTTTTCCGAAGATAAATGTCAAGTTTCCCGATAAACACGAAGATGGACGAAAATGGAAAAAGCCCGATTCAGCCCGCGAGAAGATAGGCCGTCTTAAGGGGAGTATATAAGGAGAGCTTTGAGCAAGAAGCAAACCAGATCACAAACTTTCAGAGCACTTAGCACTTAGAGCAATTTAGCATTCTTTTCTGTTTTCACTAGCGAGCTGCGACTCAACTAGGATAGACTTAGGCGACCAGACTAGCGGACTCCTCGACAGCTCTTAGAGCCGATTTCTTTTCTTGTTGTACACGCTCAAACGAGAATTCAGAAATAAGATCTCTTTCGCTCAACTTTTACGATTTCTATTTTCGCAACTTTTATCTCTATTGATTGTTTCGTGTGCGGCCCAGCAGATATCCGAGACCTTCAAGGAAGATCGGGTTAACTCGGTTTTCCTCCACAAATCTTTAACGGAAATTGACGGCGAATTTCGGTTCCCACAGTTTGGCGCTAGAGAGAGGGGGGTTACGGATCTATCTATCTCGCAACTGCACACGCTCAATCATGTCTACCGACGTCACCAAAGATCAACCAGCGCTAGACGGAACAACCGTCGACGCCAACGTTGAGAAGACTCCAGCTGGAGATGCGTCCGCAGTCACTGCTGATGCAAACACTGAGGCGCTCAGGCAGATGAAGGAACTGTTTACCTCCGCCCAGGCACGTGCGGAACAACAGGACAAGCTGATAACCTCGCTCGCAAAACAGGTCGACACCTTAACTGCGAGGAGCAAACTGCCGCGCGGATCCACCAAGGCACGCCGCGGCAGAAGACTCGACTTCGGATCTCCCGAAGTACGAGAAAAAGATGCCCCGAAAGAGCCCACTCTCGAGGAAACGGCTCCGAAAGGACAGCAAACGACCTCGCAGAACCTTCCACTCCCGGCTACGGGAAACAAGGAAAGCGACGTCGAGCGCATCGATCTAGATATCAGCGACCAATCGGATCCTTCCGATGAAGACGCTGACATCCACCCCAGGAGGACCCGAAGCCAGTCCGCTCGGCAGACGGTATCCTTCGATAGGCCCATGACAGAAGAGGAAGAAGAACTCTACTGGATGGAGCAGGAAGAACTCGCGGAAGATCAAACTCGGATCTATCGCGACCAGCGCCGACAAACTCGGAGGAACGCCGGTAGCAATAGCGAGATCCATGATCTCCGCGAATCTCTAAAACAGACCGTGGCCGAAGTGAAAACGGTGAAATCGCAAATCCATCAGGCGACCAGTTCCGCTCCCGAGATCGATAGACTTCTCGAGGAAGCACGGAAAACACCGTTCACCACCCGGATCACGGAAACACGCATCTCAGACCCAAGGAAAATCAAAATCCCGGTCTATGACGGTACGACGGATCCTAAGTCGCACCTGCAGTCTTTCCAGATCGCAATGGGCAGGTGCAAACTCCCGGAGCGCGAATGAGACGCGGGTCATTGTCTTCTCTTTGTCGAGCACCTCAAAGGCGCTGCAATCGAGTGGTTCTCCCGGCTCAAAAGGAACTCCATCGGAAGCTTCCGCCAACTGGCCTCGGCGTTTCTCAAACAATACTCCATGTTCATGGACAGAGAAACGTCCGACGTGGATCTATGGAGTCTAGCTCAGAAGGAGGACGAGTCACTCCGACTTCATGCGAAGGTTCAAGCTGGTGATGGCCAGAGTAACAGGCATCAGCGACAATGTCGCAATCGACGCCCTGAGGAAAACTCTCTGGTACAAGTCAAAGTTCCGAAAGTGGATACTACTGGAAAATCCGCGGACAATCCAGGATACTCTCCACAAGGCAACGGACTTCATCATCATGGAAGAAGAGATGAAGTTTCTGTCGCAGAAGCACGGACCACAGAAAACGTCCTCGAAAAAGAAAACCTCTCGTAACGACAAAAACGTCCATCACGATGGGGAAGACGCCCAAGGCGAGCATAACTACGCCATCAACTCGGAGCAAGGCAGAACCTCCGGAAACACCTGGACCAGGAACCAGTAGAAGGATAATTCCTACTGCGAGTTCCACGAAACCAGAGGTCACTCCACTGCGAATTGCAAGGTTCTCGGCGCCCGACTCGCCGCAAAGCTCCTCACCGGCGAACTATCAAAGGTCAAGAGTATAAAGGACTTGCTCCTGGACTCCGACCGCTCAAAAACCAACAAAACTGTCTCCGAGGACCACGCGACCGAAAATCAATCGGGGGAAAAACGCGGAAGAAGACAGGACGACCAAGGGAACAACAGCAGTCGCCAGAGGGTAAACATTATCATCGGAGGATCACAGTTCTACCAAGACTCTGTCTCGTCGATAAAAGCCTACGGGCGAAAAGCCGAGACAAGTTCCAACTGGTTCCCAGACAGCGATGTTCCTAACCACACGATCGCTTTCGAGGAACAGGAGACCGTCGGAATCGACAAACCTCACTGCGATCCTTTGGTAATCGACCTGGTAATCCAGGATCTCGAAGTCGGCCGCATTCTCATCGATAAAGGAAGCACGGTCAACATCATCTTCCGCGACACCCTCTACAGGATGAAGATCCCACTTGGGGAAGTCGTCCCTGAGCCAAAACCTTTGACGGGGTTTTCGGGCGTCACTACCATGACCCTCGGGAGAATTAAACTCCCGGTCATGGCAAAGGAAGTTACAAAGATCGTCGAGTTTGCAGTAGTCGACAACCCGGCCATCTACAACGCCATCATGGGAACCCCTTGGATCAACTCCATGAAGGCAGTATCATCCACATATCACCTCGGTATCAAGTTTCCGACTCCGACCGGAACCGCAGCCATCTGGGCTAGTCAGAAACAATCGAGACTCTGTTACCTAGCCGAGTTCAAACTGCGAAAAGATCGGAACGCCCCTGCGGCCAACCCGAAACGAGCAAAGGAATCACACAACATTCCCGAGGACTCGAAGAAAGATGATCCAGAATCATCCGAACAGGCAACGATTCAAGACGGCGACAAAGCCTCTGAGTCCACCGCCGTAAAAGCAGACAGCTCGACCCCCGCACAAACCACCGATCCGACCAGCACGATCGGAACGGCGACGCACGGGGAGTAAAAATGTCTGCGGCAACTATCATAACTACGAGATGGCTTGATCCTCGGAAGAGGTACGTAGGCAGCTCGTCGAAACCCGGCGAGTTCAGCTTTCCCCCTCACCAAAAAGGGGGGGGGGACTGGGTGCGTATACTCCTATACTCCCACAAAAACGCGACAAATCCGCACATGTACTCAAACTTTTCGAAATTTTTAATAAAATTCTTTCTATCTTTTATGCTCACTTAACATATCAACGCTTCGGAAAAACGAAAATCATATCTTCAAAAGAAACGCGAGACGTCGCAACTACTTAAAAAGATAATAAAACTCGTATCATCCGCAAAAGACAGTCCACCTGCGACTTAAAAATAACTCACACCCGTCGATTGGCCCCGACGGACGCACACAAGAAACGTTTCATTCAATACAAACTCGTAGTCAGACCTACAAGGTCCTCTTAATTCCGACAAGGATATCATAGCGCGCTATACAAGAAACCCAAAATTTTGGTTTAGCGTCTCGGATAAACTCCGAAGATAGCTCGATTCTTTTAACACAAGTCATATAAGCCAGCGACTAGTCGCGGACTTTAAACGAAAAGAATCAGGAAGAAATCACTAACAGGCAAAACGAAAGCCGATCAGTCATCGCACAGCCTTAAAGCTGAGAGTAAGCCTAGGTCTTGCCCTAAACCCAGGCTTGCTGGATCTTGACATCTCACAGACATAGTATCGTATACGAGATCCCAAAACATGTCTCTTATCGCTTACACCTAAAAACGCTCGCTAAAAAGTAGCATACGGACCAAGCGACAAAAAAAAGAGTTAGGATACGAAGTGACTACTCGCATCCTTCCCTCTACACTTGACGAAAGTATAAATCAAAACAAAAGACGAAATCTCGCAAATTTTCATATTCACAAAAGCCGCAAAAACGGCAGGATTCAAAGCCACCAACGGCCAGTCCCAAAACATAAGAATGCAACCTCCAACGGTCGCAGAATAAAACTACTAAAAACGGCCACACGGCCAAAAAATACGATTCACAAAAGGAAGTCAACATTGAGAAATCCGGATGCGGAAATCCCAAACGAACTAGCAGGCTGGTCCACTTCCTCATTCACGCCTTGAGCGTTCCCACCAGCCTCGGCGTTCTCATCGGCTCCAGCCTCCACCGTATCCTCGGAAACCTCGATAGGTTCCCATAGTCTCCGGACTCTTTCTTCTACCGGAGGAACCAAGGACTCAGCATGAGCACACTCGGCCATGAAATCCTTCATCTCAGCAATCTTGGAATCGAAAGAGAAATCCGGGTTCTGAGACTTGTAAAGGTTTACGACCGAACCCCGGCACTCGCGGAAATCACCAAAAAACTCCTGAGCTTCTTTAAAACATTGAAACTCAGCAGCAAACGATTCCGCCCGTCTTGCCACCTCCGCTGCGACCATCCTTCTTCCTCTCCTTTCCGCCCGAACGAGAGCTCAAGCGTGAAGCTCAGCTTGCTTCGGTTCTGCGCCTTTACCTCTTGTCGGAACCGGAAAAGCTCTCGCTCCGCTTCTGTGGTCTTGAAGTTAGCAATCCTGGATTTGCGGAAACTCGAGTCAAGCGCCTCGCTAAACACTCTTAGTTCCTGCATAAACTCAAGATCAGCAAGTATGCTTATATACAGATTCGAACATAAGGTTAAGAAGTTCGAAGGGCCAAACCTCGTTGACACGTTGGGAGCCCTCGGCAAAAACCCGTTGTTTTTTGTGGGAACCGAAATTCACACCGTCAATTTCCGATAAAGACTTGTGGAGGAAAACCGAGTTAACCCGATCTTCCTTGAAGGTCCCGGATATCTGCTAGGCCGCACACGAAACAATCAATAAAAATTGAAGTTGCGAAAATAGAAATCGTAAAAGATGAGCGGAAGAAAGATCTTATTTCTGAATTCGCGTTTTGAGCGTGAACAACAGGTGAGAAGTAAACTACAAGAGCTGTCGCTAGTCCGGTCGCCTAAGTCTATCCTAGTTGAGTCGCAGCTCGCTAGTGAAAACAGAAAAGAATGCTTAAATCGCTCTAAGTGCTAAGTGCTCGAAAATTTGTGATCTGGTTTGCTTCTTGCTCAAAGCTCTCCTTATATACTCCTCCTATGACGGTCTATCTTCTCGCGGGCTGAGTTGGGCTTTTTCCATTTTCGTCCATCTTTGTGTTTATCGGGAAACTTGACATTTATCTTCGGAAATCTCGACATTTATCTTCTGGAAACTTGATATTTATCTCTTATGGGAACTTGACATTTATCTCTTATGTGAGGATAAAGATAAACCGTCATAGTTATCCTTCTTTTTCGGAAAATCGTACGTGGGCCGTTTTGGCCGCGTTGGGCCGTTTAGGCGTTTTTACGGTTTTTCGAAAGAACAGTCTTTGAAGGTCTCGGTGTTTCCGAAGGAACCTTAATTCCTTGTTTAGTCGAGGAAGTGGCGTTCTTGAATAACCGTGATCATACCAAACTTCCGTAGACTGATCCGAACAAGCCAGGATGGGATCGAACCGGACACGATAGGAACGAGACCGGGACGAGGGCCGTGGACCGACGCCAGGCCGACCCGTGCGACGGGTGCCGCCGGCGCCAGGCCGGGTGCCGCCGGCGCCAGGCCGGCCCGCGTGACGGGTGCCGCCGGCGCCAGGCCGGGTGCCGCCGGCGCCAGGCCGACCCGTGCGACGGGTGCCGCCGGCGCCAGGCCAACCCGCGTCCCGCGTGCCGCCGGCTCCAGGCGTTTGCCCGCCGTCTCCAGGGCTCTGCCCGCGTCCCGGGTGCCGCGGCGCCAGGCCGATTTTGCCTCCTGGCGCAGTCCCCCCGGCGTACTGTGTGCCGCCTGCTTCCATGCCAACCCTCTTCCGCTTGTTTAAGTCCCCGCGCCATGCGCCCCGCGTCCCGGTGGCCTTCCTTCTCCTCTGCCACGTTGTCCTCCTGGCGCCCTTCGCCACCCTCTTCCCTCTGTTGCCTCCTTCTCCATTCACCCGTGTTTCCTCCTCGCTCCCATCCCTCTTCCCTCTTTCCTCCTTCCCTTTGCCTTTTCCTCCTTCCTCCGTGTCCTCCCTCGTTCCCTCTTTCCTCCTTCTCCCTTAGCCTTTTTTCCCTCCTTCTCCTACCGCTCCCCTCTTCCCCCTCTTTCCTGCAACTGCTCCAGCCGGGGTGCCGCCTGCGCAGGCCAGCCCGCTCCCGCGTGCCCCGGCGCCAGCCGGGTTGCCCGCCGGCCCAGGCCAGCCCGCGTCCCTCGCCCCGGCGCCAGGCCGGGGTGCCGCCGGCGCCAGCCCGCTTCCCGCGTGCCGCCGGTTCCAGGCCGTCTTGCCGTCTGTGGGTTTTTTCGTTGTTCGATCTTTCCCTCGTCAGTCGTTTGCGGGAAATCTTTTGAGTTTGGGAGGGTCTCTAGTCGTAGATTTCGAGATAATCGTTTCTAATCCAACGAGATTCTGCGAGTATCGGGTTTTGAGATGGACTTGGATCTGCAGTTTTTCCGTCGTCGAGGATGCGAGCAATGTGGCTCCGAGTTTTAGATGTGTTAAAAGATGAATCATTGAAACAATCGGGAAGGCTTTACGGAAGACTCATTGTAGATCTCGGACAATCCAGACATGGGTTTCAAGGGACCAAGATGCCGCCATTGCCCGAGATCATGAGATGATCGCACGGATGGGCGCCAGGACCCTCGCCGTTGGCGCCAGATGGGAGTGGACGAGCCTTCCGTGAGTTTTATCGAGCGACGACCCGTTTCTTGGATTTGATCATCGCTTGGCTTTTCTTTCGAGGATTTTCGGGTGACGATTTCGTCATTGACCGATTTTGACCCCAACAAAACTCCTGAGCTTCTTTAAAACATTGAAACTCAGCAGCAAACGATTCCGCCCGTCTTGCCACCTCCGCTGCGACCATCCTTCTTCCTCTCCTTTCCGCCCGCACGAGAGCTCGAGCGTGAAGCTCAGCTTGCTTCGCATTCTGCGCCTTTACCTCTTGTCGGAACCGGAAAAGCTCTAGCTCTACTTCTGTGGTCTTGAAGTTAGCAATCCTGGATTTGCGGAAACTCGAGTCAAGCGCCTCGCTAAACACTCTTAGTCCCTGCATAAACTCAAGATCAGCAAGTATACTTATATACAGATTCGAACATAAGGTTAAGAAGTTCGAAGGGCAAACCTCGTTGACACGTTGGGAGCCCTCGGCAAAAATCCGTTGTTTCTCCTCATCCTCCAGCGACTCATCAGTAGTAAACTCCAGAGGAAGGCCATCAAAGAAGTTGTTAGGTGGAAAACCGATGGCTCAGCCTTTTTCCGTTGGAGTAAAACTAGGTTTTTCTCCCAACAGTGAAGGACTTTCCGAGCCTTCCCCATCATCGATTTCCTTCCCCTTACGAGACCTCTGTCTGCGCCTCCGAGTAGGAGCTGCGGTGACAGGTTCGGCATCATACGACGGGACAGGATCTCGGGACAGATAAAGTCTAACCGCGTCTCGAATCCGTTCGAGGGTGAAGGATTTCCAGAAAAACGGCCTTTGACGAAGAAGATCTCTCTTGACAAAGACGTCACCAGGCAAATGCGCAGTAGGATTGTTCCCTACAAAGCGAAACTTTTTCACTAAAACTCGCACTTCCGAAAAGGTGAAATAGACAACAGGGTTTTCGTCGTATTACCTCGGTTGAAGTTCCATGCTCGCGAAAATAGATGGAGGCAGCTCTCCTCGACAGACTCGCCATCTATTTGGACGAAGAAGAAACGCTCCTGCCACGATTTGGGATTCGAAGTAGTCCCCTGAATCACGGCCATATCCTTCTTAGGCAGCAAGGAGTAGTAACCGTCACTCCCCGTCGGCCGAGTGCCCCAAAGACCTTCGAAATCATCGGGACCAAGATCAATCCCGAGTTCGTAGCTAGCGAACAGTACGCCAAGCCAACTCTCCAAGGCAGGAACGCTGAGTTGGCTGATCGAAAGTTCGAAGCGGTGAAGCGCACGAACAATGGCACCAGGGATTGGGAACCACATACGGCAGTACGTAAAGAAAGCTTCGTAACATGTAAAGAAACCTTGCGGAGGATTCCTTGCACTCTCGTTACCAACGGAAATCCGGAATTTGACTCCTTCAGGAACCTGGTAAAAATCTCGAAGAACCTTGAGATATTTACGAGAAACCGAGCTCGGCGCAAAGGAGCACCGGGCTGCCTCAGAGGTCTCCTCGGAACAGGGATCTCTGGCAGTGTTGGGGGCGAACCTACAAGGACTCGGTAATACGCATTCTTCTTTTCCTCCTCGACCAACTCCTCCTGCTTCACCGTCACATGGGCAGGAGAGTCATCCGAGGATGAATGGGAAGAAGAGTTTCTCTTTGGGGATCTTGAAGACATTGTTCTTAAAGAGAGAGAAAGGATTCTTGAGAGAGAGAGTAAATTTCTTATGGTGAAGTAAAGAATGAGATTTCTTACTCCATCCATATAAAGGAGGTAAAATCACTATTTACCCCGACTTTCGGCAAACGATTACGTCTCAACACCTTCCCATACGGCTATACCGCAAGCTAGAATCCGACAGGCACTACGGTTCCTAGCTAGCTGGGGGGCTAACTATTGGGGTCAAAATCGGTCAATGACGAAATCGTCACCCGAAAATCCTCGAAAGAAAAGCCAAGCGACGATCAAAGCCAAGAAGCGGGTCGTCGCTCGATAAAACTCACGGGAAGGCTCGTCCGCTCCCGCCTGGCACCAGCGGCAAGGGTCCTGGCGCCCATCCGTGCAATCATCTCATAATCTCGGGCAATGGCAGCATCTTGGTTCCTTAAAACCCATGTCCGGATCGTCCGAGATCTACAATGGTTCTTCCGCAAAGCCTTCCCGATTGTTTAAAAGATTCATCTTTTAACACATCTAAAGCTCAAAGCCACATTGCTCGCATCCTCGACGATGGAAAGTCCACAAATCCAAGTCCATCTCAAATCCCGATACTCGAGGAATCTCGTTGGATTAAAAACGATTATCTCAAAATCTACGGCTAAAGACCTTCCCAAACTCAAAGATTTCCCGCAAACGACTGACGGGGGAAAGATCGAACAACGAAGAACCCACGGGCGGCAAGATGGCCTGGCACCGGCGGCACGCGTCACGCGAGCCGGCCTGGCGCCGGCGGCACCCTGGCCTGGCGCAGGCGGCACGCGGGATGCGGGCCGGCCTGGCGCCGGCGGCACCCCGGCCTGGCGCCGGCGGCACCCCGGCCTGGCGCCGGCAGCACGCGGGACGCGGGCCGGCCTGGCGCCGGCAGCACGCGGGACGCGGGCCGGCCTGGCGCCGGCAGCATGCGGGACGCGGGCCGGCCTGGCACCGGCGGCACCCCGGCCTGGCGCCGGCGGCACCCGTCACGCGGGTCGGCCTGGCGCCGGCGACACCCCGGCCTGGCGCAGGCGGCACGATTCAGTCCGCGAGAAGATAGACCGTCTTAAAAGGAGTATATAAGGAGAGCTTTGAGCAAGAAGCAAACCAGATCACAAACTTTCAGAGCACTTAGCACTTAGAGCGTTTTAGCTTTCTTTTTCTGTTTTTTTTAGCGAGCTGCGACTCAACTAGGTTAGATCTAGGCGGCCGGACTAGCGGACCTTTCGACAGCTCTTGTAGCTTACTTCTCACCTGTTGTTCACGCTCAAAATGCGAATTCAGAAATAAGATCTTTTTCCGCTCAACTTTTACGATTTCTATTTTCGCAACTTCTATCTTTATTGATTGTTTCGTGTGCGGCCCAGCAGATATCCGGGACCTTCAAGGAAGATCGGGTTAACTCGGTTTTCCTCCACAAATCTTTATCGGAAATTGAAGGTGCAAATTTCGGTTCCCACACGGCCCTCTTGAAGGCAGTTATCGGATCTTCTTTGTCTCCCCCAGCCATACCATCTACACGAGATAATCAGGAACAATCCGACAAAAAGCCAAAAGCATATAAGTTATGGGGAAAGAACCTTACCCCACAAACGGCTACGACGCAGTACCTCAGAGCTAATAAGATGAGCCACCTGACGACGCTCGATAGGAAGCGCTCGAGCTCGAGTAACGTTGCTCTCGCCCTCAGCACGAGCAGGATGGGTCCCCTCTACACGAAAAATAGAGATCGAGTAAAGCCTGACAATAACTTTTGAGATCAATTTTTCACTCTTACCCACGAAGTTCCATCAGTAGAAAGATCCTGGAAGAGTCACGAAGAAAAATCTTTCCTGCCATTTCTTACCAAAAGCCAGCCCTTTGCGGTCGCTCTTAGGAAGCTCCTCTACGATAGGAAGACCATTGCGTGGACGAAGGTGGAAACGACCCTTGCCCCCATTAATGGGGGCTAGGTGGTAAGCAAAAAGAACTTCGTCAACACCTAAGGGAAGGTCTTCCTCGTCGCTCAGGCTCTGAATAGCTATCAGAATCCGCGAAGCGAGAGGATTGAGCTGAGAAGGAGAGATCCGGAAAAATCTGCAGAGATCCACGATTAAAGATGGGACGTCTCCCCTAAAACCAGATTCGAAGAGAGCCTCGTAAACGGCGATCTCTTCCGGCGTACCATTAAAAGTGCGCTCTGACGGATCAGGAATACGGAGTACCACTGACGACGGAAGTGAGTAACTCTTCCTCCAATCCTCAAGATCTTTCTCTCCCACTGACGAAGTAGGGTCCACCAATGGAGGAATCGGGGAAGCATAAGACAACGGAGCCGGAGCTAGAGATTTGTGCCCAGATTCGTCGTGAGGATTCAAGGAACTACCCAATTTTGACACAGGAGAATCCGTCCTCCTCCTCGATCCGAGCCTCTCAGCCATTAGAGGAACTGAAGAACCAGAGCGCTTTGACATACTAGATCGTTTCCTGATTATGCAAATTCAAGCAGATAAAGAGCAATGAGATCTGTTTGGGTATTTTCGTGTATAAGTGATTCGTGCTCAGCACTATGGAATGATAGGAAGAAGGAGACTGGTCGTCGTGGTACTTTCTCCTGCTTCGTTCGTGGATAAGTCAGGAGATCCTGCTCTGAGGGTAGTCCCATATGGGTATGGGCCGGTGCGTATCGTCAGCGCCTTGGTGGTAGTAGGAAGGCCGGTTGTTAGGTAGGAACTACCTGTCTGTAGTGGAGATCGCAGGGTCTTCTTGATGACTATCGATGGTCCTAGCTCCAGGGTCTGTCCTTGGGTGTCTAAGCGTGGGACCATGGAAGGTGTTTGGTTTTATAGCTGCATCCTTCAGTGGGGATTGCCTACGTACCCTTCAGTGGGGGATCAAGCCGTTCGTAGTTCATGTTTTGGAGGAGGCACGTAGCCTAATGAAGGCGCGTAGCCTGAGAGGCACATAGCCTAATGGGCACATGGCCTAGTGGGCACATGGCCTAGTGGGCACATGGCCTAAGGAGCACGTGGCTCTGTAGTTGATAGGGGTCATCTGTTTTAGAGGACGCAGGGCCGGAACAGATGGTGGACTCGTCGGTAAGTTGCAGTGAGCATGGAGTCCTTGTGTGATGATGGGTATGCTCAAGACGTCACATGCCATTGCTGAGAGCTCTTTAAACCGATTAGCATTGTCTAAAGATTAAATTTCAGGTTCTTATCTAAAGGTTCATGAAGCAACTGTGGTGATGGGTATGCTCAAGACATCACATGCCATTGCTGAAAGCTCTTTAAACCGATTAGCATTGTCTCTCCAATAGGAGAGAACATCTAGAGTAGGGAAGGCCATAATGTCTAAAATCAATTACAGAGACAGACTCTGTACAAGATCAAATGCAATTTGTAGTAAAGAAACAACACATAAGAAGAATATAACTGTTCTTTAGGGTCTTTTCAGGAATAGATAATAGCTGGTGAGTGGTGACTTAAACCCAAGCAAGAAAAACATTTGCCATGTCCGAGACTCAAACAATGAAACCATGAAAGCTCAGTAAACCCATCAATGAAACAAGTAAACAAGCAAGTATATGAACTATGTATCACCATAAATAGCAAAACCCATCTCAAATCTAAACTATAAGCAGATTTTATAAGTTGAATCAGAAACTCAAACAAAACCTATCGAAGATGAACGAGACGGAGAGAGATGGACACGGGCGGAGAGAGAGAGCGACGGCGACAGACGAGACGGACGGAGAGAGACGGAGAGGGACGGCGACGGACGAAGGATGGAGATCGCGACTTCGAGAAAATCGCCTAAGGGAGTCGGGAGATATCAGATATCGATGAAATGAACTTTTTTCCCAAATCAATTTTTTTTTGAAACCCTAGATTTTTTTGTTTATTGGATAGCCCGTATCCATAAAGCCCAAAACCAATAAAACCAAATTTTTAAATGTTTTTATGAATTGTGTCCAATCAAAACCCATGGAACAAAATGGATTTGTCCACATTAGTCTCATTTTATATATGGAAATGGCGACCATTGGACGTCCGGTCCATTTTACAGCTCTAGAACCGTCCATATCCTAAGATATATGATGGTTTGTACTCATAATGGAAGTTTTCCTATTTTCCTAGAGCAAAGAGTAGTTCCCGAGGGTAGTTCCCGAGGGTAGTTCCTGAGGGTAGTTCCCAAGGATAGTTCTTGAGGGTAATTCTTGAGGTCCTTTTAGCTGGGACTCGGAGGTATGGGTCCTGGAACCCGGAGGAAGAAACCTGGTAGCTGGAGTAATCTCTTCATGGAATATTTTTCCCCAACAGTTTGCCCCTTATTTTCTGGTTTCATGTTTGAAAGCAGGAAATAACATGATCTTCTTCCTAGGACTTCGTGAATTTCACCGTGGTATCAAGCTCCTTGTTTAATTCGGAGTAGGACGTCGGCTTGTAGCTTGGGCCATCAAGCTTCCTTGTCAGTACTGCTTAGATGTACTTCTGCTTGGTCTGGTTGGCATGATGTTGTGGTCTGGACCAATGTAGACAGACTTACAGGCATGCTTCAATGGGCATGTGTTCGGTTGGAGTGATGACGGTTACGTGGATGTAGTTGTATCCTTGATTCTGATGACCTGGTAGTGGATAATCAGGAAAACCACCATGTAGGACCAAGTGAATGTTCGAAGGGCAGACAACGCTGTTGCGCGGGATCAAACGGAGCCTGTAAGACTTTCTTCCTCTCATTTATAAAGATGAGACTTTTCCCCCATAGTGGGGATTAGTCGGAGTTCGGCCAAAAGCTTGATAGAGGAGCCGGGAACGTCTGCATAAAGGGTGATGCTTCTGCTCAGAACCCAGATGTTTGTGCTGCTTATGTAGCTACGCTCGGCATTAGTCCAGGCAGGACTCCACTTTGCATTTCTTGCGGCTCTCTGGTTTCATGAATCACGTAGAGGAGTGTATGGGTCAGGACCCAGGAATCTTGAGATGGAGAATCTTGGAGAGGCTAGGGATTAAGAGTACGAGAAGGTTTGACAAAACTCGAAGGCCGACATTGAGGATCCTCATGCTTGATTCTCCTGGCCTTGCTTGCGCCTCTTGAGTTGGTAAAAGCTGTAATGGACTTTCATTCAGGTCTTCGTTGCTGGTCTCCTTGATGCTCCTTAAGGTTCTGATGTTGTAGTTGTAGCTTCTTGCGTTGTCTCAGGATTGTGCCTTGATATCTAGTAGGGAGGACCTTCGGCATGTGTAGTCCTGATATCAAGAGATAACCTGGTCGATTCTTGGTGCCGGAGTAGAATTCTTTGACATGTTTGCGGGAACAAGTAGTATCCGTGCTTGTGTCACGCTTTCCTGAAACTTGAAAACTTCTTGCTGAGTCTTCTTTTGCAATCTGGAGGCTGTCTGGATTTTCGTCCGGGGACCCAGAGGCTGGATGGATTTTCGTCTAGGACCCCGGAGGCTGTAGGGTGGATCACTTCTTTAAATCAGGAGGTTTTAGGATGTGACCCTTTTGGGCCCGGAGGTCCTAAGGTGTTATATCGAGCTCTGCCCCCGTGAGTAAGCTGCTCCTAATCTTGTGTGACATTGCATTCTGCCCCCGGAGGTGAGCCACAATCGATGCTTCAGTAACCTTACATCACGCTTCCACGAAACCTGGAGTTTGCATTGTATTTCGTCTAGGAGCTTGGATGCACTTCCGTTCAAGAACCCGGAGAGATTGTATGGACCTTCTCGTTTATCTTGTTTATTTGAAGTCGCCTCTGTCGGGTAGACTCTCGTTGATTGCGAGGTAGGCTTTCGGGAGTAGAGTCTTCCTTTATCAAAATCTGGAGTATAGGGATGGATCACATTCCGCCTTCCGTGGATAGATTATTCGTGGATTTTTCCCAAGAGATAGCAGGTCTCTCCTATGGACCCGGAGATCCAATTATTGGATCCTTGCATCGAACGGAGCCGAGGTATTGCTTCAGGACCCGGAGGTGTTGTTGGGACCCGGAGGTGTTGTTGGGACCCGGAGGTATAGCTGGGACCCGGAGGTGTCATTGGGACCCGGAGGTGTAGCTGGGACCCGGAGGTGTCATTGGGACCCGGAGGTGAAGCTGGGACCCGGAGGCCGTTTCTCAAGCCCGGAGGCTGCCCCAGACCTGGAGGTCGTATTTAGGACCCGGAGGTCATTTTGAACCCGGAGGTTGCTTCTGAACCCGGAGGTCGTTTGGAAACCTGGAGGTTCCTTCAGACCCTGAGGTCGTATTTAGGACCCGGAGATCATTTTGAACCCGAAGGTTGCTTCTGGACCCGGAGGTCGTTTGGAAACCTGGAGGTTCCTTCAGACCCTGAGGTCGTATTTAGGACCCAGAGGTCGTTTGGAAACCTGGAGGTTCCTTCAGACTCTAAGGTCGTATTTAGGACCCGGAGGTTGTTTTGAACCCGGAGGTTCGTTTGGAACTCGGAAGTTCGTTTGAGAACTCAGAAGTTCTTTTGGAACTCGGAAGTTTGTTTGAGAACTCGGAAGTTCTTTAGGAACTTGGAAGTTCTTTTGGAACTCGGAAGTTCGTTTGTTCGTAATAACCCTGGGGTTCTCACGTTCGAGTCCGGAATTCATAAGAACTTGGAGTTCGTAGGAATCCGGAGTTTTTGGTTTTGCAGGGACCGTATTCCGTCCACCTAGGCAGGTCAGTGCTTGATCTCTCAGAAGCGGGTCTTTTCTTTCCACCACCACCTTGATTTACATCTGTATGAACATCCTCCTCTAGGAACTGATCATTATCTTCACAAGCTGACATCTACAATCAAAAAAAAAAATTAAAACTTTATAACAGACATACAAACATAGCAGACCAAACAAACACCAAACAAATACAAAATTAACTTTGACTCTAAACACTTTTCAGAACCCAAGCTCTAAACACAAACTCAGTTCACAACCCAAATCGACACAAATCAAATAACAGAGACTGCTATTTTACTTATTAATAGACACAAACCATTACAACTAGCTACAAACAACTACAAACCCCAAATTTTTTCCCCCAAAAACCCTAATCGATTTTCACAGGAAGTTAAAAAGAAGAGAAGACAGATAAGAAAACTAACCTTGTGCTCGAAATGATGCTAAGACGAGGAGAAGATGGTTTGGTCAGAGAATCAGACAAGCGAAGATCAGTATCGTGTTTGAGAGAGAGAGATTAAGTGAGGTGATTAGGTTTAGCCGTTTCTGATTTTAGGTTTATCGCGACTTAAGGCTAACTAAGAGAGTAAGAGAGATAGATTAGTATATATACTTAGGTTAAAATCGGTTAACCATTCGGTTATACTGAACCGAACCGAACCGAGGTGAAAAACGAATCAAATTAAAACCTCTGCCAATCGGTTTCTTCTTAAGAACCGAACCCTAACCGATTTCCTTAATTCTCGGTTTGGTCCAATCGGTTCGGATCAGAATCCCAGGCCTAACAGAAGCTGTGAAGATGCAAGAAACTCTTTTTCAAAGGAGAAGTATTGTTCATCCGGGTACTGTTCATCAAAGTACTATTCATCCGGGTACTGTTCATCGAAGTATTTTTCATCCGGGTACTGTTCATCCGATGTCGATCGACACTGTTCACCCGACGTCGATCGACACTGTTCATCCGGCGTCGCTCGACACTGTTCATCCGGTTTCGATCGACACTGTTCATCCCACGTCAATCGACACTATTCACACAGTTATTGTTCATCGCGACACAATTCACCATGTTACTGTTCATCGTGGCACAGTTCATCCAATTACTGCTCATCCCGTGTCCAAAAACACTGTTCATCAAGCCATTGAAGGGCACTAGGTCGATTCCATCTTAGATAATGAATTTGGGGAAGTACTTGATCAGAAGAAGCTGGACGAAGATGTTTTTCTAGTCGAAAGTTCTATGTCTGTAGGCAGCTTGTACTGGTGTCGACCGACACCAACAGCTGAGCATCGATCGACCTCATCACTTGAGAGTCGACCAACACCATCAGACAAGCATCGATCAACACCACTTTTGAGATCGGACAAGACTGTTTGAATTTAGAGCCACTCCGAATTCGCCGCTCGACACACACATCCTCCCACACCAGCTCGAGTTAAATCGAATGCCGTCGATCGACAGCAACAAGAGAGAATCGATCAACATCAACATGGGAACATCGATCGACAAGAACAGCCGAGTAGTGATCGACATTCGCCCACCCCATGCCAAGTACGTTTGCCAGATATTGATGCACACCGCTTGAATGACACTAGAAATCCATCTCAGACATTAATTTGCTTAAAGACAACAGAGAAGATAAGTCAGCAATCTGCAGATGCACCAGAGCAAGAGCAATTGATTCTAGCTGAAACCTCTTTCGTTGAGAGTGTCGATCGACGACATCATCCTGGTATCGATCAACACCAAATGGACGGACACGAACCTGTCATGGAACAGCAGACAACGAGGGAAGAAATTCCAATTGGGAAGAGAAGAAAGCTAGGAAACTCTATGTTCCCAACACCTCAGGAGAGAAGCTAACAAAGTTGAACTTGATGGATTTCACAAGAGGGTGAAGAGAGTTCCTAAGAATATGACTTTCGAGGAAGCCTATTATCAGTACAGACTTGGTAATTTCTTCAGAGAGAGCAGAGAGACAGAAAAAGACATTGAGTTACTATTCAACAAAGTCTGTCGTAAGCCTCAGAGGACTCTGAAGAAGGAACAAGATCCTGAAAAGTTTCTGATTCCATGCTCTATACATAACCATGATTTGCCAAATTCCCTCTGCGATATTGGATCTGCAGTCAGCATCATGGCTATAGACACTGCTGAACTATTAGGATTAAAGATGGAACCTTCAAAAGATAGTTTCGCTTTCGTGGATAACTCCAAAGCAAACTCAGCAGGCATGATCAGGAATGTTAAGGTGGAGATAGGGGAATGCACTATTCCTGTTGACGTTCATGTCGTGGAGCTCAATCAGGCAAGACATCTTCCCTTCTTTTTGGAAGAGCCTTCATGGCTACAGTGGGGGCAGTTTGTGATATTAAGAAAAATTAGATGTGCCTGACTAATGTTGATGAGACTGTCTTCTATGATCCTGTGGAGAAGAAGAAAAGTGAAGAGTTTATTTCATTCATAGAGATGATTGAAGATCCAGCATCGATCGACACTGTAGCAGTGACATCGATCGATAATGTAGCGCGATACTATATCAGAGTTACTGTGGCAGAATTACTGTAGCGGAATCACTGTTCACCGAAAAAATGGTTTTTGTGGGAACCGAAATTCACACCGTCGATTTTAATGAATAATAATGAAGGATTGCAATGAAAACCCTACTTTCCTTGAGGTCCGGATTCTCTGCGAGAGCCGACGACAAGTGACCAAATAAATACTGAAAAGGCTGCCTACATACCCTTTTCGAGGATCAAGTCGGATGTAGTTCAGTTAGAAAGAATTGAACAAGAGATCGAACCGCCTGGGCGAGTTCATCTAGTACGAGCGTGGGTCATAGAAACAGGCATGTCGAGAATAATGCCTAGGGTTTCTAAGTGCCGAGCTCTAGAGTAAAAGAATTGTCCGATCCTTCCGAGAGGAACAGAGATTTGTGAACAAGATAAGAATAGAACAAGAGGCGGCCAGACGTTCTAGGTCCTGCCTTGCTAGTCTAACCGCCTAAATTCTAAGTTCTCTATGCTAACGGGAGTTCTCTAGGTCTCAAATCTCGGATCCCTTTTTCTTCTGCTCCTGCTCTCCTTATATAGTTGCTTTAGGTCGGTGGCCTGTTTATCTCTTTGCCTTCGGGCCCAAGTTTATCTCTTTTTGGGAATATTCCATTTTCCGTCGATCTTCGTAATTATTCTCGAATCCTGATATTTATCTTCGGAAACTTAACATTAATCTTACTTCCGAGAGTTAGGATAAACCATCATAATTCCTATGGGCTTGGATCCCCTCTGAGATCGTAGGTGGGCCTCTAGACAATTTTGGATCCTTGCGGGCCGTTTTAGGCCTTCGGGCGTTTATACGATTTTCTAGGTTTTAGTCGTAAAACTTCGAGAATAACTTTAATCGAAACGAAGCGAGAAGTATGTGGTCCCGAAGGTCGGACGCCACAGCTATACGGAAGATATGGGAGTTGAAGTAAGTCGGACAGGCCGAGATCAGGTCAGCTCTTCGGTTAAGCCGACTCGCGTGATGGTCGAGCTCGTCGGGCGAGTACACCCGCGCAATGGTTCAGCTCGCCGGCGAGCTGACCCGCGTGCTGGTCGAGCTTG
The DNA here is from genome assembly GCA_018703725.1 of Brassica juncea. Classification (NCBI taxonomy): domain Eukaryota; kingdom Viridiplantae; phylum Streptophyta; class Magnoliopsida; order Brassicales; family Brassicaceae; genus Brassica; species Brassica juncea. The sequence goes on from CM031940.1 coordinate 54,170,273, forward strand.
CCGGGCGAGTACGCCCATGCCGGGATTGAGATCGCCGGCAAGCTGACCCGCGTGCTGGTCGAGCTCGCCCGGCGAGTACACCCACGCTGGGGTTGAGCTCGCCGGCAAGCTGACCCGCGTGCTGGTCGAGCTCGCCGGGCGAATACACCCACGCTGGGGTTGAGCTCGCCGGCGAGCTGACCCGCGTGCTGGTCGAGCTCGCCCGGCGAGTACACCCATTCCGGGGTTGAGCTTGCCAGCGAGCTGACCCGTATGACGGTCATACTCGCCGGGCGAGTACGCCCATGCTGGGGCTGAGCCCGCCGGCGAGCTGACCCGCGTGCAGGTCGAGCTCGCCGGGCGAGTACACCCACGCCGGGGTTGAGCTCGCCGGCGAGCTGACCCGCGCTGGTCGATCTCGCCGGGTGAGTACACCCATGCCGGGGTTGAGCTCGCCGGCGAGCTGACCCGCGTGCCGGTCGAGCTCGCCGGGCGAGTACACCCATGCCGGGGTCGAGCTCGCCGGTGAGCTGACCGGCGTGCTAGTCGAGCTCGCCGGGCGAGTACACCCATGCCGGGGTTGAGCTCGCCGGCGAGCTGACCCTCGTGCTGGTCGAGCTCGCCGGGCGAGTACACCCACGAGGTGGCTGGGACAGTGACTTTGTTCTCTTCGTAAAATCTCAACGAAAACTCCGATTGAGACGAAAAGAAAGCCATTTTGATCTAGACTCAAAGGAGAACAAAGTGAGCTTACCCTAGGGCGAGGTGGCAAGCAAGTAAAGAATTTGAAAACTTACTCCACATATTTATAGATAAGAAAATTCACTATTTGCTTTCAAAAGTCCTGACAACAGATTCCGCCTAACTCGCCCGACAGGCTAACTCGCTCGAAAGAGTATCACAGTTCTAACGAGCTAGGAGGCTAACTGTTGGGGTCAAAATCGGTCCCGACGAAATCAAATGTCAGAAACTCCTCGGAAGTGATCTCCTTTAAAAAAGAAAGGTGGAAAAATTCGAAAAAACCTGGAGACGAGCCTTAACTCGATTTCCAAAAAAGAATCGGAAGTTAAGAAATCTCAAGAAGTACTATTTTTCGTCTCAAACGATGAGACGATCACGAAGGTTCAACCATCCGACCATACGAACGAACAAGGCAACCAACTCGCCGAAATGGCGAGTTGAAGCCGAAAATGAGACCAACTATCCAATTTGGAAAGTTGGGACCCCCGGTGCATGACCAACTCGCCAATTTGGCAAGTTGCTCCTCACCAACTCGCCAAATTGGCGAGTTGTTCCTCACCAACTCGCCAAATTGGCGAGTTGCTCCTCACCAACTCGCCAATTTGGCGAGTTGGAGCTCCCGAAGCATCACCAACTTGCCAATTTGGCGAGTTGCTCCTCACCAGCTCGCCAATTTGGCGAGTTGGTAAAAAGAATTGGCGAGTTGGTAAAGAAAAACAGAGAGGAGAAGAGATCTAATTCGCCTTTTTGGCAAGTTAGCGATTTTGATCAAGAAGCACGTCCAAATTCGCCATTTTGGCAAGTTGGGACGTCTCTAGTTCGCAAAAATGGTAAGTAAGGACCAAGCATGATGGCCAATTCGCCGTTTCGGCAAGATGGATTGCTCAAGCAGCTTTCATCTTATCTCCATGACCTTGACTCTCAAAATTGGGTTGCGCTCTTTCTTGTTCCATCACAATCGGAGCCACCATCGGAATTTTACGATAAAAATCGCAAGAATTTGATTCTGTTTATAAAACTCAAATGAATAGTGTAAAACGGCAAAGGTTGGCTAAACACCTTGAACTGCCTCAACTATACGATAAAATCGAGTTTTGATAAATTGACGTCATTTCTAAAAACATGATCTTTCGATAAAATCAAATGAAAACGCTTAAGTCGAAAATGGCCCAAATGGGACCATGACGCGGCTAAAAGCCCACTCTCTATTTTGTGCGAAACCGAGCCCAATCGCTAGGACGGTTTATCTTTATTTTGCAGGAAAAAATAAATGTCAATTTCGGAGGATAAATGTAAACTTTCCGAGGATAAACAGGAAGATCAGAGAAAAATGGAATATTTCCGCAAAGCGATAAACTCGACCAAGGGCAGAAAAGGAAAAAGGTAAACTGCCTTAAAGGGAGTATATAAGGATGCTAAGGTCAAAGATGAGAGGGATCCGCATACACAGCAAAAACTTAGCACTGAGGACACGACAGGTTTCTCCACTACCACCCGCAAACGCAGTTTTTGCGGTTGTTCGCGGTTGACAGTGTTTCGATACAAATGGCTACAAATCGCTTCAAACCGCTCCGAACCTCTGAAAATCAAAAGTTGGTTCCAGCTAGCGTTTGCGGTTGCGGATGGTTGAGGGTGCATAAATAAATATAAAATTATTTTCAATTTTTTTTAAGTTTTAAAATTCAAAATTTAAAAATGGAAATATTATAAATAAAAATATAAAATATTTTATATATTAATTTAAATTAAAAAACTTAATCATAATTTGTTTTATAAAAACTTTAAATTAACTATTCATTAGACTTTTAAAAATTAATATACGTACATATATATAGATATACACTTATATTAAACGAAATAATATACTCTTTTAAATTTTTAATATAAATCTTCAAAACAAATTTTATTAAAATTATAAATTTTGACTAATTTAAAAATAAATAAATAAGCATAATATTTTTTAATCATATTATATTAATAAATATTATATTTTATTACAATAGTTTTTTTAATATTGTTATAGTGTTATAATATGTTAATATTGGTAATTTATTATTAAACCGCTGCAATATCTTATAATCAACCAGTCACAAATATTCCGCAAACACAACAATTTTCAAACGTTGTGCCAGTCATACAAAACACTTAATAACGCTTGAAACCGCAACCACCCGCATCCGCAAACTCACGCACCCGCAACCGCTACTGCTGCGTTTAAACCAGTCGGAACCTTAGAGCAATAGGCATTTTTTTCTTTTTCGAGCTGCGACTCAACTAGGTTTTTCATAGTCTTTGGTTATTAGAACTAGGGAACTCGCCAACAGCTCTCGCAGCCAAGAGTCTTACCGCGTTGTAACGCTTCTTCATGGATTGGAATAAGACCTACTTTGCTCTTTCCTTTCGATTCATATATTTTTCAGTTTATTTTCTCGTTCTTGATTGATTGGCGTGTGGTTTAGCAGATATTCGGGATCTTTAGGAATTTAGGGATTTCCTAAACTTCTCAAACTGAAGGGAATCGACCATGCGAATTTCGGTTTCCACAGGAAACGCGACCGTAACATTCCGCTGCGCGTGTCTCTTTTCTCAACACAACCCCAAACACCAACACTTATAACGCCGATTTTATCCAAAAACAAAAAACATTTATAACGCCGATGATGCAAAGACCCGTAATGTTCATCATATTCTAACCGTATATTAGTGTGACACTAAATCCAAAAATACTGTTTCACAAATACGTACGCATATCCAGTTATGCTGTAGGCTATTCAGACCCTCTATCTATGATGGACATGACGGTAACTTCACTCGTCCTTATCGGAAATAAAATAAAGTTATGAACTATTATTTAGGTCTGGAATTATATTCCGAGATCCGGATTCGATCCGTGATCCGATCCGTGATCTGATCCGGAGCCGCTCCGAAAATCTAGATATCCGGAGAGGCCAAATCCGGATCCGGATAGGAAAATGTTGGATCCGTCAAAACTGAATCCGGATCCCGATATCTAAATTTTTTAGTCCGGATATCCGGATCAGTGTTTTTTATTAATAATTATTTGTAAAATAGTAATATCTATATATAAAAACTAATTTTATTTATCATAATTTCATTTTTATAATAGTATATATAAAATGTATATAAAATTTGTAATACCATACATACAAATAATTAAAAATATTATATACATTTTTATTTTTAAATTATTGTTAATAAGGTTTTTAGTAATCAGGACATGGATCCTAGAGATACCCTTAAAGTGGCTGAGACTGAATCTTTACTATGAACGGAACTCAACAACAGGCTGCTCAGAAACAGGGACAGATAGTACAACCTGTGGAGTTAGATTTACCGATTAGAGTGGGTCGATGGTGCTTTACGGATGGATCATGGAAAGCAAATGACATGTTCTCTGGACAGGGATGGTATAGTACTTTAGAAGGATTTGAAGGTTTAATGGGCGCTAGAAATACAAGGGCGAGTCAGTCTCCTTTACATACAGAGGTAGAGGCACTGATATGGGCAATGGAGTGTATGAGGAACTTACGACAATATCATGTCACATTTGCGACGGATTGTTCTCAATTGGTGAAGATGGTTTCGGAACCAGAAGAATGGCCAGCATTTGCAGTTTATTTAGAAGATATCAGGAATCTCAAGCGAAGTTTCCAAAGCTCAGAGATTATTCATATATCAAGGATGCATAACACAAAGACGGATAGCTTGGCACGAAGGGTCAGGCAACAGTCGTCGTTCACGGTCCATATGGATACAGAGCACCCGGTTTGGTTTACATAGTCTAGATGAGTCTGTATTGTTTTCGACAAAAAAAAATATTGTTAATATTTTATATATTTTAATATTATTTTTTATTTATTTTAAAGTTTCAAATCCGCATCCGGATATCCGCCGGATATTACAATTTCTAGAAGAATATCCGATACCCGGATATCCGAGAACCCCGGATAAGGATAGTAAAATCATAGATCCGCCGGATAAAAATCCGAATCCGGATACTTCAAAATTCTCCGGGTACCCGATCCATCCCACCCCTACTAATATTACCTAATTGCCGTTCCAATTATGGTTATTCGGCTAAATTAGTCTAGAGAATATGTAGCACTAAAAAGTCAAATTTTGAAGAAGAAAAAGAACGAAATTAACCATTGGAGATGCAAACTATTTTTTTAGATGACGAAATATATTTAAATGTTGCAAAGAGGTGGAAGAAACAGAGATAAGAGAATAGACTAAGTAGCTTGCGATACAAGTCAAACATATACATAAACAAGAGAGAGAACGAGAAGGAATCAGCCAAAGAAGCTAGGATCGTAGCCATTGCTAGAAGTGGCCAAGACATAGTAAGCAACGATGTGACCAATAGAACCCCAAGCGAGAACATCGACGATGTTGAATCCAACAGGGTCGTTCGATTTCAAGAGGCTTACGTATTCCTTGGCACGATCGTCACCGGCTTCGAAGTGGGTTTTGCCGTTCTGCTCCGGCACCTGTTTCGCCACATTCTCTCTCTGGAAGTTGAAGAAGACGAACCGGCCAAGGAAGAGGGAGAGGCCAGTGCTGAGGCTTATAACGACGGATGGGCTGAGCTCGGCTCTCACGACGGCGGAGGAAGATCTTCTCCCGGCGGTGGTGGAGAGCTTGGGTAAAGAGGAGGTGGAGGAGGAGCCACCGAGGCGGAGAGGACGGAGGCCGTGGAATGAGATGGAGTTCGGATTTTTCTGGGAGATTGCAGTGGAGAAGGTTGTTGCGGGTGTGAGCAAGGCAGATGCGCTTGTCGCCATGTTTTCTTCTTCTTCTTCTTTTGGAGAGAAAGAGAGAATGTGTGGTTTTAGATTTATGATCTTCTTGGAGGAGACGATACAAGATTTTGTTTGTGAGGACACTATCCCTGGCTGATGACGTGGCATTCTCTTGTTGGTTCGTTTTGGATTATGAGATTTCAGGCAAATATTTTTGTCTTAAAGCCCCCCTAGTTCAGCTGATTCTCCATAAAACCCCTTGCTCTTTTATTTTGTTTCGATTTAATCCAACACTAAATTGATAATTGCGTTAAAGCCTTATAGTTTAGGAGTTTTCCTTAAAGAACCTTACATTTTTGGGTTTGATTTAGTCCAGAGACATAACGAAATTTAACACAGAATCAGTATTTGGGTTTAAGCTTTCAAAAGTTCACTTTTATCTAGAAAACCGTCAAAAACAAAGTAAACAACACAGAATCGGCTCAAAAGGGATTAAGCCGAGCCCCTAAAAACAATTGATTATAGTAAAACTAATGAGCTATGGGTTCGAACCATGTTTGGCTCTTCCTGCTCTGGCCAGGGTAAAGAGTTTATAACTCAAACTGCAATACAACACTTATGTATACACATACATGGGAACCTCAACAACACTCAAAAGCTAAACTAAATGGACTCTGTGACATCCTAGTACTTGCACAACACATCATTTACACCACTAGAGATTTGATTATACTATTATAAACAAACAATCCGAACCTTCTCAGTGATTTCATGGCCGGATTTGGAAGAGGACGAAGCAGCCATCGAACAACATCAACAAGACGATTTCTCGAAAATAAAAAGGAGAGACACGCTCTAATTTTGTTGAGAAAATCAACACCACAAAAAATCCAGAGGGATTGAAGGTTTGGACTCGTGAAAGAGAGAAGCTTTAATTTTTTCCCCTTTGCCCTAAAACGAATATCCTATAAGAAACTGCCATGTTAGGGGTTTTAGAAACTGCCATGTTTAGGGGTTTTAGCAACTCCACAGCTCTATCTATTTTTCCCTTTTTTTTCATTTTTTTTTTCTTTTTTTAAGAACTCGTGTTTACATCTTCCAATGGAGGTGGTCTTATGATTCTAAATTTAAAAGCAACATTATCGTTAATGGGTTTCTTTAAAAATAAAAAAAAAATTGTTTTTTTTGTTCGAAAAAAATAAAATTAAATCAAAAAAAATCAACTGCGGATCGCCACGTATCAGTAGAGTCCGCGAATAGTACAAACAACCCTCCAAAAACGTTTCTTTTTCGCACATTTGCATATGTTTCTTCTTTTTGTGGCCTCCTCCACTAGTTTTTGCTTAAAAACCACCTAAGATACTTGCGATAATGATGTTCTAAATTCGTTCGTTGAGATCGATTGCCAGAGAGAAGAAACAGAGATAAATTTATAAATTTATATATTCGAAACTTGGTTTACGAATTTACCCTTCCATAATTCAGGTCTCTCTCTATTTACTCTCGTGAAACCAATCCGTGAAACTGATTACGAAGGGCTGGCTAATTTGTCTTTTCTTTCTTATAGCGAGCTAATATTGAAAATATTACACCCCTGTTCGTTCGTCAAACGCCAGCGTCTGCGGCAATGGCGATTAATAACACGCACTAGAGAGAAATAATGATGCATCGTTGTTATACGATTGTCGCCGGTAACTGTCGCTGGTGGCCTTTTCACCATTTTTATGGTCGCTGTAAATTTTAGCGGCTGACGCACATGTGTTAGGTGCCGCTGCGTTCAGTTTTTGCATCTGTAAATTCAGAATTTTGACTTAAAGCTGACCTGTCACACAAGATCCCTATTATATTTTTTGATCGCTTGTCATTGACGCTGGCGTTCAATAAACGAACAGGGCTGTAACATCATCTCAAAAACTGATCCAAGTGTAAAAACACTCTTTATATTTTCATCCACAATTCAGATAAACACAAAATCCACTAACCCTACAAGATACATCAGATCCCTAACTAACAATACTAATACCTATTAGGCTATTACTATAGTTTAATTTTCAGTAGAGCCTCCTTCACAAATGTCTGTGTCTCATAAGTTTTTTTTTCTTTTTACAGTTCTCTCTCGTACCTATATAAGTACTATTTTCTGCACCGATCACAACACCAGGGAGCTTGTTTCTCAACGCTCATCTCAAATCTACATTATCAACGACATCATCGACCAGAAAACACATTTTCTCTGTCCCAATCTTCTTCACCTTCATAAAAAGCATAGATATCACATTCACAAAGATCAAAATAACTTTACAAATTTGTAATCTTCCTACACAAATCCAAAGTAATATTACAAATTTAAGGTAAGTGTAAACAATTAAAAGTGAGGCAAAAAAACGTAAAATAGGGGCAACCATGAGCTTCTCTGATACACCTCCAGAATCTTTAATGTACATGTACTACGGTGATGTTGGCGAGATTATGTGGCTCTATGTTTCAGCTACACAAACTGCTTGACACGCACCAGATTATATTCTTTCGGCTGATGGCTATATATCATCTGTCAATAAACAAGAACACCTACGTGTGAATTTACACATCATCGTAATTTTTACACAACTGTAGCCCTAGTCTCCTAGGAAAAGCACACAAAGGAGCAGAAAAAACGTAAGATAGGGGAAACTTTCAAATTGTTGAAACAACTCCATAATCTCAAATGTACATGTAATATCGTGCTTGCGTTCTTGATGATCATACTTTCTGTTTTGGTTGTACCTTTTGGATTGGTTTATGCATCATCTGTCAAGAAACAAAAGAAAAAAAAAACATGTTTCAAGCATCTATATTGCACAAGAGGTTTTTCATGCTGAATAGTAGCTGGCATACCTTGGTGAGGATCTTCATGTACAAAGAAACTGGCAGCGACTATTAAATAACAAAGAATGAGCATTAATCCTTTGAAGTAATTCGATGTCCCTTCCTGCATTACAACAAACACAGCTTCATGGAGATAAAACAAATCAAGATTTGTTTCCTACACATAGCTTCAACACCATTACAAACCCCCACCTGAATAAAGAAAGCTACGACAATAACAGTTATGAACAGTGTAGCCGTCTCAAAGAGCTGGAAATTTAGATCCATTTGTGCGCCCATCATCCATCCGATCACCACACAGAAAGGAACCTAAAATCCGATTCGGGCAAAAGTGAAAACTATCAGACCAAATCCAACAGACAACGCTAAAGTAGTTGAGCCAAGTTCAAATTTCTTATACGTACCGCAAACATGGAAATCTGGATTGAGGATCCAATAGCCACTCCCAAAGACAGATCCTATAGAGGAGAAACAGTCAAATTTATAACCTAATACATCAGAATGCAAGAGACTTGTCTGCGTACCAGCTTGTCTTTCATGGCGAACATAATAGCACCTGCATGCTCAGCCGCATTCCCCACTATAGGAAGCAAGATGACACTTATAAAGGATATTGGTATCTTCCATGAAACTGAAGCACCCTGTCACAGATTATAAAACAAAAGCACAAGTCAAACTCATAAACTCCGCATTGCAAATGTTATCGTAACCATTGGTTTCTAGTCACTCTTTAACAAGAGTCTTCTCCAGAAAAGACTGGCGCGGTTGATGGCCTCATAATATTACAAGTATCTAAAACATATTCCGGTTTATATCTTGCATTGTTGAGTTTTTAACATAAGCTAAACTAGTATACTCACATCATAGTGCTGTACTGATCATATAGCATAAACAAGTCTAGTTAATGCAGGATCTTCATAAGAAACACACCAGAAAAAGACAGATACTTATTTACCTCTATGGCATCCACAAGATAGCCGGAAAGAAGAGAGACCCAAGCCGTCAAGATCGAAAGCCAAATGATAGCTTCCCACTTGGAGATCTCAGGATCTTCATCATCGTCGGAAGTTTCTTCACTCTGGTTCATCTCCTATCATTTACAATGTTTGCCAAACAGAAAATTCAAGTCCATAAACTCTTAAAAGAGACATTCAAAATGATGAAACTGGTTGTAAATTGTAAGAAGCTATTTTGTATTTGTAGTTGTCTTCATCATCGTTTCTAGGCATCTATAAGAAAAAAAAAACTAAAGGTTAAAAACAACAAACCTCGGTAAGAGGGGTATAAGAACTAGGCTGGCTCTTTAGCTGGAAGAAAAGGTAAGCAGCATATGCCACGAGCATTATGCAACTACTGAACCTTGACAGAGCAAGCTCTGACGAGCCAGCATGAACCTCACTATGCGTGTAATGAAGAACAGCGGGGAAGAGAAGCCCCATAACAGCCATCAAAAGCAATCCTGAATTCACAACCGCATTCCCCTGTATTGCAGAAGAAGTAAGCTCAGAAACATGGTACATATCACACAAGAACAAGAACAAATCAGGAAAAGAAAAAACAGAATGTCAATCAAGCGAATGAAATGCCTACTTTGTCAAAGACTTGCTCCTTACGGGAAAATACAAGGCCGCCACAGAAAAAGGCGCAGCCAAGTACAAGCAACATGTTAGAAAGAATGGAGCCGAGCAGAGTCAGCTGTACAACTCGTATCATTCCGTTTTTAAGAGCGAAAATCGATATGATCAGCTCCGTCACGTTTCCAAATGTAGCATTAAGAAGGCCTCCAACTGTGAAAATTTGTTTAGCGCGTCAGAGAACAATATCAGGAATCCTGAAAAAGAAGTGTGTGTACAGAAGTCATACCAGTTGGACCTGTGTAGCAAGCCAATTGCCTGTTACAAAGATAAACAGGTACTTGTTATAAAAATAAAAAATGATAATAGGGTAACTTAGAGTTGCAAGGGCTTACTCTGTGGCATATCCGAGACGTTCAGCCAATGGTGTAATTCCTACTAAGCTCAACAGGAAGACCCATCCCTGAGTCACAACAAGAATCATTTCTCACGACATGAAAGGGAAGTAACGAAACTGTTAACTTGAGTAGCTGAAACAACAACCGGCTCACCTTATTATCAGTCAAGTAGTGGAGTAGAATTGCGAGAGGTCCGAAAGGCAACAAGAGATTGAGTTTATTGGATAAGATGACGATCTTGAAGCTCTGGAGGACGGTGTTGTTAGGTGAGCGGTCTCGGAAACTTGCGGAAAATGATCCTCCTTGCTCCATCATCAAAGAAGTAGCTTTTGCTTGTGGGGAATCTGAATCTCGTCTAAAAAGGCCTTTGTGCTCGTTTTCATTGACCAAACCCATCTGTTGAAATTGTTTCTCCATGATTAAGAGAATAAATATATGAGCCAAAATGATTGAGAGAAGAGGTGATCCAACTTACTTGTACCTGCGCCTGAATAAGAGCTGGCACCTTACAACAACCCATAGAGTCAGTGCTACCAAAACATGAAATGTTCTCTTCGTATGGAACCTGGAGATAAAGCTTCTAAAATGTGAATCGCGTAAGCATCGAACAACAAATTGACTCTGAAAGCTGAATAGAAGCATCATGAACGTCGAAGAGCATTGCTTTACACAGAACAGAAAATCATGAATGCAGAACAAGCTTGTACGATGCGATTCAACTTAAAATCAGCACCAGTTTGGTGATTTCATGCTTCAGAAACAAAATCATGTGCTTGCAATTTTGTTAAAATCCAAGTGGAAGCTGTGGGGGTAACCCAAATCTCATAACATCAAACAAAAATAGGTGCTTGCTTAAACATCAAATCGATACGGATCAGAAAGTGTTAAGAGGTTACCTAAGCAGTCAACGAGCGGTCAGAGAAGAAGACTTGAACTAGTTTCTCAGAATCAATTAAGTTTGATTTATTCTTCGTTTTCTTTTTTTTTTTTTTTTTTTGCGATCAGCTGCAGTCAAGTTGGAGAAGCTTTTAAGATTTAAGTTTTGAGAAATCGTTTTTGATAAATATTGAAGGAACACACATAAAAAATAATAATAATAGCTTAGAGATTTGTGATCTCACCGATCTGTGCCTTGGTTTTGATGACAAAGAAAGAATCTCGAGGGATCGCAGATGGTAGTGTACGAAGTTTCCTTCTCACTCCAATTTTTCATCCGTTGAAGAAGAAGAAGAAGACAAGCTTCCCTTTTTCAAAAGAATGTTAGTGGGAGAGTCTATTATTATTATGATCGAACTCCTCTTTTATTTTAATCTCTCCAAAGAAAATTATCTCTGTAATATTATTTAACAAGTTAGTTTCCTACCCGTCACGTTCACGTTAATTCTCACAGCGATTGATTACGATGATACATTTAATGAATTAAAAAAATTACATTAAAACAATATTATTTCCTTTTTAAAATTTTCTAAATAACAATATAAGATAAAAAGGAAATATTTATAAAGTTTAAAAACTAATTTAAAAACGAAAATATATGTATATATAATATGATTTCATAAAAAAAGAAAATTCACAAAATAGTAACATTTCATTTAAAATATATTTTTTACTAACATAAAATATACTTTTGAAATAATAAAATATTTTCCTTATATATATATATATATATATATATATATATATCTTCTTACATGAGATGAATATTTGTATATAGTATGGTTTCACAAAAAAACATTTACACAGATGATCTTGATATTAGAAAAAGAAATATTTTTCTTTTAAAACATAATTTTACACAATACAAATAAATATATTTTCAAAGTAATATAATTTGTTTATCTGTCTATTTTCTTAGATTATTACATAAAATAATTAAGTAACATAAACTTATATATGTTTAATTGACAAAAAATAATTTATAATTAGTATTATTGAAATGTTTTTTATTTTTTCATATATTTAGTTGACTATAATATCTTACAAATACAGCAAAAATATAAATTATATTTTACTTATATAATATAATTTCTCAAAAACAATCACATTTTTACTGCATATTTTAAGAGATTAAAAAACTAAAAATAAATTTTAACAATAAACATCTTTTGATCAAATAACTACAACATAGGTGGCTCGACTAATCCAACTTATATCTAAAATCATAGACTTAACTAAAATTAGAATATATAATTTATTTATTTTATAAGAATATATAATTAATAATATATTTATTTTATAAATTAAAATTATAGAATGACTTAAAACATATTAAAAATAAAAAATAAAATTTTAACTCACTGTGACAATTTAGTTCTTTTGTAAAATTTACATATATGCATGGGACTCTAGAATATTATCATTATATTAATTTACGTAATTTGGAATTAGACACCTTAGTTTATTTTTTTTCATTCTAAGCACAATATATCTTAAGTTATACATAATCTTACTAAATTATACTTACATATCTAAGACAACAATCAACCTAAATACAAATAAGAAAAATTAATTAAAAAATAATATATTTAGAATAAAAAATATTATAATTGAATTCAAAGAAATAGATGGAATCCAATATGTCCAAATGATAACTAAATCGACTGTAAAAACAACAAAATCGATTAGATATAAAATATCTAAAATCATATGTATAATTAAAGTAATATAATATTATTAATATAAATTATACATACAAATTATAAATTAATTTAAAACTAAAAATAAATATCAATCAATTATTATAATATATTTATTTTATAAATATTTATATCCATGCATGATCACGGGAAAATCACCTTGTATAATATTAATCAGACTCAAATACTTTTTTCCATAGGCAGTTTTATTCAGTTTGAATTTTTTTTGGTGTGTCTAAAATTTACTTATTTATTTAATGATTTTTTTTTTCTTTTGCTGTTGTCTCTCTAAAGTAAAATCGGATGCTGATTTTAAACTTAATTTTTAGTTAACATCTAAGTGGGACCCATAAACATGACGTGATACCATAAGAGAATAAAATAATCATCAACCGCAGCACGTAATCCATTGACGATCAAATGATCCGAAGATTCCGAACTCAGATTTTAACAGTTGTACTCTCCTTTTTTTGTTTTTTGAACAAACAGTTGTACTCTCTTTTGTTTCGAAAAAGAGGAGAGGCGTTATGCATCTACAACCAATTTTAAAACGATCCAAACTTTGTGGGCCTCAGTCTCGACCCATTAACATCATCACACCTATTTAAACGTTATTTTATTGCCTCGTTTTCTTCACTCCGAGTCTTCCTCTTCTTCCTCATTCTTTTCAAAATTGAAAGACCACCTTCTCTTCTCAAGTCTCACTCGTCTCATTCCATGGCCGGACATCCAGCTTTTCCCAGAGATACCGTCGAATTTCCAAGGTTAAACCTAATCGCTCTCATCACAGCTGTTCGTGCGTTCCATCCTAAATGTCAGTCTTTGGCTAGTAGGTCTTTGGTGTTTCTTGTTGCTTCAGCGTGTTTGTTCACATTCTTGGAATACTTCAAGAAGCACATAGAAGATGAAGGCAATTACTTTCTTGATCTTCTTTTTTTTCCTTGTTCTGATTGCACTTTCAAGAGGGGTGGTTCGCGCAAGACAGAGGATCGTGGCTATATTGGGACGATATGGATTTGCTTTCATCAAAGGAGTGGCTACGATCATATTCTTCGCTTTCTTCCATGAGTTGGGGAAGAAGCTCGTGGCTGAAAAGGATTTGTTCATCGCCTTTGCCTCAGTCTCTTCCTTCATCCATCTCCTTTTTCTCCAAGTCATTCACGAGATCACTGACGATCTTGGTATCGCTGATAGGCTCAAGAAGGTTTATTATCGAAAGAAGAGAAGCAAGGAAGTTGAGAGGGAAGAGACTTGAGTAACTTTGAAGTATGAAGAATAATAAAAGAGAGGGGAACTTCTGCTTGAAAGAGAGTGTTTGCTGTTATATCCGTTACAAGTTGTTAGTTGAGCTAAAGAAGTATAAATAGAGTCTGTAATTCATTTGAGAGGGTCATGCTTTGTTGTAGATTGTTATAGACGTCATGAGTCTGTACTTCCCGATCGTTATGAGATCGGTGATCAAGATTGAACTCGCCATGAGAGTGTAACTCGAGATCTTTCTACAAAGCTATATCATTCTTTACTTAGCCATTCAATAAGAGAAGAGATTGTTACAAGTTCATAGATCTAAAATCTATCACTGGTGCGGCGAAACTTGATCGGAACCACCGCGAAGGAACAGGATGGTGGAAACACGTAATGGAGGTGATCGAGAGAAGACGACAACCGTAGATTCAACAAAATCGATGGATTTCCAACAGATTCAAGAAGAAATCGAGTTGACGAAGCATAACTATGAGAAGCTAGCTCGGAGTGATCGAGTGGCGACAGCGAAGTTCGATTCGATAGAGAAGAAGATTGAAACGATGGCGATCGATTCTACGGCAAGATACGAAGCAATCGAGAAGCAGATGAATCATATCACTGACGTATTGACTCGATTGGAGAACTCAACCGTACTCAATCATCGACCGGGGAAAGAGATTGCATCGACATCGGAACATCAAACCGATCAGGTACCGATTACTATCTCGGAAACTGAAAGATCGCCAACACAGCTAGGTTATCGGGGAATCCATGGTACTCTTGAGAATCGGGATAAGATGTTGCGAAAAATTAAAATGCATGTGTTCTCTGGTCCTTTGCCTTTCGATTGGATTTCTCGTGTGGAGAGATTTTTCAGGTTTGGTAACTACAATGAAGAGGAGAAGCTTCATTTGGTGTCACTAAGCTTAGAAGGACCGGTGTTACAGTGGTTTAACGGAGAAATCATCAGTGATCCGTTCTTAAACTGGGAGCATTTTACAGAGAGAATGTTAGACAGATTTGGTAGTCCTATTGACAATGATCCTGCTGCAAGATTGTTTCGCGTGAGGCAAGAAGGAGAGGTTGAGGATTACGTTAACGAATTTGAGGCTCTGAGGAATCAAGTAACGGGCATTGATGAAAAGAATTTAATCAAAGTGTTCTTTAATGGATTAAAGCCAGAGATGAAAGAGGTCATTCGCATGAAGGAACCAGTTACATTGACTGCTCACAAACTGGCTGTATTAAAGATGCAGAGCACAGCTTTCTGCAAGGTGATTGGCTCAGCTAGTGGAGGAGAAAATAATAAGCCTTATCACAGACAGTCTATGGGTGCTCATGTTGGGGGTTATAATCAGAAGAATGGATCAGGTGTTGACAAAGAAAACGTGACTCCAGCGCCAGGGAAGACTTTGCGTTCAAGAAAACAATTCTCTGATGCGGAGTTGGATAAGATGCGTAAGGATAAAGTGTGTTTCCGTTGTCAAGCGACTTGGTCACCAGCTCATAAAGCAGTGTGCCCAAACAAAGATTTACGTGTCTTAACGGTCATCAATGGACTTGAGCTGGAAGTTGTTGATTTAAGAGACGAAGATGAAGATCAACT
This sequence comes from Brassica juncea, assembly GCA_018703725.1. Taxonomy (NCBI): domain Eukaryota; kingdom Viridiplantae; phylum Streptophyta; class Magnoliopsida; order Brassicales; family Brassicaceae; genus Brassica; species Brassica juncea. The sequence continues at coordinate 54,186,080 of CM031940.1, forward strand.
ACAAGATATGAGTCCTCAAACGCTATATACGTTGTCACTCAACTCGTATCTTGGCATAGATTCTCCAAAGACAACAAGGATGAGGGGATACATATGCCATCAAGAGGTGATAGTCATGCTCGATAGTGGAGCATCCCACAATTTCATTTCTCCAGAGGTTGTGGACAAGCTGCAATTGAGTGTTTCTGCAGACAGCAGCTTGAACGTGTTGTTGGGAAATGGAGTGACTGTGAACGCTGTGGGAACTTGCCAAGCAGTCACTTTCCAATTAAACAGTACCAACTTCATAAGTGACTTCATCTCTTTAGAACTGGGAAACGTCGATGTGATACTTGGCATTCAGTGGCTTGAAACCTTAGGCAAGTGCGAAGTGGACTGGAAGGAACAGGTCCTTTCGTTTGTCTATAATGGGAAAGCGGTGACTCTGTATGGGGAGAAGGCCCTACATAGCACCAAGTTCTCATTCAAGTCATTGAAGCCGGTCTTTAGAGCTAGTAAGTCTGGAAGAGAAGCGCTGCTTGCTACCTCTACTGCTACATCGTCGACTCCAGAAATTTCACCAAAGTTCTCACTGCTACTCCACGAATTCAACGACGTTTTTGCGGTGCCAACTTCATTACCTTCAATCAGAGGAAATGAGCACGCTATTACGTTGAAACCAGGAGTTACTGCAGTATCTGTTCGACCGTATAGGTATCCACACGCCAGTAAAGTGGCAATGGAGCAAATTGTTAATGATATGCTCGTGTCTGGTATCATACAACCGAGTACTAGTCCCTTCTCCAGTCCCGTGTTACTTGTAAAAAAGAAAGACGGTTCTCTTCGCTTTTGCGTGGATTACAGATCACTTAACAAGGCTACGGTGTTGGACAAGTACCCAATACCAGTTATAGACCAGCTACTGGATGAATTACATGGAGCTTCTGTGTTTTCTAAATTGGATCTGCGCTCAGGATATCATCAGATTCAGATGGGTAAAGAAGACATCCCGAAAACAGCTTTTCGTACAGTAGAAGGTCATTATGAGTTTTTGGTGATGCCTTTTGGCCTTACCAATGCTCCGGCGACATTTCAGGCTTTGATGAACAGAGTTTTCAAGCTTTTTCTTCGTCAGTTCGTATTAGTGTTCTTTGATGATATACTGATATATAGCAAAGATCAACAGTCTCACGAGAAACACTTACGACTGGTGTTACAGGTGTTGAGAGAACAGAGCCTGTTTGCTAATAAGAAGAAATGTACTTTTGGTGTGGAAACTGTGGAATATTTGGGTCACATGATCCCGCTAATGGTGTTGCTACTGATTCGGAGAATATTGCAGCAATGCAAGAATGGCCTGACCCCAAGACGGTCAAGCAACTGCGTGTATTTTTGGGACTAATGGGGTATTATCGGCGTTTCATCAGAGACTATGGTAGTATTGCTCGACCTCTGACAGGCTTATTGAAGAAAGATCAGTTTTGTTGGTCTATAGAAGCACAAGAAGCTTTCAACAACCTGAAGTATGCCATGGTTCATGCACCGGTTTTGGCATTACCTGATTTTACTCAGATATTTGTGATAGAATCTGACGCTTCAGGGTTTGGCTTGGGAGCGGTGTTAACGCATAAAAAGCAACCGATAGCGTTTTTTAGTCATGCCTTGACTGCAAGAGAGCAAATGAAACCAGCTTATGAGAGGGAGCTCATGGCTATTGTGATGGCTATACGTAAGTGGAAGCATTACCTTCTAGACCGCAAGTTCCATGTTCATACGGACCAACGGAGTCTGAAGTTCCTTTTGGAGCAAAAAGAAGTTAATCTGGAATATCAGAAGTGGTTAACAAAGATCTTGGGATTTGATTTTGAGATATTCTACAAGCCAGGGCCTGAAAACAAAGCAGCGGATGGGTTGTCTCGTTCAATGTCAGTTTCTACTCTGCTGTTATCACTGACATTTCCAACAGTCTTGCAGTGGGAAGATTTATATAAAGAGATCAGTGAGGATAAGACAATTCAAGAACAATTATGAAGCTTCAAACATGTGCTTTACAGTCTAAGAAATATCAAGTTATCGATGGGAACTTGTGGTCCAAACATCGACTGGTTATTCTGAAATCATAAAGCTTCATTCCTTTAATTCTTCAGGAGGCTCATGACAGCAAAGTGGGAGGTCACTCTGGGGTTTTGAAAACGGTTAAGCGTGTGCAATGCTCTTTTTTCTGGAAAGGGATGTTTCAGAAAATTCAAGATTATGTGTCTTCGTGTAGCGTGTGTCAGACACATAAGCATTCCACCTTGTCTCTAGCAGGGTTACTTCAACCATTACCTATTCCTGAGAAAGTTTGGGATGACATCAATATGGATTTCATCGAAGGACTGCCAACTTCGAATGGCTTCAACGTCATATTAGTGGTGATTGACCGTTTGAGTAAATTTGCACACTTTGTGAGCTTGAAGCATCCTCTTACAGCCTTATATGTTGCGAAGAAGTTTGTGAATGAAATAGTCAAGATCCATGGGTTTCCTAGGAGTATTGTATCCGACAGAGACAGGATTTTTCTGAGCTCGTTTTGGACAGAAGTGTTTCGTTTGGCGGGGACTACGGTGAAGTATAGTACGGCGTTTCACCCTCAAACAGATGGTCAATCTGAGGTGTTAAATCGTTGCTTAGAGACATATTTGAGGTGTTCAAACAGATGGTCAATCTGAGGTGTTAAATCGTTGCTTAGAGACATATTTGAGGTTTTTCAGTTCATCACATCCCCGATCTTGGCATGCCTACTTAGCTTGGGCAGAGCTGTGGTACAATACAACCTATCACAAGTCGTTGCAAACCACTCCGTTTAAGGTTTTGTATGGTCGCGATCCACCACCGTTATTGTGTTTTGAACCAGGCTCTACATCTAACTATGAGTTAGATACTGCTATGCGTGAGAGAGACGAGATGTTGGACGCTTTGAAACGGAATCTACTTCGTGCTCAGGATATTATGAAACATCAAGCCGATAAATCGAGAAGGGATGTGCAGTTTGAGGTGGGTGATATGGTTTATTTGAAGCCGCAATCGTATAGACAGAAGACAGTGGCAAGACGTTTCTATCAGAAGTTGGCTGCTAAGTTTTACGGTCCTTATCAGATCATTGAGCGCATTGGGGCAACCGCTTACAAATTGCTCTTACCGTCTGAAGCTCGTATTCACCCTGTTTTTCATGTTTCACAGCTAAAATTGGCTTTGGGTCAACAGGAGCAGAGCAATGTATTACCACCGGGGGCTATTGTTGCAGCTGATGATCCTTTAGAACCCGAGGATATATTGGAGAAACGTTATGATTCGAAAGGGGAGTTGGAGTTACTCATTCACTGGCATGGTAAGTCTGCTTTGGAGGATTCTTGGATGCTACTGGAGGAGTTTCGCAAGTGTTTTCCATCGTACCAGCTTGAGGGCAAGCTGGATTTTGTTGGGAGAAGTACTGATAGACTCAAGAAGGTTTATTATCGAAAGAAGAGAAGCAAGGAAGTTGAGAGGGAAGAGACTTGAGTAACTTTGAAGTATGAAGAATAATAAAAGAGAGGGGAACTTCTGCTTGAAAGAGAGTGTTTGCAGTTATATCCGTTACAAGTTGTTAGTTGAGCTAAAGAAGTATAAATAGAGTCTGTAATTAATTTGAGAGGGTCATGCTTTGTTGTAGATTGTTATAGACGTCATGAGTCTGTACTTCCCGATCGTTATGAGATCGGTGATCAAGAGTGAACTCGCCATGAGAGTGTAACTCGAAATCTTTCTACAAAGCTATATCATTCTTTACTTAGCCATTCAATAAGAGAAGAGTTTGTTACAAGTTCATAGATCTAAAATTTATCAATCGCCCAAGGAGTTCTCTTCGCCGCTTTCACTGTCTTGGTTGCTGAATATCCGAAGCTACCCACATTGTTACCTTGAGTGCTTGCTTCACAGTGTTATTGAACATTATGAACACCCAACAACCACCGCCTGAACCGATTCTGGCACCTATAATTCCGGCAGCAGAGGTGATTCCGGCGGCAGAGGTGATTCCGGTGGCAGAGGCGATTCTGGCGACAGCGGTGATTCAGATGCCTGCAGTTCCAAGACAACCAGATGGAAATTGGGCCGAACACCCAAACGCAAGATGGATATTTCCACGTATCTAGAGTACAAGATGGTGATGTAAGTCAAAGATCGCATTTTCATTATTGGACGGTGAAAGAAGGTGGTTAAATGGAGACATCATGAAAACAAGTCAAAAAGGAATGGCTAGGTAATTTTGTCAACAACTACTTCTCACCAACCTCTCAAGCTCTTCCTATAAATACGTGCTGCATCTTGTTATTGCTCTTCATCCCAAAACAAAGCAAGAGAGAACAAGAGAAGAAGAGAGTGAGCAAGAGAGAAAAGAAGAAAAAAAAATCTTTCTTGTGAGATAAGCTTTCTTGATAAGAAAATTAAGTGTAATTTTCTTGAGTGTATTTGGGGTCGGGTGTAAGTTGAGAGCTTATAAAATTTCCCGGGTTTATAATAAAAGATCTGTAGCAGGTTCAAAGACGTAGGCGAAGTTGGCCGAATTCCGCTAACAATTTTGTGTGTGTTTTTCCGCTCCCATAAATTTCGGTTTCCCGCAAATTTGATCCATTTATTTCCTAACATATGGTATCAGATCTTGAATTACGGTGATCGGTCAAATTTTTTGCGGAGTTACTATTCACGTGAACAGTAATTCGTGAATAGTAAATTTTTTCGGTAACATCGGGTTTGTCGTTGGAAGTGTTTTAATACACGGTGGTTCCAGAAACGATGGTAGGCGAAGACGGTTCGGCACACAGTATCGGGAAATTCGACGGTACTGATTATGCATTTTGGAGAATGCAAATTGAAGATTATTTGTACGGAAAGAAGCTTCATCAACCGCTGAGAAAGAAGCCTGAGAAGATGGCTTAGGATGAGTGGGAGCTCCTTGACAGACAAGTTCTGGGTATTATAAGGTTAACACTATCTAAAAACTTTGCTCACAACGTTGCGAAGGAGAAGACCACGGAAGGACTCATGAAAGTTCTCTCAGATATGTATGAGAAACCTTCGACAAACAATAAGGTGTTTCTCATGAAGAAATTCTTTCATTTAAAGATGGAATAAGGTGGCATGGTTGCTGCACATGTGAACGAATTCAATACGATTGTCAACCAACTGTCATCAGTTGAAATCGAGTTTGATGATGAAGTGCGAGCACTGATTTTATTGGCATCTCTGCCAAATAGTTGGGAGCTAATGAGGACAGCGGTTATTAATTATGTGGGTACTCAGAAGCTTAAGTTCAATGATGTGAGAGATCGTATCCTTGCTGAGGAAGTTTGTAGGATAAACTCTGGCGAGACATCATCGAGCTCTGCTTTCAATGTGGAAAACAGAGGTAGAGATCAGGACAGAAGTAACCGGAGCAATGGCAGATCTAAGTCAAGGAATGGACGGGGTCAGTCCAAATTCAGACAGCCTTCACAGTGCTGGAATTGTGGAAAGACAGGCCACATTAAGAAGAATTGTCGAGCACCACCGAAGAGAGAAGACAACAAGGGAGGCGGAGCCAATGCAGTGACACGTGAAATTGCTGATGCATTGGTAGTGTCAGTTGATTCACCGAGGATAAGTGAAGCTCGTGATACAGCTACAAGTACCAACAAAGTGTCAATATCCTATGTTGATAGTCCAGTCGATTCATGGGTTCTTGACTCAAGAGCGTCATTCCACACCACGCCGCACCACAACATTATGGAAAATTATGTTGCGGAAAATTACGGAAAGGTATATCTTGTGGATGGATTACCTTTGGAAATAGTTGGTATTGGAGATATCAACTTAAAGATGTCAGACATACGTGTATGGAAGATTACGAAGGTTAGACATGTGCCAAAGTTGATGTGAAATCTGATCTCAGTAGGTCAACTTGATGATACGGGGCATGATGTCAACTTTGGTGGTGGAGCCTGGAGAGTCAGAAAAGGTTCCATGGTGGTTGCTAGAGGTCATAAAAGAGGAACTCTTTATATGACGACGAGCTATCAAGATACTGTTGCTGTTGTCGAAATGCCAAACAGACCAAGTTGTGGCATTGTAGGTTGGGGCACATGAGTGAGAAAGGGATGAAACTCATGGTGAAAAATGGCGCTTTTCCGGATCTAAAGACGGTGGATCATCAGATGTGTGAAAGTTTCATCCTTGGAAAGCAGAAACAGATTAGTTTCTCTAAAAGAGGAATAAAGCCAAAGTCTGAGAAGTTAGAGCTGGTGAACACTAACGTGTGGGGACCCGCACCTGTTGCACCGCTGGGAGGTCCGTACTACTATGTGACCTTTATTGATGACTCCATAAGGAAAGTGTGGGTTTACTTCATGAAGAACAAGTATGAAGTGTTCTCGATTTTCAAAAGATAGAAATCCATGGTTAAGATTGAGACGAATCTCAAGTTGGAGTGTCTAAGGTCTGACAATGGTGGTGAGTATATCAGCGACGAGTTCAAGAGATATTGCGCTGATAATGGTATCAAGATGGAGAAGACTATTCCAGGAACGCCTCAACAGAATGGAATAGCGGAAAGGATGAATCGAACCTTGAATGAGCGTGCAAGGAGCATGAGATTGCATTGTGGATTGCCTAAGATGTTTTGGGCAGATGCAATCAGTACCGCAAGCTACTTAATAAACAGAGGACCGTCAATACCATTGGGATTTAAGATCCCTGAAGAAGTTTGGAGTAGCAAGAAAGTAAACCTTTCTTATCTAAAGGTATTTGGATGCTTAGCTTATGTTCACGTTGATGATGCTGCAAGAAGTAAACTTGACTCAAAGTCTAAGAAGTGTTACTTTATCGGTTATGGTAACACGGAATTTGGTTACCGGTTTTGGGATGATGAAAATCGAAAGATCATCCGCAGCAAGAATGTTGTGTTCAACGAAGAAGCGTTGTACAAGGATACGCTAAGAGAAGGTTCGGAGAGGAAAGAGCCTGAAGTTGTTGATTTAGGAGATATTCTAACACCGGAGTTGCAACAGGATACCACAACAACAGAAGAAGAAATCTCTCAAGAAGAGAGTGGTGAGGCTGAAGAGAATGATGATTCTGAAGTGGTTCCATATACACCAGTCACGGAGTTGCGACGGTCAAGTAGAATCATCAAAGCATGTAAGATTTTCTCCAACGCTCAACTACATTCTGCTCACAGATAGAGGCGAGCCTAAATGTTATGAAGAGGCTATGCAAGTTGATGAGTCGATCAAGTGGGAGCTTGCAATGAATGACGAGATGGACTCGTTGTTATCAAATCACACATGGGAGTTAGCAGATTTTCCTAAGAATAAAAAGGCATTGCATAACAAATGGGTCTACGAATAAAAGAAGAACCTGATGGAAGAAAAAGCTATAAGGCGAGGCTTGTTGTGAAGGGATTCCAACAAAAAGAAGGCATTGACTACACTGAAATCTTCTCCCATGTAGTCAAGATGGTGACCATAAGAACGGTTCTTGGGCTGGTAGCACAAGAAGATTTGCATCTTCAGCAGATGGATGTGGAGACGGCATTTCTTCACGGTGATTTGGATGAAGAAATTTATATGAAGCAACCCGAAGGCTTTGAGATCAAAGGGAAAGAAAGCCTTGTTTGCAAGCTTAAAAGGAGTTATATGGTTTAAAACAAGCTCCAAGACAGTGGTATAAAAGATTTGAAAGCTTTATAAAAGGTGTCGGTTACTTGAGGTGTGAAGCTGACCACCGTTGTTACTTCAAGAGGTTTGAGGAGTCCTACTTGATATTACTACTATATGTGGATGACATGCTGATGGTAGGAGAAGACTTGCATGAGATCAATAGCTTGAAGACGAAACTCTCAGAAGAGTTTGCGAGGAAAGACATTGGAGAAGCAGAACAGAATCTTGGGATGAGAATCAGTAGAAGCAAGGAGGTTCTTAAGCTATCGCAAGAGGAGTATGTGAAGAAAGTCCTCAAGAGATTTAATATGGATGACACGAAGCCAGTTAGTACTCCTCTGGCAAGTCATTTTTGGTTATCCAGAGAACAGTCTCCAAAGATGGAAGACGAGATGGCACATATGGATAAGGTTGCATATGCTTCTGCTATAGGCAGCCTGATGTACGCGATGATATGTACAATTGCACATGCAGTGGGAGTCGTCAGCAGATTTATGAGCAATCCAGAAAAGGAACATTGGGAAGCCGTTAAATGGATTTTCAGATATCTGAAAGGAAATCCAAATTTGTCACTATGTTTCATGAATTCTGAGATGGGATTGCAGGGATATGTTGATGCTGACAATGGAGGTGACGTTGACAGCACAAAGAGCACAACCGGGCATGTCTACACTTTTGGCGGTACTGCAATTTCTTGGTTTTCAAAGTTGCAGAAAATTATATCTCTATCAAGCTGTGAAGCTGAGTATGTTGCGGCAACGGAGGCAACAAAAGAGATGATGTGGCTACAGTCTTTTCTAGAAGAACTACGCCATGACCAAAGGAAAAGTGTATTGTACTGTGATAGTAAGAGTGCCATCGATTTGGCAAAGAATCTGGTTTACCATGCTCGGACAAAGCACATACATCGTCGATATCATTTCATCAGATCAGCGTTAAGCGGATGAACTGTTGGTGCTTGAGAAGATCCCAGGAAGTAAGAATCCGGACATGCTGACAAAAGTTGTGCCATATGATAAGCTGAGGTTATGTGCAACCTCAGTTGGCTTGTTGGAGTAACAAGCTGAGAAGACCTGCTACATTGATCAAGGTGTGAAGATAGATTGAAATCAGTCTTCAAGTTGGAGATTGTAAGTCAAAGATCACGTTTTCATTATTGGACGGTGAAAGAAGGTGGTTAAATGGAGACCTGGTGAAAACAAAATCAAAAAGGAATGGCTTGGTAATTTTGTCAACAACTACTTCTCACCAACCTCTCAAGCTCTTCCTATAAATACGTGTTGCATCTTGTTATTGCTCTTCATCCCAAAACAAAGCAAGAGAGAACAAGAGAAGAAGAGAGTGAGCAAAAGAGAAAAGAAGAAAAAAATAAAATCTTTCTTGTGAGATAAGCTTTCTTGATAAGAAAATTAAGTGTAATTTTCTTGAGTGTATTTGGGGTTGGGTGTGAGTTGAAAGCTTGTAAAATTTCTCGGGTTGATAATAAAAGATCTATAGCAGATCCGGAGACGTAGGCAGAGTTGGTCGAACTCCATTAACAATTTTGTGTGTGTTTTCCCGCTCCCATAAATTTCGGTTTCCCGCAAATTTGATCCGTTTATTTCCTAACAGGTGAGTGATGTAGCCCATCAAGTCCAATTATGTTTACGTGTGCTACTAATTAATACATATTCTTTTTTAGAGTTGCTGATCTGATACATATACAATCTATTATTATAAAATTGGGTTTTCTTCTCTCCTAGGGGGTCCACATCATCAATTTGGGCGCTGGCGGATCGACACGTGTCCGCCTTTCAATACGTCGCGTTTCATATAATTTATGTTTGTGTTCCGTTTAGGCTTCCATTTTTTGTTGTCATTATTTTGGTCTACAAAGCCTAGTCTGCTAAGGATTAACTCCAAGTGTTTGAAACGCGTCATTTCTTCACTCACTAAATAGGTTCTTCTAAGCTTGACATGTGGCAGTTAGACTAAAAACATATGTTCGAGCCTTATATATATTGGGCTACTTTGCTAAATTAGGCTAAATACTTATCTTAACAAAATAATAAAATAGAAAATATAAAGCGATTTTAAATCATTAAATTATTACAGACGAAAAATAAACATAAACTAGAATAAATCTAAATATACTTGTGTCAGTAGAAGTACCTAGGTAGAAGAAGCTATGACAATAATAGCAGTGGTGGAAGAAATGCCAACGGTGGTGACCGGAAGAAGTGACGGTGCTCAAGTGCAAATATGGTGATGGTGAATGTAAACAGGGTCGGTAAATGGTTCTCCATGTTCTTCTCCAAGAAGTCAGATCTGAAACAAGTAGATGAAAAGGAAAAAATAATTCAAGGATAGAAAAAGGCGAAGACAAGAAAATGAGTGCGTTGGGAAGAAAAGAAGGAAAGATCAAAAGTTAATGCAACTATTGGATTTAAAAGAAAAGAATGTATGATCAATGAAGGAAAAGAAAATACATATAAAAAATTAAGGTTCTCACTGGTAACCATTAAAATAGAAATAGGAATTAGTGGGAAATGAATGAATAGAAACAAAATAAAAAAAATATTTGTTACTTTTGTTCCATATCAATTTTGATAAGGAATGTTTTTCTTCTATAGTTCTTTAAAATCTAAAGAATGACAGGGAATAACACACATCAAATATTCCTCACAAATGGTGTAATTTTCAAAGAATGAGTAGGAATTGACTATTCCCCTTGATTTCTTATGCCACCAGTTAGAGCCTAAATAAATGTCGAAGCATAAAGAAAAATCTGAAGAAGTTAGAAAAAGATCTGAAGAAATTGAAGAAAGAAAATTGCAGGAAAATAGTCAAAATGAAAGCGAAGAAGAAAATAAAACAAATTAAGGAAGAAGATCGAGATTTGATGAATAAATATATATTTTCTTATTCTTTTTTGGTAACTGGAATAAATCTATCATAAATAAAACTTTAACTCTGCTTTGTTTCAGTTTTCCCTTTCAAAACTACTACAACATTTACAAGATTTGGTCGTCTTAATTATAAACAGCTTCACCAAAGTGCATATTTGAAACGATGGTTAAAGTTATATGTTCATACAATTAAGAATTGATCTATTTACGGGTAACTAAAAGCCCAACTTGAACCATTTTACATAAAAAAATGAAGTCCACATCCACAACATTAAAACTAGGGCTGGAATTATCATCCGAGATCCGGATCCGATCCGAGATCCGATCCGAATCCGCTCCGAAAATAGGATATCCGGGACGCCCGGATCCGGATCCGGATAGTAAAATATCGGATCCGTCGAATCCGGATCCGGATCCGGATATCTAAAATTTAGGTCCGGATATCCGGATCCGTTTTTTTTTAATATATATAAATTTAAATTTTTATTAATAATTATAGTTGATTTATTAATATTTATACATAAAATTAGTCTTATAATATTATATTTTAATTTTAATAATATTATATACATAAATACATTTATAAATTTTGTAAAAATATTTAATTTATATAATATTTATAGATTTTTTTGTATTTTAAAAAAAAATTTTATTATTTTTAATTATTTTGACGGATCCGGATCCGAATCCGGATACTCGCGGATATCATGATATCTAGACGGGTATCCGAAACCCGGATATCCGGAAGGCACGGATCCGGATCCGGATATTAAAATCACGGATCCGACGGATCCGGATCCGGATCCGGATACCCCAAATATCCCGGATATCCGGATCCGTCCCACCCCTAATTAAAACAGATCATTAAGACAAGATAACGATTAATAATAATTTAGAAAATACACATGTGGTTAACGTGTTTAACAATGGGTGAAAGAGACGAAGCCTTGCTTGGCTTATTAGGGGCCTAAGGCAAAACTAGAGAACATTTATCATAATTATTATATAAACCTATAAAAATCATTGTGTGAAATATGTACAATTTATCATGTTAATATTTAATTGTAAATAGTTTCTCTTAGAGCATCAAGTGTTTAGTATTTTTTCCTTTGAAACTATATTACTAATTAAATTAGAAAATATGAAAACTTAAATATTCAGATTATGAGAGTATATATTGAATTATTTATCTTAATGATTATGTTTAATATAAATTATAAAATTATAAATTTCTAAAACAATGAGAATTAAAATAATTTATATATACTAAAAAGCTATAGAAATGAGCGGAAATTCAATCTATATAAAATTTTAAAAACAATAAAAAACAAGTCATAAAAAATCTTAACTTATAATATCTCTATAACTTTATGGAAAGTAAACTAATATGTAGGCATAGGCGTTTTTACCCCAATCCGAAGACCTACCTCTACTCGAACCCAAAAAAAAATGAAACATGATCCGAAAATATCCAAAATTAGTTAAATATGTTAATATGTTTATACATGTTAAGGAGACTGATATTATAGAGTATTCAAATATTTTTATAGTTTGTTTTATTTGTTATTTTGAATACTTTTAGTTAATTTATATAGTTATCTAATTTTTAATTAGATTTGTGAAAAACTTCTATATTTTGAAAAAATATTTGTCAATTTTCATAATATATTTTAAACGATTTCAGACATTGATTACAATCTGATCCGAACAAAACCCAGAAGGAACCGGTCCGGATTATGTATCTGAATGATTAAGTTTAATATAAATTATAAAATTAGAAATTTCTAAAACAATTAGAAATAAAATAAGTTATATATATTATAAAACTATAGAAACAAGCGGAAAATCAGTATATATAAAATTTTAAAAACAATAAAAACAAGTCATAAAAAAATCTTAACTTATAATATCCCCTATAACTTTATGGAAAGTAAACTAATATGTAGGCATGGGCGTTTCTACCCCAACCCGAAGACCTACCTCAACTCAAACCAAAAAAAACGAAATTGGATCCGAAAATATTCGAAATTAGTTAAATATGTCAATATTTTTATATATGTTAAGGTGATTTAGATATTATAGAGTATTCAAAATATTTTTGTTTTTGTTTTATTCATTATAGTTTAACTAATTTTTAATTATATCTGTGAATAATTTCTATATTTTGAAAAAATATTTGTTAATTTTTTGAGGTTTGAAAAATATATCTTTGAACGATTTCAAACATTGGTTACAATCTGATCCGAACTGAATCCGGAAAGAACCAAACCGAACCCTATCCGATAATTAATAAAACCCGAATGGGACTTGTGAATATAACACCAAAAATCCAAAACTCGAACCAATCGAATCGAAACGGACGCCCCTCTAAATCCCAGGCCTACGAATATGCCTAAAAATCACAAATAGAAAAGTGATCAATTAAGCCAATTAATATTTTAAAAATAGAGACCTAAATGATACGATGTATCACATGCAGTAACTGAAGATCATTACATTTACGGAATACAAAAGTATCCTACTATACTAAAAGGAGGATATGAGCTCCATTGAACCTATCCACATGGGATTGGAAATTCAGGCCAATCAGAGATTGTTTTTCTGCCACGTCATTTAAGTTGAGTTATAATGTGTATTTCGCGTGGGCTTTGTTTAAATAATAATTCAGCCCAGTCCCACTCTGTCGACAAACTGTTCTACGGTTTAAGCTTTGAGAGTTGATAACTCTTCCACTTCTGTCTTTTCCAATCTCTAATGATTTGCATTCCTAATTGTCGTCTTCAAAACTGTAATCTCTAGATGACGATTCACTCTTCACGTATTCCTCCACTCTATATATACGATGCTCCAGATTTACACGGCCGTCATATATATTCATCACTCTTTCACCATCGATAGTGAATCTTAAAGTCTCTAAATCCCTCCCACGGTTTTTTTTTCCGATGACCTGGTCTCCATATTCTCCCACAACCGGATGCTAATTGGTCTTCAACTAATCTTCATCAACGAGAAGGTAAGGCCTGCTCTTCTGAATCTTTTATTATTCCCTTGCGATGAAACTTCAGTCTTATCAGGTTTGAATTTAAAAAAAAAAAACAGAATTTACACCACTCCGTCTTCTGTTTGATTCAAAAAGAGTCTTCCAATCTCTGTGGCTTTTCATTTAAAGTTAGATAGCTAAACATTGCAGACTTGCATTCATAAACAGTCATGGAGATTTTCGGTACTAAGATGGTCAAATCACCGCGGCGGAACTTGCTGGGTCAATGGCTACAGTGGGACATCGATTTACTTATCATGAGGTGACTGAAATTATGACGGATGCTTATTTGTTTCGATATATGCTATTTTCCACCAACTATGCATTTTTGTAAAATCATTTTCAGCATAACATTTTAATTGGCCAGTTCAGTATGGGGTTCTATTCATCATTTTTTGTTGAAGATTAGGTAACTTATTTCGTTGTCATCTCTGTGTACTCTGATCATTGATATGCTCACCTCTTCGCCAACTAAATAATGTGTTACTTATCTATGTTTTGAAGGTTGTTGTGTCAACAAAGATCCCCAAAGTCTGATAAGCAATCTGTATGGGAAGGAGAAGCAGATTCACACAATTATACTATTAAGGAAGGGCTGATTCTCAGCTAATCATTTCTAGAGGGACATGTATTACTTAGCATCTTAAGGTTCGTTATGTGTTTGTGTTTCTTTTGTAGATCAGTGCAAGTATTTGTGGCTCGGTGAGGACTTGCTTCTCTTATCATGCTCTGAGGAATATCTTGAATTTTACAGAAAAATAGTTCATTCCTATTTGTTGCAGCTCTTGAACTCTAAGGAGGTGACCACAGAGGAGTACAGTGAGTTTTACAGATAAACTTTCAACGAGTATCCATTGGCATCATCCCACTTCACAACAGAGGTACGTTGCATATGAATAGTCATCTCTGTGTCTCTTGCCGTACTGTCGCAAGATTTTGAGAGTCGGAGTTCAATACAACTCAGTTTATTTGTGAATAACTTTTGTTAAATCCTCCGAGTATTTTACATGTAACTACGGGTCATTGTTTGTTATGACTAGGGTCGGCCCGCCCTACGGGCGGGATATACGTTACTTGTGATTTAGGTTATTAAGTTTTATATGATTTTTTGGTTTGTGTTTTAGCTTTGCATTTGCAAGAAATGTATATGATAATAATTTTTGTCATTAGAAAATTTTAGGTGAGGATGTATTATATGTGATAAGATATATTTTACTTGTTTACGCTAATTGTTTATGTTGTCCACAAAAAAAAACAATAGTTGTTTCTATATCGTAACACTGATATGCTGTGAGGGAATCAAATAATCTTTATGTTGTTTTCTCTTGCGAAAATTTGATCCCATATTCGGTGAGTTATTTGTGGTTCGAAAGGATTGAGTTGTGAATAATTTTTAGAACATAGAGAATGATTTTTAATTTGTTCTATTAAATTTTATTATTTTCTTATAACATTAGATGTAATATATTTGTAACTATAATCATTTATAGTTGAAAATAAAGTTTTATTTTGTAATTATGCGATATTTGGGTATTATTAGAAATTGTTTTGTATATAAAATATCAGAAGTTTTTTTTTTTGGCAATTTGGATTGAACAATTTTTAATAATTTTAGCTTTAAAATATAAAATTATAAATTTATCTAACTTACAACAATGTTTTTTGTGAGGTGAATATGACCGATGTTATTATCATACTTTATTTATATGGATGTAATAAAATAAATAAATATCTTTATTAGATATACAACATAAAAATTAGTATTGTTCGTTAGTATTTAATATTTATTTTTGAATTTTTATGTTTTGTTATTTTATGATCAAGTAATCCATGTAATATAATAACCAATAGAGTTTTGTTATTTTATGATCAAGTAATCCATGTAACCTAATAACCAATAGAATTTTCAGAATAAACGCTATTGATTAACCTTTATAGTATAGGTAATCTAATAACCAATAGATGTATATATATGTAACTAACTTGTTATATCTATTTAAGATAATTTACTATAATCATTTTTAGTTGAAAAGAAAGAAAAAAATTATTTTGCAATCTTAAGATATTTTGGTATTATTTGAAATTCTTGTATATTACATATGAGAAGATATATTTAATATAATTTACTATAATCATTTATAGTTGAAAAAAGGTTTTATTTTGCAATCATAAGATATTTTGATATTATTTGAAATTCTTGTATATTACATATGAGAAGATATATTTTATTATAACTTGGAGTGAATAATTGTTAGAGATTATATAACAGAAAGCCATTAAAAATGAGAGATTACATAGCAGCAATGTTGTGTATATCAAGCTCATCATGCCTTTTTTATCAAATCAAGAGTATCATGCCATCCTTGGTGTTTCTCAAGACAACTGTACCATCATCACCTTCAACTATCATCATCATCATCATTGCCACTAACTTTTTTTTTTTTTTTTGAAAACAATCATACCATCATCACCTTCAACTATCATCCTCATCATCCTCATCATCCTCATCATTGGCACTAACTTTTTTTTTCTTTTGAAAACAATCATACCCACTAACCTAACGAATTCAATTCACATTGCTAAAGGTTAACGATTCATATAATTCACCATAATCCGCATCCATCCGTTCTCTGCATTCCCTTGCGCATTCATCTCTTTTCATTGCAAACGTCTCCAAACACGCCAACTCTTATGATCAAATACCTGTAAGATCAAATACATGTCTTATGAAAGCAAGTACACCATTCAGCCACATAGATCTTTGTTATACGAACATCTCTGCTACACACATTAGCTCGTTCAATAAGGATGATATGAATCATATAAATCTCGGTGATGTTCCTAAGAGAAATGAGAGTGCTGGTGTAGTTCTATCCCGTGGGTCTGGAGGTAACTGGTGTAGTCATATTCTCTTGAAGACGTGTAATGGGAGAACTGTCTCTGCAGCTTGGTCGTAGAATGGTGCGATAATGCTCTACAAAGTAAAATCTACTTCCATTTATAACCATACATAATGCCATTGAGACTAAAGGAGTTAGTTACCTTAACTTAATGCTTTTCTTGTGAGTTATTACAGGCTTCTCTATGTTTAGAAGCTTGGGACGAAGCACTCAGTGAGATAATCCTTTCACCTCAAGCCACATCAGCGGTGTTAAACTCGGTGGGAGATATTCCAGCCTTAGTTGTTGCTGGGGCTGAGGATGCTCTTGTTCCTTTGAAATCCTCACAAGTTCTGGCTTCTAAACTCACCAATTCTGCAAGTTTTACATCTCCTCACCAAACCTTTCATAACTTCATGTACTTATGTCCCTGTGCCTACAGAGATTTGTAGCGATATCTGGATGCGGACATCTGCCACACAAAAAGTGTCCTGCAACATTTGTATCCGCTCTAGGTTCCTTCACCTGCAAACTGATACCTAAACTACCAAACTCCTAAAACTATCTCAAAGAAAAGAGTTTGATGAAAGAACAACACACCTGCAAGGGAGAACCAAATGAATATATTCTTCTCAAGCACAACATGTGCTTCTTGTTATGTATCCTGTAAATACCCATTCATTTCTCACAAGCTTCTCCGGGGATTATATGTTACATTGATAGGAACAAACCAAAAGGTAGTGTACTCAGAAATAGGTTTAGATAATCATCAAATACATATTAGAAAAGTATGCTGATGGTAGAAGTAGAACAATAACAAACAGAGTTCCTAAACAAACAGCTCTCTAGCGTCTTCTTTATCAATCACAAGACTCTCACCCAAAGTGGAAGTAAACCTATTCCTTGGCGGATTTGTTGTTGAGAGCACATCAGACATGGAGATTGGAGCTCGGAGAGATCACGTAGGAGAAGATGGAGTTGATGAAGAGCATGAGGATGAGTATCCACTCGTTAAAGGCTAATGCCAAAGCTCTGGTGAAACTCCGTAAGCTTGTCTAATGTTTTGGTGGAGACTACAAAATATTGCAAAGGAAACGTTTTAGTTAGACTACAAAATATTGCTGATTCTGCACGGAAAAAAAAAAACAGAGACAAGAAGAGAAAGTTGACCAAACACAAAACCAAACATACATAGAGACTTGATCCTTTGTCTTTAGCAGTAAAAGATCATTTTTCTCAGACAAAACCAATTTTTATATATACAAAATTGAACTTGTAAAATCTAAATCAAGTGTTTGCCCCAGAAAGAAAAAGTATGATT
The DNA here is from genome assembly GCA_018703725.1 of Brassica juncea. NCBI lineage: Eukaryota > Viridiplantae > Streptophyta > Magnoliopsida > Brassicales > Brassicaceae > Brassica > Brassica juncea. The sequence goes on from CM031940.1 coordinate 54,203,899, forward strand.
TATTTTAGCAGTTCTAGAATTAAAGCAAGACTCTATAACATGAGTCTTTATAACATGAGAACCAGTTAGCTCGTTCAAATCTATATCAGAATGATACACACAGCAAACAAAAGTAGCAAAGGATTTGATTGTTCTAAGAATCATGATGTATATTACCTTTGAACGGCGGATTTGATTGTTCAGATCACCAGATCTGGCTTCGTTTTGGGCAGTATCCATATGATGATGATGTCATGATGATGATGTCTTTACTGGTGAAAAATACAGTATGATCAGAATAGACGCATGATTCTACCGGAGAAGGTGATTGAATGACTTACAGTATTGAAGATGAAAGTGGAGAGTCCCCCTTCGCTCTCCATCTCCGAAGTTTTCAACCATACCAGCTTCATCAAAGGGATCGCCAGAGACTCAAAAACCTCCCGTCTTTAAGATTTCGAAAACCTCTCTAAGATTCTCAGAACCGTTCGAATCAAAGCTTAAATCTACCAAAGGTGATTCATTAAAGTATAATTCTACTTAGATAAGCATATAAACTCTCGATTCTCTCCAATATATAGGTCTGACGTGAAGGAAACAGAGAAGTCGAAAGGGTGTTTTGGATTAAATGAAAATAAAATTTACTGGGGTGATTAAGAGAAATACGTTGAACAATAAAGGAGGCTAAAAGTTCTGAGAAGAATTTATTGTCTTTGCTGTGAATAACAAATATGGCAGATCGAAGAGACGCAAGAGGATGACAATGGAACCCTAATCTTCTTATTCACAAAACGTGGAGCTTTATCACATATTGATTTAATGAAATGCTGAACACGTGGCGGCACCTGACAAAACGAATTTGTGATCTGGATGCTGATGTGGCTTCATCAGGAGAGAGTAAAACTCTTCTTTATATAATAAGATGTTGTCCAGAATTTGAGTGTCATTTTAAAGTGCCGACTTCTGATTTCTGAAACTATTTTATATTGCTATGGTTACTATTTTTGTTTCCTTGGTTGTATTCATCAAAAGTTGATCGACTAAACTAAAAGAAAAGGGTACAAAAAGCCATCGTTAATCTTTTAAACATTCTATGTTTTGATCCTAGCACTATTTTACATTAAACATGATTTATACTAAAGCAGCAAGTGAACTTATTGGGGGAAAACCATACAAAATAAATGTTGAAGAATATTATTATGATCTTGATTTTTTATTTGGAATTCGTTTTGCCACATGAAACAAAGTAACAACCTGGTTTTCATGCATATTAGTTATATATGAAGTCAAAAATATTAATCCAAAAATATTTTGTCTTCAGAAAAACCTTTTAGTTATATATGAAGTCAAAAAATATTAATCCAAAAATATTTACATCATAATATTCTGAAAATAAATATAATCCATATAGATTGTTTTATGTATATATGAATGTTTTCAAGTTTATTTTACATAATTTAATATATTTTATTAGAATCAATGATTATTGTATATAAAAAAATAATATTTAATTAATTATTAAATTTCATGGTCACCATAATTTTAAATGAGTATATTTTATGATCAATTATTAATCTTAATAAATAATTTTATGTGATTTAGCTCTATCATTATCTTGAGAATAGAAAAAATATAATGATAGTATCATAGTTAAATTTATATTATATTCACTTTAGTAATATTAAAATTATATATGCTTAAACAAAATTGTATAGATTTTCTAATAATCTCATATAATAAAAAGGTAAGCAGGCGAGAGAAAAAATATACAATTATAAAACCACAAATAAAAATAGAAACTCAGTATGGATACTAAAACCAAAAACAAAATGTAATCATTATATATCTAACTATTTCTGAGAACTCAAATAGGTAAAGATGAGGAATTGGATTACAACTAATACTTAATTAGTTTTTTTTAAATTATGTTTTACATATATTTTAGATATTAAAAACAATACAGTTTAATTTTAAATAATTTCAAAGTCATAAATTAATTTATTTTTAATTCTGTAAAAGTATACATGTATATATACTCAAATAAATAACATATCAATTTATATTCTATATAATTTTTACGCAAAAAACCCGGGCGTAGTCCGGGAAAGGTTCTAGTTTTAATTAAAATGATGACATAACACATCTTCGCATATATAACAGCCGAAGGTTTGTATGACAAAGCTATTTACCCATGTAGTAGTGTTATTCATGTGAAAGTCCAAGGTTTGTCAGCCAATTATAGGAAAATAAGCAATAAGCACATGTCACCACTACAACTTTAAAAATCGGTGTGACACTTCCTTCTACTACAAGAAAATGATAAATTTTGTTTTCATACAAGATAATAGTGCCGTCTTAAATTATTTGTTGGTCTTATTCAAAAAATATAAACAGTATATTTGACGATGTAACATAATAATTTAAAGGTTTGTAGCTCTATTTATATATATTTGATGCCTCTTTTAAAATTATAAGTTCGAAAGTTAGTAGTATATCTAAAAATTTAAAGTTTTAAACCATAATTTATATATTTTAAAACAATTTTCATTTTTTATATTTTTGATTCGGACCCTATACAACCGTTACAATTCTTCATGCTATTAGACGGCTCTACAAAATATGTTAGCTAATTGTCTTGGAGTACTATTTCAAAAATCATTACCAATACAAAACTATTTCAACTCCCTCAATAATTACATAAAATATTTAACATGTTTAGAACATAAAAATTACAGACAAATAGAAAGCAAATTTGGACGAACGTAAGAATGTAAAAAAACTCTCATCCAATCTTACATAAAAATAAACAATGACATATGCCCACATTCTCCACAACGTAGATTCGAAAATATAACATTTCCAAAGAATCATGTAACATACATGTCCAAACCAAAGAACAACATGATCCAATACACTTACAAACAAACTTCAATTTTTTAACAAAATACTAAATCCCATGCGTAGAATATATTATAAAAATCTATATTTGTTTTTATAAACATAAATTAACCGAACAAAATACAAATTTTCATAACACAAATATAGACATCCCGCGCGTAGCGCAGACCGATCCTAGTATCAATAATTTTTTAGGATTCTATCCAAAGTTTGCACACAGATTACAGAATGTTTTAGAGAAATTAGTGTGTTACATTTTCTTTTGGAAAAATATGATATAAATGTAAGACAAAATCATTTCTGTTCGCAACAAACAATTTGATCTCTTTTTCAAAAAAAAAAAAAAATTGATCTCTTTTACTCATTATTTTGTTATTAAAAATAAAAATATATAAAATATAAAAAATGGAGATGCTGGGCAAAAAAAAAAACTAGAGATTTTAAATACCCTTATGATATTAGTCCCAACAGAAACCCTATTAATCCTCATCAAAATCACAACAACGAGAACAGAAAAAAATCTAGCTAGGATGTTGAGAAACAGTGTGATGATGAGTCTTGAAAATATGTGGAGAGTAATAGCCGTGGTGTCTTTATTTGGCATCTACACATCACTCCTCAGGACCTCAGCTTCTGTCTTTCATCGTCTTCGTTTTGGTATGCGCCAATAGGTGCCACAACTTCGTACGTGGTGTTGATGCTCATGTCGCGCACCAATATTCGCATCTACAAGGAAGAAGAGCCTCCTCTACCCGCTAGACGTGCTGGCTACTCTGTGGTTCTTATGGTATCCATGTTTTATTTCACTTACTATTACTCGACCATCGATGCCTTGATCTACGTATGCTCCTTGTTCGTCTTTTGCACCTTTTGCTTTGGTTTAATCTCAGCTCTCAATGGCTATGGGCTGGGAGATTGGCTAGATCGAGAACGTAGCTTTGGGTGGGTTGTTGCGTTTGCTTTCCTCTTCACAAAGCTTATGTTCCCCATTAACGGCATCTATGTCTAGTATTTCTATCCATCAACTCCTGATCGTTTGAGCTAGCTATTTCCCTTTTTTTAATAAAAGCAAAAATGTTGAAAGAGTACAAGTGTCTATGTTAGCGTATGTGACAATTACAAAATTTTCAAGTAAAAGTTCTATATAATGTTTCTTATGCAAATTTTCATAAAAAATTCAAACATATCATTAGTCAAAAAAAAAAATTTCAAACATATCAAAACCCATATAACATGCACACTTCAAAGAAAATGGGGATTCCATCAAAACCGTTCAGCTAGTGTAGCAGAGACTGCTCGGAGCTTGGAGTAAACCTTGCCAGCTGGAGATCCCATAATGAGACTACACAAAGAATCCCTCGCGATTTTAATGTTAGAAAAAGCTCCCAAGATGTGGATCCTCGTGTCAGCGATCACAATCCTTGTCTTCGTAGAGTTCTCGATCGCGAACTTGGTCTTCCCTCCTTTCCCCGACAATCTCCCTATAGCTCGGGACAGATGCTCGCCTTTAAGAGTCTTGACATCCTTGATCTCAAAAGACTCGACATACAGCTCGTCCATTCTCAAGAGGGAGATCGCGTCAGTGACATCGAAACCGAGCATGAATGCGTGTACGAAATCAGCAGACTTCTGAAGGTTACTGACATCAGGGGTGTCAGCTCTGGTTTTGAGCTCGACTTTGCGGGATTTCATGCGGATGTCAACTTTCATCTGGTGGTAGACAGGAGTGTAGATATCTAACCAAGCTTTCTCGAGAGGAGTGTAGCGGTTTGGTGGGACGGATACCTTCCTGAACTGAACCTTGCCATCAGACATCTCATGAGCCTTGAGTGGCTTAAAGATTGGTTTAGCAGGCAGTGACTCCGGTTCAGTTGCTGATTGAATGTCCATCTCAGTAGATTCTTCTGCCATTTTTTTTCCAAACCTATAAAAGAGCATATATATATAAGCAAACACCCACAAAAAATACGCATGTACCAACTTACCAAGCAAGGTAAGAAACTAATAAGGATTCTCTCATCAAACTGATTACGCTGAGAATACTATATAATAGAGAAGAGATGAGGAGACATAGTTTATGCGTCCACTAGCTAAATTGATACAGCTTCAAAAGTCGAACGTAATATCAGAAAGAATCCCTCGCGATTTTACTGAACCAGAATCAAGTGTCGTGATGCCATGGAGGCATGGACAATATTAATATTAATATGCAAATTTAATACGTTGATTTCGAATATGGGAAATTCAAGTTGAGAAATCCGATTAAGTTGTAAGTTTTGAATCTCCTATCTATCGTAAGTTTAATTACTGTATAATAAGAAGAGAAGAGCACCTGGATTGCTAGAGGATGTCGCCGGGTGAGGAAGAAACTAGGAGAAAAGACTTGTGATTTGTGATTTGTGACTTGTGAGATTGTGTTAAGAAACTAGGGCTTGTTGATTCTTACAGGGTGAAAGCGCCGTATTATATTATCGTGGGCAGTGTTTCGAAACCCTAAGGTTGGACCAGGTTCCACTACTCAGATTGGATCTAATAACTGGTTCAACTATGAATCGGCCACATTAGCTAGATTGAATCTCGGAATTATTCAATTGAATAAAAACTATTAAAACTATCAAAAATTTATAAAAATCAATTATATAAACAAAAAAATTTATATTTATAATGTTTCATATTTGATATTTATTAGGAAAAATTGCCAAATATAACTCACAACTTGATTTCAAATGCAAAATTAAAATCCAAATTTGAATCAAATGCAAAAGTAATCTAAAAGTCTATTGAAATTACAACCAAACCCTTGTGAACAAACAAAACACATAATTTTTTTTTACGTCTCACTGGACGACTTTCAAGTAAGTCGTCTGGAAAAAATTAAATATTTAGGTTTTATTTATTTTCCAATTGCAAAACTAACCTGGGACGACTTACAAGATAAGTCGTTTAGCTTTAATAAAATATTGAAATTTTTGTTTTTCCAGAGACGACTTACTGGTAAGTCATCCGGGAAAAGTCAGATATCTGACACAATTCGGTCAAGTGCAAAACTAACCCGTTTATCTTAGACGACTTACTGGTAAGTCGTCTAGGGTATTCTCTAGATTTTTTTTTAACAAACAAAGATGGACGACTTACAAGTAAGTCATCCTTTTGACCAGAAGACTTACCCGTTAGTCTTCTACAGCCAGACGACTTACGAGTAAGTCTTCTACGGACAGATCTGGAAAAAATTTCAATTTCATACCTTAAGCTAGTGAGATGACTTCCTTAGCACACATAAGTCTTCTCCAACCACCCAGAACCTCAAACGAAAGTAACCCACCAAGAATAGTATGCTTGAATGGCTCTATCAACCATAAAAAAAAATTGAATCAAAAGCTTGAGTTTTTTGGATGAATATGGAGACAAAGTGATAGAGATGTTGTTTTTAGTTCATAACAATTGAGAAAGAGAGAGTGTAAATCGATTTTAGGTGCATTAAAAGCTTCAAATTGGTTGTTCATGGTAATTGGGTATTGATGGCAATGGCAATCTTGTAAATACATGAAGATGATGAGGTTGAGAGAGTAAAAAACCCATTTTCGAAAAAAAAATTAATGACATTTTCGTAAATAATGTAAACATGTGGGGTGAATAGAGCAAAAGAAAAAAAAAAAAGAGGTTAGTTTTGTGTTTGACTTTGAGTTTTGAGTCAAATTTGCAAAAAGCCCTTATTTATATTTTAATTACTTATTGTATTTACTAGTATTACTTTTTTAATTTATATATTAAAAATATATTGAACCAGGTTTGATCCGGTCAAACCATAATAAATTATGATCCAAATATCTATTCGGTTCAGCTTACAATCCGTTTTAAAAAACAATGATCGTGAATCTTTAAAGCCCTATAAATAATAATTATTAGTGTGATGGGAGCAATTGGAATTTGTGTGCTTCCAAAGTAAGCAACTCTACTTTACAATCCCCTATACATTATTTGAGAAATGATTTTACATGTGTCATCACTATATTTACTTTCAACAAAAAATGATGACATGGCTTAAAAGAAATATGAAAGGGCATACATTTAATTGTGACATGTAAATTTTCTTATATTAAGATTTATGTTTTTGGTAAAATTTCTTAAATATGGTAATGACTATTTTCTATATAGGAATTTATATTTTTGGCAAATTTTTATTATATAGTAATAACTAATAAATTTTATATCAAAAAGTTTTTTTTTATAAATATTCGTTTGGTAAGATTTTAGAAATATGATAATACCTAATAACTTTTCTATATTTATTAAAATAATATATTTTTATATATAAATAATAATTATGAATATAAAACCTTTACATCAATTTACGAATCATAATTTTTATTATTAAAACAAGTGTAGTTATAATTATATATTTTATCAACTTATATATGTTATTTAGATTTAATGTATATATTTATTAGAACTAATATATATATATATATATATATATATTTACAAATACACAAATTTAAAATAAAAGTAACTAAATAAATTATAATATGAATAAAATAACTTTATAAAATTGTAATTATTTTTATTAAAATTAAATTAAAAAGTTAAAGTAAATTTGAATAAATCAAACTAAAAACTATTACATTATGGTTTTACTTTTTTTAACTAATAAAATTGAAATTGAAAAATTTATTTATATAAATAATAGGATTTTTAAAAAAAATTTATATTTGTGCATGACGTAGGAAAACTCCTAGTTATCTATAAATATTAAATTTCTCACTTAGACTTCTCCTCCAAAACTTACAAGTTACAACTTAATCGGATTCTTCAACTTGAATTTCCCATATTCGAAATCAACGTATCAAATTTGCATATTAATATTAGTGTTGTCCATGGCATCACGACACTTGATTCTGGTTCAGTAAAATTCAAATCCTTAGCTAACCAATCTAAACATCCATTAATTGATCTTGTGTAAATGTTTTTGAAAATGTGTAAGAATGTTTATGATTGCATATACTTGAATACCAGAACATGATTAGTGTAATCAAGGTTTTTTTTGGGAGAATGATCAAACTGGATGATAAAATATAGTTCATCTATTGATATTTATAAAAAGAGAAGTAAGATTCTATCGTTGTTAAGAGGAAAGGCAACCAATGGTAGAGTCTAGTGGAATCTTGAATCCCTTTACAGGAGTGCAACTTTTCTCTTATGATCTCATCTGTGATGCAAATTGTTTGAATTGCTTTTCTGAGTGATGAATAAGGGAATTAAATAAAATAAAGCATAGAATAAGTGTACATATATAATTGATCCAAGAGGAGCACAAATGTATTTGTGTGTTTGTCATTTTGTAGGACACTGAATCTAGAATCTATCCATCATCCAATCTTACAAGCAAAGCAACTGGCCGTTTTGAAATAATGTCCAAATCAGTCGTATCATTTCCCAAAACTATTAGACTCGAATCCTGATTATATATCTCCAAACTTGACACTTGATTATTCTATCCCACCTTGTTTCCCAAAATATTAATTACATTCGTTACGTTATAAATATGTTAGGTCAACAATGAAGTTAGAGTTTGGTGAACAGTTTGACTAGAAAGAAAAAAAGCATGATGGGCAGGGTCGAGTAGATCACCGTTGGTTTCATCTTTTTTGGACCGCGGTCATCCTGATCATAGTGTCTATGAGATTTTATATTGAAGGCAGTGACCAATGTTTAATCTAAAATTAGTAAACCAGACTGAACCACTTTCATCTTAATTTTTTAAACCAAATAAAATAAATAATATTCAAGTTTTAGGGGTTGATATTCTCTCATGTTAACATCTTGTTTATCACCAAAGCGTTTTTGCACAACTTGAGAAACACCTCATTTCTCTTTGAAAGCTCCGCATCATTTCCTCCGCGTGACTCCGACTCGTTACCACATGACTCAATGGCGCTGATAGCCGTGTGCAGCCAGACGTCCACGTCTGCATGTGCGTTGGCAAGCATGGCGGAGATCGAGTCATCGAGCTGTTCCACAGCATCTTGGTAGTTCTTCTGGCAGTCTTCAAACGTGGCCTCTGTCGCCGGCTCAAGATCCTCGTGGCTCAGCTTTTCCTTGATGTAAGCGGAAGTAGCAGAAGCGTCAGCCGAGGCGACGGAGATAGCTATAATCTCTATTTGGTTGGTTGTGGCTGCGAACTCACCGGACTCAGGACGCGCTTTTATGGTAGAGAGACAGAGTTTTGGATCGTCACAGTGTTTGCACAGATCGGAAATCAGACTGGAATCAGCATTTCCAGGGATGAAGGAGAAAGAAACGATGCAAAGAATGACAAATCCGGTGAATTGCTTCATCATCTTTGATTAGGTTTGGAATGATTAGGGTTATGGATGATGGATAGAGATTTATATATGAAAACATGAAACAGTAATCAAAGTTCAAAGCTGAGTTTTGTTTATTGTTTTTTTTTCTTTGTTGTTGAAGAGATCTGTTTTTAGTAATTTTGTCTGCCTTCAAAAATCCCGCGGGAAATATGCAACGGTCTAACAGAAAACAAATAACAACTGATTGGCCCCATATGATAATGGGCTTTGTGGATCTATTCCTGCTAACTGGTCTATGGGCTGATTGAGATGGCTACTTCCGATCCGAACCAGATTGGAACCAATGTTTAAGATTATTAATATTGTATGTTTGAAGTTTTTTATGGTCTCTCTCAATATATGTATTTACTATCAGCTCATGCAATATACTCCTCCTTCAATCAATTCACTTTCTTCATTCATTTACATAGTTTCCTTGAAATTTCTTAGACTGATAATATATTAAGAGTTTAGTATTTAAAAGTAATAATTACGTACATAACAACTTCTGTGGAAATGAAAACTAATTTTCTTTGGAATGTGAACGACTCTATCCACGACCCAGTCCTTGAGACATTCACCAAAGCAAAGTCCTTAAAAATGATAACAGTGGACTTGACTTCATCACATTATAAAGGGTATATACTAAGCACAACTTGATTCACGACTAAACACACATTTTTTATAAATGTAAATCCTTTCATCAGATTATAAAGGGTATATACTCAAAACAATGTAATTTAAACGCAGAAGTTTAACTTTGTAACAGAAAAATATGACATAGATGGCGAGTTTTAATAACGTACAATCTTTTTGTTTTAATAGTTTGTTTGAGTATAGTTCGATCATGAAACATTACATTTTACTTTCTTTTTTTTCGGTTTAATGAATCTTTGCTAGTCCCAACTGACTTGTCACAATATTTACAGCACCACAAATTTTAAAATGTCTTGACTTGTAAGAAAGAAATTAAAGAAACTTAAACAAATATAACTCAGAGTTGAAAGCTTCCCATCACATGATTCTGCAACCATCAGATTCTTCACGGACGTAGACCACCTGAGCTGGATATGGCTGGTAAGGGGGTAGTCTACAAAACCCGCAGAAACCCGAATTCGGTATCTCACATATGCATCTTCTTGCCGGAGCCATCTCGTTGTGATGTTCCATTAGATGAAACTGCGGTGGCTGCTGCTGCTGCTGGGGCGGCGGAGGCGGTGCGGCCTGAACGGTGACGATGGACGTGGTGGGAGAAACTTTCTTCCGGAGCAGACGTGTTAGCTCGGCCGTGTCAATTCCCGCTCCCACAACAACCAGCTGATCGTTCTGTCCCTGAATCGTGACAGATCTCACACCTGCGCATGCACGTAAACAAAAATATTTATTGGCTGAAACGTTTCACGCCACCTAACCTAACTTGGCTTGCAATTTATATGCAAAAGAAGTCATAGGGATGTCGTATATATGTTGTTTACCTGTTGCTCCTGACGCGATTTTCATAGCTTTCTTTACTGCTTTCTCATTCTCGCTCATATCAATCTTCAGAACTATCCTTTGCTGAAGAAAAAAAAACGATATATGATATAACAGAAAATAATTACAAATGTTGTTTCATCGAAAAGAACTAACTATTACTAGGAAATTAAACAAAAGGGCACTTACCCTCATCATACCGCCGGAGAAACTAATCCGATATGTGTGTTTGAGTAAGGAAAGAAACCAATAATTTATGTGTAGTAAGGTGAGAATACTTGAATCAATGTAGGGTTTTGAGTGTTTATATAAAGATAAGAATGGGGTCATAAACAACAAATGAGCAAATATCTTGGTTCCTAATTTGTACACAACAAAATATAATATTATATACCCGGAATATATATTATATAATCAAGGATGTTCTGTTTCAAATCATAAAACAATCGTATAGTATTGACATATACCTATAATAACGATAGATTAACTGCCAAGACCGTACATATAATATTATTATCAGGTTTAAAAGTGTTGACATATATACTTATTGGAAAAGTGTTGTTTTTTTTTTTGTGGAGATGACATTTCTGGGTAATTTATGTCAACATTATCTTATAGTATTGACATATACTTATTGGAAAAGTGTTGTACTTTTTGTCAACAGTTGGATGTGTTTCGTAGTAATTCTATAAGCAAATTCCATTGAAATTTACCAGTTTCCGATGGTATTATTTTGTTTATTTTTTTCTCACGACCAAACTTCGTTGCGGTTTGGTTGAAACTTTCATGTTTCCATTACTTAATTACATGTTTAATGATATTGAAGAATTTCTGCAGCTCGGATAGTGATTGTCGCCGCCATGTCTACACGAAACAATCTATATATAATAGCAAACTCGATTTTATTGCCAGATGACGTAATCACTTTTTTATAGGAAAATAAAATCTAAATCCAATGGCTGAGTTTATCCTGAAAATATAATCCAATGGATATAATTCTATTTAAGATGAAGGATATGACGTCATTAAGTCACATTAGCAAACGACGTCTTCTTCGTAACTCTTCCAAAGTGTCCCCTAAATAAATTGAGTCACTTCTTTAGCAAACGTCGTCTTCTTCATAGCTCTTTAAATGTGTCCCCTAAATAAATTGCTGGAGCCGTCAAGAAAAAATTGTTCCCATAAGGAACTGTCATCATCTTCCTTTAAAAGTTGTATGTTTTTAGATGTTTAAATATTGAAGAGATTGTATAGGTTTTCAATCTTGTTTCCAAATTTCTATGATTCTGGCTTCTGCTTCTTATCTCTCTCCATCTCCTCCACATCCAAACCAGTTAGTTTATTTTTTCCCTGCAGATCTTTTTTCCCTATAGCCTTCTCTCTTTTAATGATAATTTTTTGACTAAGATTATGGTATTGCTATTCTCTGCAGTTTGTTTATTATTAAATTGATTGTCCCTTTGGAGTTTCTCCTATTACAATAAGCATGTTTTTACTTAGATGTCCTCCGGTATGGTTACGCTTCTTACTCATTGTTTGATTAGGATCTGTAGACATAATTTCTGACTCGGATTAAGGTACTGATATCTCTCTGCAAGGGGCTGCTTTTGGAGAATTTTTGGATTGTTCGAGGTACCACTAATATGTGTTATTTGTAATTTCCAAACCTCTTTGTAATTATTGATGAAACACATCCCCTATATATTAATCCTGGAACATTTACAACATGTTTTTGTAGCCATGTGTCATCACCAGAATCATTCTTAGAAACCTTAGAAAAAATAAGTTGGTCCATGAAAATATATATTATGTTTTTTATTAAACTAAGTATCACATTGATTAGTAGTCTTAAATTCTTTCTTTAAATAAAATCTACAGAATTACCTAATATGATTAACGTATATAGGACAATTAATGATTATAAATCATACATATTTGATTACAATTTTTGTATCTTCTCTCTTATTTGATTAATTTTATATTATTAAAAGAAATTAAACAATCACATTAAGCATATAATAAAAAAATTAGATTTTTTCTTATATGTTATATTTTGAATTTTTTAAAACGACTGTAAATTACTAAAAAGGATAAAATCTCACATTGAAAATTTTGTGATCAATGGTTTATTTTTTTCAAACAAGATACAATTAATCATAAATCGTATGAATATGAAATCTCATTAATTGATATTCATTATATATATAATTTAAATTAAATTATCTAATATATAAAAAATATATATGTTAATTTAAAAATTTGCATTGAAAATTATTGAGATCTTAATATTATATTTATATATATTAATATTAATATAAGTTAAATTAAACTATGTACAACATAAAAATACATAAATATGTTAACCCTCTTTTCTTTCCTAACCTTAACCCTCTTTTTCTTCGTCAAAACACCGACATAGAATAATGTCGATTGATAATTTGAAATGATAATGTTTTCTTTAATTTAGCCCATTGTTTTTCTTAAATGGGTCTAGAACCATTTTTAATGATTAACTAAATGGGTCACGTACATAGAAGAATGTGTTTTGGTTTAAAAATTATTGCATTACCAAAACCAATATGAACCATCATCACTTTCGTTTAAAATTTTGTTAACAATAAAAAATATAGGCTTGGGCAAAAATCCAAATAAAAAAAAACAAACCAAATCTAATCCGAAGAAATATTGCAGAAATTTAACCAAAATTGGTTAGATATCCGAACGGGTTCAAAATTTTGGTATCTAGAGAACCAGAACGGAACCCGATCCAAAACGAAATATTTCGGGTATTCAAATATATATATTTTAATATTTTAAATTTAATCTTTAAAAGAATATACAAAATATATAAAATGTTTTTAAGTTGTCCAAAATACTTGGAAATATATACAAATAGTTAAAAATACATGTTTAATATAGTTAAACGATACTCAAAATACCAATACTTAAAATATCTATTGATTTTTATCCAAATATTTAAGCTATGTTAAATTTAAGTATTTTACCTTACATTATACATATTTCTATGTCATATATAATTTTATTTTTAGATTTTAAGAAATTTAAAATATATATGAATTTTATTTTATTTTTACAAAATTAAATGTGTTATCCGAATCCAAACGAACCCGTAGATCCAAACCGGATCGAACCCACAAAAATCGGAACATAACCAAACTAAACCAAACCGAACCGAACAAATGGTACCCGAATATCCACCCCTAATCAAATGTAAAAAAAAAATTCTTGATAACAAAATATGTACTGTTTATTATATTTAAATACAACATATTTTTAAAATTTCACTCTGCGCAGGGTACGGGTATCATCTAGTTTCATTGTAAACAAAGATTCTACTTTACATTGTCTGTTATGATCTTATCTCGCACCTCGGAGGTTTTGGAAAAAAAAACAGGTTGTTATTTAAGGTTTTGATATCTCCAACATCGTATGAACAAAAAATGTGTGGTTGTATTTTCTATAGATAGAAGAATATTTTGCTGGGAGCATTATGTTTTTCAAATACGCAAACAACAAAATACTGTGGTGACAGTTGTGAAGTTTGAAACTTAATAAGGTAAATATTGTAGAACTTTTATATTATAATATAATTAAAATCTAACTAAATATGGTGATGTTAATGATAAAATAACACTCTAAAATAACTATAAAATATAAAAGATTAGTTCTTGCATAAATTTTTTTTTTTTTAAAAACAAATCTCTAAATTGCAAATTTTCATTTAAAATTGACTTATTTTAAATTTTACTTCCATCCATAGCAAAACATAAATTAGGTTCTATTCCGAGTTAAAACATAGGGGAACTCACTTTTAAGTTTTCTTTTATTTCATCACTCTCTATAGGAGATTTTTTAATCATATGTGATTGATTTATTTTAAAACCAAACATCTCCTACATTTGCTCGAGGTATTACAGAGCACCTGAGCTTATTTTTGGAGCAACCGAGTATACAACAGCCATTGATGTCTGGTCTGCAGGATGTGTTCTTGCTGAGCTCTTGCTTGGACAGGTAATGCCAGACAAAGCTGATTCAAACATTTTTGTTAATTTAAGGTTCATCGAAGTAATTACATCTCTTAGAATAGTCAGTACATTCCCTTAATTTTTTTCAACAGCTGTCTTCTAATATTTCCATTTATCTAGACAATTATATCTTGATAAACCTAAGAAGTTGTATAAAAATCTATACAATTTGTAAGACATTTAGCTAATCTTTGGTCAGTTAACAAAAGAGTTTTGATGCATAAAAAACTCACAAAGTGCAACTTAATAGAATGGTGATTGTCTTCTCTCAAATTCTCATACAATAATTCTAATCAAGGACTATATCATGGAGGAGGCAGCAATACAAACTAGAAGGTTTGGTCTCTTTGCTGTATGATGATATTCATGTATTTGTTGAAAATTGGTCTTTCTAATCTTTATTTATTACGATTAAATCAATGTATTGGATTCTAAACAATATATATATATACCTAGATTGGAATAAAACCAATATAATACAACCAAGAGAACAAGTATTTATAATGCAACAAAAATTTAAAGATCGTAAAAGAATAAGTGGAGTTAATACTCTATTTATAAAAACCTCTCAAAAGAATCATATTCTCAAGCTATTTTATTCATCAGATTACCTATGTGATTTGTTATGTTTTCTTAATTTTTTATGCATTTGTGTAATTTACTTATGATCTCATTAATAAATTTAAGTTGTCAAAAAATCTTCGATTAATCCTATATATTTTTATAGAGGTAAAGATATATGTTGTTTTGGTTGATCATTAAAACACCTTTGCAAAGTTGCTTGTTCTTCTTTTGAGTATCTAACATTGTATTTTCAAATAAAATATAAGGTAAACTTAAACTAATTCAAATTAAATTTGTATATGTGTATGGTCTGTTTCGAAAACTCGAGTATGATAAGAATATATAGTTGATAAATGTGGGAGATAAATGAAACACAAATAAATAATTTTATAAAGTAAAAATAAATATAGTTATCTATAAATATACATGTTTTATGAAATTAAATAACTGAGTAACTAAAATTTGTTAAATAATTTAATAGCCCGCGCAAATGTGCGGGTTTGCTTCCTAGTATTTAAAATAAATAAAAAATTATAGGTAAAAAAGAATCGTACCGAAACCTTCGATACCACCTAGTGTCATAGCGTGGAAAAAGACAAAACGTTCTAAGAAATTCTCTCGCAACCATTCTTCTACCACACAATCTCCACGCACACAAAACTAAACGAGATAACACAAAAAAAAATACCAAAAAAATGTCATCTCCACATGGATCATCATCATCTCAGTTTTGAGCTAGTGGAGCCTAAAGAAACATAAGAGGACAATACAATGCTGTTCTTGAGATTTTTGTTAGTGAGTCATGTGGTTGCTCTGACTACTCATGCTTCTTTCTCATGATTTCTCTCCCACTGCTTGAATGAGAATATATGTTCCGTATTAACATTTTTCGACCTTTTCACCTTAATTACCAATTCCATGAAAACCTTTGGGGATTTCTTGATTAGCATGGACTGCAAAGTCTTGCCAAAGCAGGCGGTGTCTTTCTGGTGATTCTTTAGTGTACCGGTAAGGAAATCTGGTCCGCTCCCGTGGTGATACCCTTCTTAGTTCCCCTACATGAATCTCAGACGAAACTCTACAGACGACGCGATTAGTGCATTCGAGGAATTGTTCTCGCTTTGATTCTCCTACCTTCCCTTGTCTTCATTCATATTCTCTGTATGAAGCTCCTTAGCCACGTGAAACCTGAAAGTACTGCAATCTCCCAAGATGAAAGTCCTGTCACATCTGGACCCATCTCCTCTCTTGTTCTCATAACCAGGATAATCCTTTTTCTCGAAAGCCACACATTGTTTCAACACAAGGGAGCATTTGTTAGCGAGCTCCTCAGGATTCCAGTGACAAAAAGGTGCTTTATTCTTGTGAGCGACATGAATTTCTCCGTTAGCTCTTAGCGTATGGCTTGCACCTCGAAAAAATCCAAACACCAGTCCCCTATGCTTCCTACAACAAATCAGAGAGAGATAATATTAAAAACAAAAGATTACACTAAAGTTTGAAAGCAGTATAGTGTGAAAACATGCACTTACCGTAGTAAGATATGAATCAGACTCTTTGCAGTGGAAACCGGCATGGGGGAAGTTGAAGATGATACGGTCAAATCTTCTGCAATGAAAATGAGGGTGTTGCTTCAGTTTTGTTGCATCAAGTCCATGTAAAAGGGAAGCTCCAAGTCTCTTCAAAGTTTTAAGATTTGACCTTGCCTGTCTGTACTTTGTAACCACGTCATCTGCTTCAGATTATTACCATAGGAGAGAGAGATCAAATAACAGAGAGGGAATCAAACTTAAAGCTACAAACCTTTTAACAGGTCTTTAAGAAGGAAGATGGTCAGAAGGACTATGCAAAACTTCAACAATCAAAATCATTCACCGGAAGTGAGATTAAAAGTTCAAAACCCCTCTAAGCTGAAAACTCTCACATTGTGTAAGCAAGCAAACAAACAAACAAATGAAGGGTTAGCGTAAGAGTCGAGAGAGGAAGCGCAGATATTGGAAGCAGAGCGGAAGAGGGTGACTAAACTGCAGGAGAAGGAGAAATCTCTTTCGCCAACGAGAAGTATCTGATAGTTTGATGAATAGTGTTTGACCCATACTTCTCTATCTCTGTTAAGCTCCTCCGAGTGCAATGATGATGATGATATTTTGGAATGTTTCTGTTTTTTTTTCCTCATTTTCTAAAAATATAGTACCAAAACTATTGCCGCTCTGTTGATGAGCTTAAAGAAGAGCGGTTCGCTTTTCCCTCAAAACAAAAGAAGGTGATCACTGTCTTGATTTGGTCTAAGTCCATAAAGTACATGTTTTGTTGCCTAAAAGGAAAGAGTGATTTTTTTTTTGGAAAAAAGGCGTTTTGTTTCTAGCGTTAGCTAGCGACAAGTAAACGCAAACGCCACTGTACTCAACGGGTCAACCTGAATGAGCAATTAAAGAAGAGTCTGAACTCTGAACTCAAAAATGATAACAAAAAAAAAACCCTCTAAGCTGATTGGCCCCAACTAACACATTGCACAAAAGAGCCCGAGCTTAATGGTTATCACATAACAACATCCCATCCCAAATGGCACATCCTTCCAACTAAAGCTTAATCCAAATAAGAGATAACACTAATCAAGCTAGGAACAATGTACTTGTAAATTCTAGAAAACCATCATAACTCCAAATTAATTCAAAAGCAATTTCCCTTTGTTCGAACACCTTACCAATCAATCCAAAAGCAGAAGAGCCTGTTAATCATCAACGATAGAGAAACAGAGAACAGACTCCTAGCGGTTGGACTCGGAGGGCGTCTTGGAGACGATGGAAAGCGCGTGTAAACCACTATCCAGCTCCTCACGAAGCAGATCGTAGACTAGCCTGTGCCTCTTCACCAGATTCATCCTTTCGAGACGATCTTTACCTTGAAATGCGTCTCTTTGTCTTTGATCCAGTTCCCGGAGAATTCGAATCAGAATTGAAGAATCTAGGCACGGAGGTAAGGAGTTTCGGAGGATTTAGGGTTCGAGTCCGGTGAAAACACGATGCGATTGACCCAATTGAATACGAAAACATTAGCCCTTGTGTGAGCGAGCGACACCCCGTTTCCACCAAACTACAGAGTAAGCGCAGCCGTTTATTGGCCTTTACTTCTGTTGCGTTTTGGACCAGTTTGCATATGTAATATAACACTTAGCCCCAATATTCTGAGAAAAAATACAAAAGAGGATCCAAACTCTGTAAGTAATCAAATACCCCAAGCTAGAAAGTGACATCAGCATATAAAGTTACTGAGAGTGATGGGATACCATGTTCAAAAAATTGGTAGATGATAATTATGTGCGAATTATAAATTTGACAAATTGAAGCTCTAAGGATTTGACAAATTGAATATTTTAGTTTTAAAATTTAATTATAATTTTTTCATGAATTATTCCAATTAGATAGATATAAAAAGCAAAAAAATTAGATAAATTTCTGGATTTATACTAACATTATTACTTAATTTAATAAATATAACTAATTTAGATTGATTTAAACCAAATTGAGTAGTATAAATTACATTTAAAAAGAAATTGTTTTGACTAAGAGCGATTTAACGTCTAGACAGCGTTTAGACCAATTTTTAAAACCATAGGAAATACTAAACGGTATAAATACATATTGGGAAATGTAATAAACTAATAGAAATGACAATACCGTCATTTCTAACATTGTTTGTGTTAAGAAAAACTCAATTTCAATTTGAAATTTTTTAAAATATGACCTATATCATGGTAAAAACTCATAAAACCATGATATATCACAAACTATTCATGAACTAATAATAATTATTTTACAAAATTTTAACAACCAATTATCCATAGGCAACAATATATCTTGTAATATCTAACTTAACATGTAACAGCTAATGGTAGCGCATGGCACCAATTTGTAGCAACTAACCAAATATGTACCAGCATATGGTATCTATTTGTAGCATTGAACTAGACATTTATCTGTTAACACTTAACAGTAATTTATTTTCGTAAAGACTAAATAACCATGTATCTTAACATCACATATTTTGTAGCTTCTAATACAAAAATAAATGTAACGACTAATTATGTCTGAGAGACTGTTAACTCATATGTTATTTTTAAGGAACTTCAAACGTTGATTTACCTCATTGTTTGGAATCGAGGTGAATGAGCTTAGAATCAATGTTTATATAGTACTTGGGGATGAACAAGTTGAAGAGCCATATCCATATAAACAGATGGAGACAGAGGATTTAACCTTTGATGAACAGTTCATTGGATGGAGATGTGGTAGAATAGATTCATCAAAAACTACAGTGGAGGACATTTGTCACTTAAACTCCCGGCCAGTACCGGTCCTGACATAAAAAAGACCACACGCAATTTTGAAAAAATTGGCCACTTTTACAAATTTTGTAGATAATTTTTTTTAAAAAATGGCTGATTTAAGCAAGTATTTTTTGTGGGCCGAAAGCTGATGCTTGTAATGCTTCCCCTCAGGGCCGGTACTGCTCCCGGCCATACGGTGGATATAAGGTATCAGTGACGTTGCTGAAGCTTGAGGATGGAGAAGAAAAAAAGAGAAGATATATACCATTAATCATAGTTCCAAAACACTAGACATAACTTATGTTCTTGATTTAAGTTCATGAAAATCTGGGTTTGTAAAGTTTAGGGATTTCAGTTTGGTTTAAAGTGATTTTTAGTTTTTTTTTCGTCACCGTATAATATTTTAATATATGATTTTATAGCATCGGTTGATATAAGAGTATTTTTGAATTATAAAAAGTTGAATAGTGTAAGAGGTATTTGCTTAGTTATGGCCAACAGCGACAGCTAGTGTACATGATCTAATATCTTTAAGTCGTAAAAAAACGATCTTAAAATTTTTAGGACAATTATCTCAAATAACTGTTTTTAAGTTTTTGTCACTAAAATAGTCCTAAAAATTGACCAAAATAACCCATTTCATTTTGAAACTTTTAATTTTTATTTTCTTTAAATTGTTTTTTTGGGTAAACATGTTAAACTTGTATTACCATTTTCAGTTTTGTGACGGTAATTACAATGACAAACTAGTAGCAGAACACAACAACAAAAAGAAACTACAGATCACAACAACAAAATACAGTAAGGAAAACACAATTTCAGATTGAAACCGAGAGCTAAAGAAAGGACCACTTGGGAAGCATTTGAAGGGTTTCGCTGGAGAGCGCAACACAAGATCAAGAGCTTTAGAAAAAGGCACCAGTAAACATATGAGAACGAGCCTGTATTTATGGCTTGCCCAGGCACTCGCCTCCAAAAATTTGCCTTACCACAAAGCTCTACCACCTGCAAATGCAACGACACCATCAGAACACGGAGGTCACAGTAGAGGATAATAGGACCGCACCGAGGCGGCGAACCGAGGAACCAGAGCCTGTCGAAGCTCCAGCCATCAAACACCGCAAACAGCCACCTCTACCCCTCCCACCTGAAGTTCAGAGGCATCTTACAACTCCAATAACCCTAAGACCCCCACTGGATCCACCTACACCCCAGCTTCAGCCTGAAAACACTCTTATTTGGAAAGACGAATGGATGAAAACCCGCCACATCCACCAAACTCTACCCAGGAAAGGGACGCTAACACCACAAGGCAAGGAACTGCGGAACATACCCTATCTACAGAGGCGTTAGCAACACTCGCTGCCACCGGGATTAAAGTCCAAGGACGACTACAACAACCTAGGCCAACAATAACCCGCACGAGCGACAGACCCCGAGAACCGGAGCCTGACCCATCACCGCATAAAGAAACTCAAACAACCCGCATCATCAGCACGCCAACTCTGATTTAACATAGAAGAAGAGCTCAGCTCTACCTCAAAAACAGACAGCAACACCTTCTAGCCACAAGGAGCTGCCAGCAGAGAATCATCACCACCGCCAGAGCACCCGCTTGAGATCCAAAATCGCCTCCTTAACCAGCCACCTTTCACTGGTGATGAAAGACAAATGGATCTGAAGAGAGATCCCAAGGACGAGCACCCCCAACTGAGAACGAGAATTCTTGTCATCAACCACCACAAACTAACGCCGGAGAAAGTGCCGGTGACCCAGAGCACCACCACTTGAGCACCATCACCCACCCTTGCTAGCAAATCTGGCCAGATCTAAGCAATGTTTTGAAGAAACCGTCGGAAGAGACCCCAAACCTCGCTCTCACAGCTACGCCTCCCATCGCTCCAGAACCTTAACCACCGGGCAGTGACGCCGGAGAGGAAAGAGAGGCCACAACAGTAAGTATATTGGCAGAGCTACAGAGAGGAAGAAGGCGGCAAGATAGGGGAGGAGAAGGATAGAGAGAACGAGGAGAGACCACCGGAGGCAGCGAGACCACCGGAGGCCACCACCAGCTGAAAACGGCGCTGCAAATTAGGGTTTAGAGCCTTTTCTAGAGAGAAGGGAGAGACCATCACCTGTCGAGGGAGTTGAATTCAAAAAGGTGGTTTCACCTCTTTGTCGGGAACCCAAGCATTGTAAATAGTCCCTCCCAATGCGAATTGAACCCGTGTGGCGGTAGTTACAGCTGCAACCCCTTTATCACTAGGCCAACTCAACATTGGTTAAACTCGTGTGGGTAAATTTTTTATAGTGATTGACCCCATCCCGAAAGGCCCCACATCCAGGAAAATCCTATTAACGCCGTAGAAACCCGTTGGCCTTATGCGACATGATTTTTTTGGAGAGGTTTTGTAAACTTAGAGAGAAGGGAAAGAGCTGATCTTATTGACACAATACGGAAGTGCATATATACATACATAAGACTTGGAGACTACGTTCTCCTATTGCCTTTTCTTACAGCATATCTTTGCCATATATTCATATGTCCTTATCCTAACATATACATACAGAGTATACAAGATTCTCACCGCTTCTAGACTCTCTAGAACCTCCTTAACACTCCCCCTCAAGTTGGAGCGTGTGGATTGCATACACCCAACTTGGACAGCAGATATTGAAATGCTGAAGTTCCTAACGCTTTAGTCATAACATCAGCCACTTGCTCAGTCGTGCGTAATAGGACATGGGACGTCGTTACATTACCCAAAGGAAAGAAAGCAATAGGCTGCTAATGGCTCCTTAAGCTGAAGTTCAATGCAGACGGGACAGAAGAGAGGCCTTAAGATCGTCTTGTGTGCTTGGGTAATCATCAAATAGAAGGAGAAGACTATGATGAGACATTTGCACCAGGAGCCAAGATGTCTTTGTTCGTATACTTCTCGAAGTAGCTGTTGCAAAAGGATGGGAAGTGGATCAAATGGATGAAGTATACATGAAGCTTCCTCTGGGCTTCCGCACTGACAATCCAAACAAGGTATGCCGTCTAAGAAAGTCTTTATATGGGTTGAAGCAAGCGCCCCAGTGTTGGTTTGCAAAGCTAACCACAGCGTTTAAGAGCTTTGGATTTGTAAATTCAAAAACTTTTAAGTTTATTACTAAAGGAGGGAAAGAAGTGATCATTAAATCAGTGGTAACGGTTCTACCGAATCATGTGATGTCTTGCTATTGGGAAAGAACTCACCGGCATGAAGGTAGCCAGAATTTGTCCATAGATATCTCATCTGCTCTTTGCAGATGACAGCATTTTCTTTTGTAAGGCACAAAAAGAAGAGTGTCAAATCATTCTCAAGATTTTAAAGGAGTATGAAGCTGTCTTAGGTCAACAAATAAATTTTCAAAAATCTTCGATTCAGTTTGAACATAAGATTGAGGAATCCAGCCGGCAGGAATTACGGAATATCTTGGGAATTCAGAACTTAGGAGGAATGGGATCTTATTTGAGATTGCCAGAGAATATTGGAGGGTCTAAGATACAAGTTTTTGGATTTATTCAAGATCGTTTCAATAGCAGGGTTAATGGCTGGACTTTTAAGAGCTTTGGATTTGTACAATCTTATCATGATTACTCTTTGCTCACATACGTCAAAAACAGGAAGAGTCTGCGAGTTCTGATTTATGTCGATGATCTAGTGGTGGCTGGAAACGACAAGGATATGCTTACCAAATTCAAAGCCTATTTGAGTAAGTGTTTCAAAATGAAAGAGCTGATCTTATTGACACAATACGGAAGTGCATATATACATACATAAGACTTGGAGACTATGTTCTCCTATTGCCTTTTCTTACAGCATATCTTTGACATATATTCATTTGTCCTTATCCTAACATATAAACACTATACGAGATTCCCATCGTTTCTAGAACTCTCTAGAACCTCTTTAACAGGTTTCAGTACCACACTGTTGACAGAGAGTCGAACTCGCGATCTCTAACAGTTGTGTGTGAGAATCTTGTTGAAACCACTAGGCCATCAATGACTTTTCTATTAGTTAACCCTAGACGTATAAGTGTATATTTATTATTTAATGAAATCTATTTTGGTCATCTTCTTCTTTGAAAACTATTTTTATGAAAATAAATTAAAAAAAAATCATTCTAGGGAATTTCTCAATTGCAAAAGCATCTCATAATAATTTTGTTAACAATAAACAAGTTGTTTTGTTTTCTAATGTGCTTTAGAAAACATGTTTGATGTTGTGTGTGAACGTTTTCCATTATCGATTTTCGGCTGTATTTATATAAGACTAGTTGCATAGCCCCCGCGCAGGCGCGGGACCGGTGACATTGTTGATGTATCGGGTAATTTTGTGTATGTGATTTTATCAAATTGATTATGCCCTTGAATATTTATCGAATGTTGTTTGATGATTATACCAAGAATAGTAAGGAATGAGACAATAAATTTTGAGTTTGAAACATGAAATTATTATTTATTATTACCTTGGTTTGGTTCATAAATTACTTTTCCGACACATTGGGCAACTTATATTTGTACGTAGCCAATGATTAATGCAAAACAATGAAATTTATGGCCGCAAGTGAGTGTCGAAATATTGGTTACATTGGTGTAATTCTCAAAGCAGATGGTGCATATATGGTTTTCCTCTTCGGTTGTCGGGTTACTTCTAGGTCCATGATGATTAGATCAACGTCAAGTCTTGCGGTTGCATTTAGATTGTAGTCTCTAATGGCGAGAGTAACTTGAAGATGTTGGGATATAATATTATGGTTTTCTCTCATTAAATTCATCACATATTGGTTAGTCTCCTCAATAAGGAATGTAGAGCCGGGATGATGAATGTCATGATATGATAACATGAAATCTAATGATTCAGCGACTGATTCATTGTAATAACCAAGATTGTCAAAAATTGATGGTACCTGGAAATCGATGACCGATTGTTGTGTGTTTGGTCTTTGTATATAGACCTGGAGTAATTGTCTAGGATTTGCTCGTGTTGATGTTTTTTGGTGTGAGAGTCGATGGGTAAGAAGTGAATTGTTATTTATGTTTGTGTTTGGTTGTGAAAGCTTATCACATTGTAGATATGTTTATAGATTGTTAGGAATTGATGTTACTTTTGCCTATTTATTTTTACGTTTGTTTATATAGTGTATTTATTATGATGTTGAATATTGAAATTAATGTTTTAGTACTTAATTACGGTGATTTATTGAATCCTTCTTGTTATGAAGACTAATTTTCTCTTTGTTTGTTATGATGTTTAAAATGGTCAAATAAGAAGAATTGTAAATTCTTCTCATAACACCAATCTTCCATAAAAATATTAATATTTTTTATCTGCATAAAATGTTGACCTTCACAATTGCTTAATGTATAGCTTTACTTTCAAATTTATCGAAGAAATATCTTGAATACAAAATGAGGATTCTATTCATATTGTTATATAAATATTTATTTTAGTGGTTTATTTGAGCTGTGGAGTTTTTTTTTTGTTGTTTTTCTAATTATTTGAACTGTTGATCATAAAATTGAAACTTTTTCCCTCATGTTTTATTGTAAAGTTTTGTAATCGTGGGTTTAAAACGTTGGGCTCAAACTACAATGAGCCTTTTCTGAACTATTGTATTGGAAAAAAATAAAAGTATGATCTTTATTGTTTATTCCGTCTTCGGGAGAGCTTCACATCTGCGATTATTTTCCTAATATGCATAAGTGTGTGAGTTTGGAGGGCACAAGCGCGGGGTTATGAACAGAGTTTCATCTCAATATTTGCTAGAGTTATTGTAGTGTGAGTTTTTCGTTTTCGGTCGATCATTGTTTTTCAAGTTTTTTTATTGTTATAGGGTTAGAGTTATGATGATGAACTGTATATGCATTGTTCTCCCTTTATGAAGGACTAAACTGTGTTAGTAATGTGATAGATATAGTTTGTAGTGTTGCTTACTGTGTCACTGAGAATTATTGTTTGTTTGTCTTTTTTATTTATTTCTTATACAGTTGAGAGTACATAAATTAAATTAAAGTTGTTGAGAGTACCTTTGTTTCTGGATTTTTTTTTCTCCAGATTAATTGTGTACATTGTATGTATTAAGTAATAATTTTTATTATCTTTATTATGTTTGTTATATTTTTTTATTTTATTTATAAACTTGTTGCTTTTACAGAACCTTTAAAACAAATACATGAAGACTTGTAGAAATAACTATAAAATGAGTGATAATTCTGAGTGTTTGGACCTTAATGGATTTTCAATAAATTTATGTTTTTCTCATATGAAGACAATAGCATTGGTATTTTGACATTGAACATGTAAGCTATTTTCACAAGACAAGAGGAGTGAGCAGGTGGAGATGTTGTTGTCGCATTTGTGTCTGTCTGGATTTTCTCTTGTATCTCTTGGTGTGCATGTGTTTGTTTCTCTTTAATTTGATGGGTAATATGTAAACAAAAATCGTTGTTTGTTATATTTATCAGAGTTCATAAATTACTCAGCTTTTTCGTTTAGGTGATTTCACTGATCTTGGTTGTCTTCTTTGTCTTCTTCATAAGCATCTGCGAAAGTATGTTTATAATTTGTTAAATAACTGGTTGTGTAGTTTTTGCTCAAAAAAAAAAAAAACCGGTTGTGTAGTTTGTATTTGTTTACCTGACTCGATTGTATGTCGTTGAGTTTTAGTTAATGTGCTTGGTTTGGTATATTTGGTTTAAAGTTATTTGTAAAATTAGACAAATAAGGTGATCATTAATGATTTGTCATTTTTTTGGACTCTAGTTTTTGGATTCTTGTTTTTGTTGTTTTGATTATTTGGGTTGTTGTGGTTTCTTTTAAGCTGTAAAATAAAGGTTTGTGTGAAATTAGTTTGATAAGTAAGGGAGATAAATAGACGACCACATATCTTGGGTAGGAAATATTTCTGATCATTGACGTTAGTACAATATAGACAGTAATTGTGTGTTGATTTTTTCTGACTGGGCATAGAGGATACAGATAATGACTCGAGTTGTTTCTTTTGTGAGGTCCAAGCTCTGGACAGAAGGGATTTTTCCAACCACATGTGAGTTTAAATATCATTTATAATATCGAAACATAATATAAACCCGTATGTAATATGATAATATACATGGAAGTTTGAGGTTTGTGTTTGCAATCATTTGGAGATTGTCGAACAGCCTAATCATGACTGGAGATTGATCTCAGGAGCACTCGTGATGACTTCATCAATAATGGTTGATGCAATGAGGAATTGATGATCAGTTATTTTGTATATATTTGAGCACCTAGCAATCTCAAAACGATCGATTTTCACAAACCGGCTTTCAAAGATGGCATGTAATGATTAGCACATCCGGCGGGAATAAATCCATGAATCACAAAATCTGCAAATAATATTATTCAACAAAGAATCAAGAAATCAATTAAAAACAATTTATGTTAAATAAATATGTGATAGATCAAATATTAACTTACCATAAACTCACTGTCTTTCTTAAATTTCAAGGAATCCCAAAAGCGGAGGAGGCCAACGACAATGCTCTGACTACTACGACCAATAAGGAGAAACTCGAAGGTTGACTGACAGACGCCAGTGACGCTGGTTTGAGAAACTGGAGAGGCGGAGAGAGACATTTTCTAGAAGATGGTTAAAGTTAAGAAGAATAAATGATTTATGTGGAGATGCAAATTGGGTTCATCAAAGATGAGAATCATATATATATATAGGGTTTATAGAGGGGCTACAAAACAGAAATATTTATTATCAAGCGATTTAAGATGGGGAGATGAATAGTTCACCGGTAAAAAAAAATTACGAACAGACAAACGGCGCCACTCTATAACTCAGTCTGATACAATGTTGAAAAGAATTCTAACTCATGTTAAACAACGACGATTTACAATATGAGAAAACTATAATTGTTGCAAACTTAAGCTATTTCTTAATATAACGTGATGAAGCTCTTTTAAAAATTAATCCCATAATACATTTGCAGGCCCGCCCTTAGAGAATGCCCAAGAAATAATGACTTCCAACCTTCATAAATATATATTAGTTTCGACCATCAATGTACAACTTATTGATTAGTTTAGTGGTATAAATGGTGGATGTTGTATCTTAGTAACCTGGGTTCAAACCATGGATTGATACTTTTTAACACTTTTTAAAAGTGGGCCCCACAAAAACGCTGACGTGTCGCCTCAGGAGTGACTCAACTGCCCCATTATATTATAGATTATGTCGATAAAACTTTTTTATTTTTCTTTAAATCGACTTTATTGAATGATGAGTCTTGTGAAGATAACGAAGCCATCTCTAACAATTTTCACATAAAACATGCAACAAAATCATGTCTTCTTGATTCTCTCTATCTAGAGAAAGATTGTACCAACACTTGTTTGTACTTAGGGCCCGACTGATTTAAACACAGCGGTTGTGGTTGCAGGTGCGGAAGTTTGTGGATGCGGGTGGCCGCGGTTTCAAACGTTATTAAGCGTTTTATATGACATAACGTTTGAAAATTGTTACGTTTGCGGGTGGTAGCGGAAAACCAGTTGACCCTTGATGGAAAAAAAAAATACTCTCTTTCATGAAGTCTGTTATTGCAGTTTTATCAGTCTTCTTTAATAGAACCATGTCTGGATCGGTGCACTCGACCATTGATACTTTACCCTTGACTATATCTTCACCAACCATGTGCTAATAAAACATTAGCTTTAGCATTTTATATTCTTCTTCTATTCTTTCTTTAGCGGCCGCCTCAGAGATGTCATTAACAAGTTGGGTTTTAAGAAGTCTAATCTTAGATCATTGACACCTACCTGTCATCATTTGCCTGAAGAAGAAACATACTTGCTGACGATTCCAATGAGGTCAGCGACGACCTCGATATCCACGTTCCTTTTTGACTATTATCTCCAAAATTACACCTACAGCCTCTCCGCTAACCTCTACATAAGGCTCTCTTACTCCAACCCACGAGACTGCGAAAGAGACGTTTCTCGTATCTTTTCCCACTTGGCGCAGCCTCTGAAAATAAAGACAAAAAATGGCAAAAGAAGATGACCGGTTTAGATCGGGTCACGAAGGCGACCGTGAACCGCTTTTTGCGACCAGGAGGAGAACCGGAGGACTGATTGCGTTTCGGATTTTCGCGGCCTCGGTTTTCGGGTGCATCTGTTGTATTTGGCTCTACAGAGTGGTCCAACCGTTAGAGAAAGATGAGAACCGGACCGGTATCTTTCGGTTTATTTGGTTGGTTATGCTAATTTTGGAGATCTGGTTTGGCGATCCACCTTCACCGATCGACTCTCCCGGAGGTACGGTAACGATCTCCCAAGGCTCGACGTTTTCGTTTGCACGGCGGATCCGGTGATTGAGCCGCCGTTGATGGTGGTCAACACAGTCTTATCCGTGATGGCTCTCGATTACCCCCCGGAGAAACTCGCCGTGTATCTCTCGGACGACGGTGGCTCTCAGCTCACGTTATATGCTCTCTCGGAGGCAGCTGAGTTTGCTAAAACATGGGTTACGTTCTGCAAGAGATTCGACGTGGAGCCGAGATCCCCTGGGGCTTACTTTTCTTCCAAGTCAAATGTTCTTGACTCAGCTGCGGCGGCTGAGGTGGCTGAGCTGTATAGAGAAATGGCGACTAGGATTGAAACGGCGACAAAACTTCGGCGAGTACCCGAGGAGTCGCTGTTGAAGTACGATGAGGGGTTTTCGCAGTGGGATTCTGACGCTACTCAAAGAAACCACGCAACCATTCTTCAAGTAAAGTGTAAACAGCTTTTTTTTTTATATAGTTATTGCCGCTTAGAAACAGAGTCTTAGTTTATTTGTTTCATCAGATTTTGCTAGACGGAAGAAAAGAGAACACAGTAGCAATACCAACTCTGGTGTACCTATCGAGAGAGAAGAGACCTGAGCATCACCATCACTACAAGGCTGGTTCCATGAATGCATTGGTAAATGGTTTCGTGTTCCACAAGGCATTTATGACTCTCCAATACGACGCTGCTTTGATATGGTTGTTTACTTTGACAGCTGAGGGTGTCTTCGAAGATCACACGTGGGAGAATCATACTTAACTTGGACTGTGATATGTACGCAAACAACTCAAAGTCAGCACTCGAAGCGCTCTGCATCCTACTTGATGAGAAAGAGGGAAAAGAGATTGCTTTCGTGCAGTTTCCACAGTTTTATGATAATCTTACAAGGAATGATTTGTATGGAAGCATGATGCGAGTAATAGCAGATGTAAGTTCTCAAGAGAGAGACTGCAGATTCTGGATCCTTGATATAATTTTATTCTGCTGTTAGCTAACCATTGTGTTTTGGTATGCGAACAAAGGTGGAATTTAATGGATTGGACGGAAATGGTGGACCGTTATACATTGGGACTGGTTGCTTCCACAGAAGGGATGTGATATGTGGAAGAAAGTATGGAGATGAAGAAGAAGAAAAAGAATCAGATGAAATTCAAGAAATTGTAGAGCCTGAGATGATCAAGCCTCTGGCGAGCTGCACATATGAAAAAGACTCTCAATGGGGAAAGGAGGTAAGGCAGTGATTTAAAAAGTCTTCACTTACCCAGTTTGTTTCTTGTACCGGAAGTAAACGTTGTTACCGTGGCAGATGGGTGTGAAATACGGTTGCCCGGTAGAGGATGTAATTACCGGTTTAGCCATTCAATGCCGCGGATGGAAATCAGCGTACCTGACCCCTAAAAAGGAAGCTTTTCTTGGGGTAGCGCCGACCAATTTGCATCAGATGCTGGTGCAGCAGAAGAGATGGTCAGAGGGAGACTTTCAGATTCTGCTTTCAGAGTATAGTCCGGTTTGGTATGCCCAAGGAAAGATCGGTTTTGGGTTGATCCTTGGTTACTGTTGCTATTGCCTCTGGGCTCCAAGCTCAGTACCTGTGCTTATTTACTCTGTTGTGACTTCTCTCTGTCTCTTCAAAGGCATTCCTCTGTTTCCAAAGGTAATTGCTTTCCTCTGTTTTTTTTTCTTTTTTTCTTTGGTATGAACTCTGACTCTCGGGTAAGACTGATCTGGTTTTATTGAATCCAGGTCTGGAGCTCGTGGTTTATCCCGTTTGGTTACGTGTCTGTCGCAGTTAATGCTTACAGCCTAGCAGAGTTCTTGTGGTGCGGAGGAACTTTACGTGGTTGGTGGAACGAGCAAAGGATGTGGCTTTACAGAAGAACAAGCTCCTTTCTTTTCGGATTCACGGACACGATTCTGAAGAAACTTGGGGTTTCGGAGTCTGCGTTTGTGATCACTGCGAAAGTAGCTGAAGAAGAAGCAGCAGAGAGGTACGAGAAAGAAGTAATGGAGTTTGGAGTGGAGTCTTCGATGTTTCTCCTCCTCGGAACACTCGGCATGCTCCATCTCTTCTGCACTGCCGCAGCGGTTATGAGACTAGTGATGACTTATAAAGAGGCTGAAGGATATTTACAGACAATGGGTTTGCAGTTTGTAATAACAGGAGTGCTTGTGGTAATAAATTGGCCTTTATACGAAGGCATGTTGCTGAGGAAAGATAAAGGGAAGATGC
Organism: Brassica juncea; assembly: GCA_018703725.1. Classification (NCBI taxonomy): domain Eukaryota; kingdom Viridiplantae; phylum Streptophyta; class Magnoliopsida; order Brassicales; family Brassicaceae; genus Brassica; species Brassica juncea. The sequence continues at coordinate 54,235,110 of CM031940.1, forward strand.
CAATGAGTGTGACAGTTAAAGCCGTTGTCCTAGCTTTATCTGCTTGTACTTGTGTTGCGTTTCTATAAGGAAAAGTAGTTCAAAATTGTTGGAGTTAAAGATAAACATGGAGATGATTTGGTGACCAAGTCTTGCTAATCCTACTCAAGTTAAGTTTAGAATAAAAGGGTTTTACTTGGTTTAAGAGTTTTATATATCTCTATATAAGAAGATGCTGAGGTGTGGCATGAACTTATAAATTTGAGTTTAGAGATTATTGTGAGAGTTTAAGCTTTGAGAGATTTTCTTATGCTAATAAGAAGTGGTTTCTTATATAATCTTTGAGTTCATACTTTTAGGTTAGAACAATAATTGGTATTAGAACCAGGTTCTGAGATCAAAATTCGTGAGAGATGGGTGATATATCACAACTACTACCGCAAAACCAAAAGAAGGATTTCTTCAATCTCATGTCCGATGTTGAATACAAGCAATTGCACATTCTGGGCTATTCGTATGAAGAATCTTCTCAAGGTTCATAAGGTCTAGGAAATCGTTGAGGTTGAGAGCATTGAGAGTGATAAAAACGACATGGCCATAGCTATTCTCTTCCAATCCATACCGGAGGCGCTCGTACTACAGGTTGGAGAGCTGGACACTGCAAAGAAAGTCTGGGATGCGATCAAAGGATGACATCTACGAGCAGAAAGAGTTCGAGAAGCTAGACTACAAACCCTAACAGCAGAGTTTGATAGATTAAAGATGAAGGAAACTGAATCAATCGATGACTTCGTTGGAAAGTTATCCGAGATAATATCAAAGTCTGCAGCGTTGGGTGAAATCATAGAGGAGCCGAAGATAGTAAAGAAATTTCTCAAGAGTCTTCCGAGAAAGAAATACATACACATTGTCGCATCCATTGAGCAATTACTCGATTTGAAAAACACACCCTTCGAAAACATCATTGGGCGATTAAAGGCTTATGAGGAGTGGATCAAAGAGGAAGAAGAAGACGGTCATAGTGAACAAAATAAACTGATGTATGCGAACTCGTAACCTCAACAATCTCAATCATATCGTGATGGAGATTACAAAAACAGGGGACGAGGTCTTTTGGGAAAGAGCCCAAAGTAAATCCATGCGGGCTTGCTTCTTAGGCCCAAAATGGATAATATCATAGTTATCGGACAATAAAGAGTTGTACATGAGCTTTCACAAACCCAACAATTGGTATCAGAGTTGAGAAGTTAACAAAGCGCTAGGAGAACTAAAGTTTGATAAATGCATGAAAGATCCCTATATCGAAAGAAGAAGGATGTGGACATCTAATTCTGGTGGCCGTATATGTCGACAACTTGCTGATAACAGGTTCAAATATGAAGCTAATAAACAAGTTTAAGGAGAATATGTCCAAGAGATTTGAGATGAGTGATCTAGGTTTATTGACCTACTATCTCTGCATTGAGGTTCTGCAATACAATGGTGGCATCACTATAAAACAGGAATGCTAAGAAGATCTTGGAGCAAACTGGCAAGGTCGAGTGTAATTCAACTCAGTCTTCGATGGATGCAGGTTTGAAGCTCTCAAAGGCATAAGAGGAGTCAAAGGCCGACGAGAAGGAATATCATCAAACGATAGAATGTCTGTGGTATCTTGTACACACCCGAACAGACTTGTCTTACTCAGTTGGAGTACTAAGCAGGTATATGCACGAGCCAAAAGAGTCACACACCGCAGCCTTGAAGCAGATTCTTCGGTATGTGAAGGGAACATGTGGGTACGGACTCAACTTCAAGCGATCAAGCAATGCAACACTGGTAGGATACAACGACAGTAGCCATAATGTAGATGCAGATGATGGAAGAAGCACCACGGTCATATGTTCTATCTAAACGACTGTCCTATAACCTGGTGCTCCCACAAAAAGAAACAGTTGCCTTATCCTCATGTGAAGCCGAGTTCATGGCAGCTACTGAAGCTGCAAAACAAGCTATCTGGTTACAGGAGTTGCTCGTGGAAGTAATGGAGAAACCGAGTGAGAGAGTGGTTGTTCGAATACAGGTCTGGCATAGCTCTTACAAAGAACCTGGTGTATGGATGCTCGGTAGATGGGTGTGATATATGGATGCTCGGTAGAGAATGTACTTACTGGTTTAGCGATTCAGTGTCGTGGAAGGAAGTCGGTGTACCTGACTCCTAAAAAGAAAGCTTTTGTCGGGGTATCTCCAACCAACTTGCATCAGATGCTTGTGCAGCAGAGGAGATGGTCAGAGGGAGACTTTCAGATTCTGCTTTCAGAGTATAGTCCGGTCTGGTATGCCCAAGGAAAGATCGGTTTAGGATTGATCCTTGGTTATTGTTGCTATTGCCTTTGGGCTCCAAGTTCAGTACCTGTGCTTCTTTACTCTGTTTTGACTTCTCTCTGTCTTCTCTCAAAGGCATTCCTCTGTTTCCAAAGGTAATTGCTTTCCTCTGTTTTTTTCTTTGGTAGGAACTCTGAATCTCGGGTTAGACTGATCTGGTTTTATTGAATCCAGGTCTGGAGCTCGTGGTTTATCCCCTTTGGTTACGTGACTTTAGCCGTTAATGCTTACAGCCTAGCAGAGTGTGGGAACCAAAATTCGCACTGTCGATTTTCCGTAAAATATGGGAAGTCAAGTTGACTCAACTTTCCCAGAGATCTCGGATTATCTGCGAAGACACACCAAAGCGAAAGAGACACGCAATAACAGAAAAATTGAAAGTAAGTTGCACAAAGGCGTATTATAGATTGATAAGAATATAGTTACAGGATTTCCGAGAGACAAGACGGACAGAGATTCATTAGCCAAGTCGGATTTCAGAACAAAGATGAATCGAGACTAAGTGAAATCAAAACACCTAAAATTCTAAGTTCCTCTAAGCTAGCCGGGTTCTTCTAGGTCTAGGTCTCTCTCCCCTGCGCCGTTAGCTTTAGCTTCCCTTATATATGCCCTCTAGGTCGGTTTGAGCATTTCTTGGAAACTTCCCTTTTTCTTCTTGATCATCATTATCTTGGAAACTTGACATTATCTTCCGATTTCGCGAGATTGCATCTTATCTTGCAAGTAAGATTAGCCGTCATACATTGTTGGGCTTAATTCCGAATAGAATCGTAAGTGGTTCTGGGCCTTGTTTTAGGCCTCTTCGGACCTTTTTCTGACTTTAAGCATTTTTACAATTTTCGAAAGCGCGCCTCTTAGTACGACATCGATTCAACGAGGAAGTTCATATTTCTCGTAAACGGCTGTGGTGTTTAGTGAACCGTCGTCGTTTCTTCGTTCGGGAATATGAACTTTGGCGGTTTTCTTCGTAATATTTCCACGGTAACTCCGATCGAGATGAAACGAGGGACTGACCCATCGAGGTTCGAAAGGACGGCACAAGGTTGGATCCAACTCGCCGAACGGACGAATTAGAAGTCTTCAAGAGAGACAACTCGCCAACCTGGAAAGCAGGACTGGCCCTGCTAGCCCAACGGGGGAGTTGCTCGACTCCGGGAGGTGCAACTCGCCAACCTGACGAGCAGGACTGGCCCTGCTCGCCCAACGGGCGAGTTGCTCGACTCCGGGAGGTGCAACTCGCCAACCTGGCGAGCAGGACTGGCCCTGCTCGCCAACCGGGCGAGTTGCTCGATTCCGGGAGGTGCAACTCGCCAACCTGGCGAGTTGCTCGACTCCATGAGGTGAAACTCGCCAACCTGCTAAGCAGGACTGGCCCTGCTCGCCCAACGGGCGAGTTGCTCGACTCCGGGAGGTGCAACTCGCCAACCTGGCGAGCAGGACTGGCCCTGCTCGCCCAACGGGCGAGTTGCTCGACTCCGGGAGGTGAAACTCGCTAACCTGGCGAGCAGGACTGGCCCTGCTCGCCCAACGGGCGAGTTGCTCGACTCTGGGAGGTGCAACTCGCCAACCTGGCGAGCAGGACTGGCCCTGCTCGCCCAACAGGCGAGTTGCTCGACTCCGGGAGGTGCAACTCCCTAACCTGGCGAGCAGGACTGGCCTTGCTCGCCCAACGGGCGAGTTTCTCAACTCCGGGAGGTCTGACTTGCCATTTCGATTAGCTGGACGCTCCTTTCGAGTTTTTCGGGAACTTTTGTCGAGAATGGACGAAGATGCACTTTTTTTAGAAGTCAATTTCGAGGTAACCGTTTTTGACCCCAACAGTTAGCCCCCCACCTCGCAAGTTTCGAAGACGATTCTTGCAGGCGAGTGATAGCGATTAGTCGGTATTGGCCGGCGATTAGAAAATTGGGTTTCCTCGAAATTTTTGCAATATTTATTTAATGCGAAAAAGTGTTTCAAATTTTTCTATAAATAAGCAACTCCTCTTCATTCTCTTAAAACCATCTCAACTCTCAAATCCTCCTTGCTTTGCTTCTTAGAAATCTTTTGTTGTCAAGATGTCTTCTTCCAGCAATGTTAAAAATAGTTGTGACGTTGAGGCGAGCAAGGCCGCCGGCGCAGGTCCGTCGGACCCAGCTGCTGCGGGTGCCGTTCCCGCTCATATCATGGAGTTCCTCTCTTTTCAAAGCGAGCTGGAATGCAGTGAGGCTGGAGAGGCGGCAAACCATGCGCCCAATGCGTCTCCTGGACCCACACCCACGTCCGTTGTCCCAACACCCGCTGTTGCTGCTAAGGGGGTTGTCTTCGACTCCGGTTCATTTCGCTGACGTCGAACCGGTTCTCGAGTCGATGCCTTCTCCTCTCCCTGCCAAGAGAGAGACGGTCTTGGGACTACCAGCCCCAAGCGCGATCCCGGCCGTTGCGCCGAAGATTCGCAAAAGACCAGCTGCCAATCCCGATGCCGCCAAGAAGAGGAGATGCACTAGGGATACCGAGGCTGGTCCTTCCTGCGGTTCAGGGTTGATGTCGCGGAAGCGCTCCAAGGTTTGAAGTTTCTTTATATATATATTTTTTTTTGTTTTTTTCTGTGCGCGTGTGCCCGTCTTTTCTCGATCACCTTCTTGATTCTTCTATATCTCGCAGTTTGTTTCGTTGATCTATGAAATGATCAACGAGTGCGGATCAGAGGTTGAGCGTCTTGCTAAGGAGCTGAAGGAGTCGCGAGAAAGATCGTCGCAGCTCGAAGAAAGTTGAAAGTTATCGAGGACGCTCACTCCCTCGAGATTGCTCAGTTTGAATCTCGGGTTGGCGAACTCGAACGAGACCTTGGCAAGACTGCGAGTTCTCTGCTTAAGGAAAAATAAGCGAAGGTGGCAAAGTCCTCGGAGTTGCGTCGGTTAAAACGTAAATTCAAGGGCGGGGAGGAATCGACGGCTTCCGTGATCGAGGGGGGCCAGGGAGTCCGTGCGCGCTGCATTTCGGAGCCGTTTGGCGAGGATCGCAGATGCTCTCGATTCCCTGTCGGTTATCTACGCGAGGAATCTTGCCTTGGCGAGCGTCAATGGGGGGGGATTAGTGAGGCTCAGCTGTTTCTCGGGGAAACGCCCCCATCTCCACGAGCTGAAGAGGCCAGACTTTCGATCCATAAACGGCGTTAGCGGAGGAGAAGGGCGACTTCGATCTTACCCTCGCGGGCCTGAAGTCTGAGTGCACCCTACTTCCTTGCTCCGGAATATCCGAGGATCAGGATCCCATAGCTGAGGATGGTGGGAGAGCGGCTCCGAACCTAGAGAGGATGATCGGCGAAGATGAAGCTCCGGGTGCAGAGGAGTTCTGAGTTGGTAGTCTCGTATGAGACTTTTGTTTTTCATGTTTTGTTGGTGGCCGTGCGTGGCCACGTTTTTATCTTGGGACTGGCCGCTTGTGATTTTGAATCCCTGTCGCTTCTGCAACTTTTTATGATGAAGTTCGTTTTGCGTTTAAAGAGCATGTTTTAATTCGCGTGAATGTAGAGGGAAGAGCACGAGTTGTCATCTCGTGGTCTAACTCTGGGTGAACGGCTATATCCACGATCTGTTTCGAGAGTTTTCCGCAGTGTACACGCTTACGGGATTTCTGGAGATGCGCGGATAATAGCCACGAGGCAAATTTTGGGATCTCGTATCAGGGTGTTTGATACTATGCCTTGAGATATTGAGACCAGTGTGCTAGGTTTAGGGTAAGACCTAGGTCTACTCACGGTTTTAGGGGGTGCGAGGACTACTTCGACTTACGTTTCCCGTATCGTTTTCGACCTGATTCCGTCCCGCTTTAAAGTCTGAGATATGTTCTCAGCTTTTATACGACTTGTATGGTAGGAATCGAGCATCTCTTCGAGGGCAATTTTTAAGTCTCCCGAAAGTGCTGACAAAAAATTTGGGTTTCTTTTATAGCGCTATTACCCTTGTGTCAGGTGTATGAGAGCTATCTCTATGAGGTAGCTTAGTCTGTTTAGGACGTTTAGAGTTTGTTGTGATCAGCAACAAACTTATCGGTAAATATTACAATTTTTGATTCTTCGCGAAAGACATGTGTTAAGAAGGAGTGTGTGTTTATAGTCGCGGACGGACTATTTTGTGAACGTTCCCTTTCGGAAAGTTTTTTGACGAGAAAGGAGTTCTTCTAGTGTTAACGACGTCTCGCTTTGCCGAAGGTTAAACCTTTGCGTCGTTTTGAAAAAAAAATTGGGAAGTATCAGGTATACGTATACGCACCCACTCCTCCCTTTTTTGATGAGGGGGGACAGCTGAGCTCGTCGTGCGACGAATTACCTACGTACCTTTTTCAGGGATCAAGCCGTCTCGTAGTTCAGTGAAGGTGTGGTTTAGTGATAGTATTTCTTGAGGTGCATCGAGTTCCACGTTCTTGGAAATTTGACGTCCTGCATGTTTATGATTTCGTAAGAGCCTGGTCGGACCACTTTTATGACTTTGTAAGGTCCTTCCCAGTTTGCTCCGAGTTTTCCTGCGTTCCGTTTGGCGGTGTTCTGGAAAACTTTTCGTAAGACCAAGTCGCCTTCCTTGAACCTGCGACCGCGTACGTTAGTGTTGTAGTACTTTGCGGCCGCCTGCTGGTAGTTCTGGATTCGTGTAAGGGCTTGATCCCGCCGTTCGTTGATTAGATCGAGCTCGTCCAGTAACATTAGATTGTTCGTATCTTCATATTCTGGGAGCGATCTTCTGCGAACCTCGGGGAATTCGACCTCTGCTGGGATCATGCATTCTACTCCGTAGACGAGGGAGAATGGGGTTTCTCCCGTTGCGCGTCTAGGAGTAGTGCGATGTGACCACAGCACCCCTTCGAGTTCTTCGGCCCATCGACCCTTCTTGGCATCCAACCGTTTTTTGAGTCCATCAAGGATCGTCTCGTTGGTTGTTTCGGCTTGGCCGTTGCATTGTGGGTATCTGGGAGTTGATTTCGTCAATCGTATCTTCCATTTTTCGCAGAAGGACTCGAATCTAGTCGAAATGAACTGAGACCCGTTGTCCGTTACGATTTCGTATGGAACTCCATGCCTGCAGACGATGTTCCTCCATACGAAGCTTTCGACGTGAGAGTCTTTAATGCTTGCGTAGGATTCTGCTTCCACCCATTTCGAGAAGAAATCAGTCAAGACCAGCAAGAATCATTTTTGTTTCGACCTGTGCATGGGACCGACTATGTCCATCGACCATCACATGAACGGATATGGTGCCGAAATTGAGGACAGGACCTCGGCTGGTTGATGGATAGTCGGGGCGTGCCTCTGGCATTTGTCGCACTTTCGTGCGTATCTCTCGTAATCTTTGATCATCGTTGGCCAGAAATGCCCGTGGCATTTGATTTTAATTGCGAGGGACCTTCCGCCTTCCCCATGATCCGGAATGGACTTCTTCCATTATCTTGTGTGCTTCTTCTCCTTCTACGCAAGTCATAAGTGGACCAGAGAACCTCCACTTGTAGAGTTCTCTGTCGACCAAGACGTAGCGTGCGGCTTGAGTTTTAACTTTTCGGGGCGCCCATTTTTCTCCGGGGAGTTTTCCGTCGGCTATGTATGCGAGGATCGTCCCTTTCCATGGTTTGTTGAATCCGTACTCGGATTGTCCAGAGTTTAGCGTTGCCCTGTCGTCAGTTTCTTCGTCATCGCCGTCGGGCGAGTCGGTCAGATTTATTATGACAGGGGGTCCGATCCTAGGATGTTCTATAAACTCCACGGGAACTACTCTGCTGAGGCCTGGGTCTGAGCTGGAAGCCAAGGCGGCCAAAGCGTCAGCCTGGGTGTTTTCGCCGTGAGGGATCCTGGTAAGAGAGAACGGATCGAAATTCTGAGCTAGACTTTGGACAAGCTTCAAGTACGCATCCATTCTTTCGTCTCTTGCTTCGTATTCTCCGATGTACTGGCTTGCCACGAGTTGGGAATCGCAGTATGCGTGAATGTTGTGTATCTTGAGACCGTGAGCCAATCGCATGCCTACGACTAAAGCTTTGTATTCGGCTTCGTTGTTAGAGGCGTGGAAAACTAGTTGGAATGACTGTTCCAGTATTTCCCCTGTTGGTTTCGTGAGTTTAATCCCGATCCCGGATCCTTGTTTAGACGACGACCCGTCGACGTGAAGGGTCCATAACGAATCGGGTTCTTCGTTGGTGGTGCACCCTATCGGGAGCTCTACTAGGAAGTCGGCGAGCACTTGCGACTTAGCGCAAGTTTTCGGTCGATACTCATTATCGTACTCGCTTAGCTCGATTTCCCATTTCGCTAGTCTTCCAGATTGACTGGGGCTGTGCAAGATCGTCCGCAACGGGAATGATGTGAGCACTATCACCGTGTGAGATTGGAAATATGGTCTTAGTTTTCGTGCCGACATTACGACCGCGAGTGCCAGTTTTTCCATCATAGGATAGTGTATCTCTACGTCGAGTAAAGTCTTGCTTACGTAAAAGATTGGCTTTTGCTCCCCCACGTTCCTCACGGATGAGGACGCCGCTCGCAGCCGTGACTGACACTGCGATGTATAGAAACAGCGCTTCCCCTTCCACAGGTTTCGCGAGCACCGGTGGGGTGGCTAAGTAATGCTTTAGCTGTTGGAAAGCCTTTTCGCATTCTTCTGACCACTCGAATTTCTTGTTCCCTTTCAGCGTGTCATAGAAAGGCAGGCACTTATTCGTCGATCGCGAGATAAAGCGGTTGAGCGCTGCAACTCTTCCGGTTAATCTTTGCACTTCTCGTTTCGTTTTTGGGGATGCCATCTCGATCAATGCAGTGATCTATTTTGGGTTGGCTTTGATACCGCGGAAGGTGACAAGATACCCCAGGAATTCTCCGGATGCTACTGCGAACCTACACTTCGCAGGATTAAGTTTCATGTTGTGTAGGTTGAGCTTTTCGAAGCATTGTCGGAGGTGAGCGATGTGATCTCGCTCCTCGAGGGATTTTACGAGCATGTCGTCTATGTACACCTCCATCGTCTTTCCAAGTTGTTCGGAGAACATACGGTTGACGAGTTGCTGATAAGTCGTGCCAGGGTTCTTAAGACCGGACGACATTACTTTGTAGCAGTAAGTGCCGCGATCGGTTATAAACACGGTTTTTTCTTGATCGTCGGGATTCATCATGATTTGGATGTAACCAGAAAAAGCATCCATGAAAGACAAGAGTTTGTTCCATGTCGTTGCCTCGACTAAGCGATCGATGTGCGACAGCGGGAAGTTATCTTTTGGAAAAAGCCTTATTGAGATCAGTGAAGTCGACGCAAACTCGCCACTTGCCATTTTTCTTTTTTACGACGACTGGGTTAGCGAGCCAGTCAGGATACCTAACCTCTGTTATGGAGGCGACCTTGAGGAGTTTTTCGACCTCGTTGTTTACTGCCTCAGCATGTTCTGGTCCCAACTTTCGCCTTTTCTGCTTGATAGGATTGAAAGTTGGGTCGACGTTTAGTGCGTGACATGTGATTTTGATGTCGATCCCAGGCATATCCTTTGCGGACCATGCGAACGTGTGCAAGTTTTCCTTTAGGCAAGCTACGAGCTCGGCCTTCAGGGATTCGCTTAGGTTCGCACCGATTTCAACGCATCGTTCTGGGAATGCCTCGTCCAGACATATTGAGACAACAGGCTCGCAGGTTAGCTCACGTTTTGCTTCCAAAGCTTCGGCCGCTCGTGACTGCCAAAAAACTTCAGAGCCGTCTTGTTCTAGGGCATCGTCAACGGCGTACGCTTTCTTCTTCCTATTAGGAGGAATCTCTGTCGAGAATTTTTTTCGTTTCAACTCCGCGGCGAAGAAGACTTGCGAGATCCTACGATATCCCCAGATGGTCTCGATTCCGTGAGGAGTCGGGAATTTGAGACACATGTGGTATGTCGATGGCACCGCTTGCATCGAATTTAGCCACGGAGTTCCTACGATCGCGTTATATGATGAGGGACGATCGATGACCAAGAACTCCATGGTTTTTGTCATGCTGCCGGCCCTAACCGAGAGGTCGATTGTGCCGAGAGTCATGGTAGCTTCCCCCGACAGTCCTACTACCGAAGTTGGATCTTCTGAGATTTCAGATGGATGAATATCCATTCTGTCAGGGAATTTTTGAAGATGATATTGGTCGAGCTTCCGGTGTCGACCAATATCCTTGCGACGTCAATATTCTGGATTGTCGGTTCGATGACAAGGAGATCGTTGTGAGGTTTGACCAGATCGGCCGTTGCTCTCTCCTTGAAAGATATGACCTCGCTGCCTGTTAGGTTAGGCATATCGCGTCTCAGACGTTTGGTGGTCTTTTGAGTTAGAGAATCCGATTCCCCCTCCTTCTAGTGCCAAACTGTGGGAACCGAAATTTGCACTGTCGATTTTCCGTAGAATATGGGAAGTCAAGTTGACTCAACTTTCCCAGAGATCTCGGATTATCTGCGAAGACACACCAAAGTGAAAGAGACACGCAATAACAGAAAAATTGAAAGTAAGTTGCACAGAGGCGTATTATAGATTGATAAGAATAGAGTTACAGGATTTCCGAGAGACAAGACGGACAGAGATTCGTTAGCCAAGTCGGATTTCAGAACAAAGACGAATCGAGACTAAGTGAAATCAAAACGCCTAAAATTCTAAGTTCCTCTAAGTTAGTCGGGTTCTTCTAGGTCTAGGTCTCTCCCCCCAGCGCCGTTAGCTTTAGCTTCCCTTATATATGCCCTCTAGGTCGGTTTGAGCATTTCTAGGAAACTTCTCTTTTTCTTCTCGATCATCATTATCTTGTAAACTTGACATTTATCTTCCGATTTCGCGAGATTGCATCTTATCTTGCAAGTAAGATTAGTCGTCATACATTGTTGGGCTTAATTCCGAATAGAATCGTAAGTGGTTCTGGGCCGTGTTTTAGGCCTCTTCGGACCTTTTTACGACTTTAAACGTTTTTACGATTTCTTCGAAAGCGCGCTTCTTAGTACGACATCGATTCAACGAGGAAGTTCATATTTCTCGTAAACGGCTGTGGTGTTTAGTGAACCGTCCCCGTTTCTTCGTTCGGGAATATGAACTTTGGCGGTTTTCTTAGTAATATTTCCACGGTAACTCCGATCGAGACGAAACGAGGGACTGACCCATCGAGGTTCGAAAGGACGGCACAAGGTTGGATCCAACTCGCCGAACGGGCGAATTGGATGTCTTCAAGAGAGACAACTCGCCAACCTGGCGAGCAGGACTGGCCCTGCTCACCCAACGGGCGAGTTGCTCGACTCCGGGAGGTGCAACTCGCCAACCTGGCGAGCAGGACTGGCTCTGCTTGCCCAACGGGCGAGTTGCTCAACTCCCGAGGTGCAACTCGCCAACCTGGCGAGCAGGACTGGCCCTGCTTGCCCCACGGGCGAGTTGCTCGACTCCAGGAGGTGCAACTCACCAACCTGGCGAGCAGGACTGGCCCTGCTCGCCCAACGGGCGAGTTGCTCGACTCTGGGAGGTGAAACTCGCCAACCTGGCGAGCAGCACTGGCCCTGCTCGCCCAACGGGCGAGTTGCTCGACTCCGGGAGGTCAAACTCGCCAACCTGGCGAGCAGGACTGGCCCTGCTTTACTCGACTCCGGGAGGTGCAACTCGCCAACCTGGCGAGCAGGACTGGCCCTGCTCGCCCAATGGGCGAGTTGCTCGACTCCGGGAGGTGCAACTCGCCAACCTGGCGAGCAGGACTGTCCCTGCTCGCCCAACGGGCGAGTTGCTCGACTCCGGGAGGTCTGGCTTGCCATTTCGATTAGCTGGATGTTCCTTTCGAGTTTTTCGGGAACTTTTGTCGAGAATGGACGAAGATGCACTTTTTTAGAAGTCAATTTCGAGGTAACTGTTTTTGACCCCAACACAGAGTTCTTGTGGTGCGGAGGAACGTTACGTGGATGGTGGAACGACCAAAGAATGTGGCTTTATAGAAGAACAAGCTCCTTTCTTTTCGGATTCACAGACACGATTCTGAAGAAGCTTGGGGTTTCGGAGTCTGCGTTTGTGATCACAGCGAAAGTAGCTGAAGAAGAAGCAGCAGATAGGTACGAAAAAGAGGTAATGGAGTTCGGAGTGGAGTCTCCGATGTTTCTCCTCCTCGGAACATTGAGGATATGCTCCATCTCTTCTGCTTTGTCGCAGCGGTTACGAGACTGGTGACTTATCTAGACGGTGGAGATTTACAGACAATGGGTTTGCAGTTTGTAATAACAGGAGTGCTTGTGGTATTAAACTGGCCTTTATACGAAGGCATGCTGTTGAGGAAAGATATAGGAAAGATGTCAATGAGTGTGACAGTTAAAGATGTTGTCCTAGCTTTATCTGCATGTTGTATTGCGTTTCTATAAGGAAAAAGGGAGTTTCAATGCTTTCATAATTGCCAGCTTTTATGTAATACTAGGATTCAACCTGCCTTACAAATTAAATATACTAGGTTCTCGTCCGCGCTACGCGCGAATTACATGTTATAATTTCTTTTGCAAAATATTTATTTGTCTTATTGGTATTTATTTATTGGATTTACATTTTGTTCTGAAATAGTTTCTTAAGCCGGTTTCAAAAATATGTATGTAATCTTCTCATTTAATAGTTTTTTGCCATTGTTCTTTTTCAGATGCTGTGACTGGTAAATTTTTAATGAATTTTTAACTGTTGTAACACACTTTAAAAAATTAAGATTGGTTGTTTCTATAAATATGAATTTCATCATTTTAAACTGATTAGTTCTACGAATGATGTTCATGTAATTCATTTTCTCTTAAAAATCAAATTCATTATAGTTTATACATGTTTTATTTAAATATTAGATGCACCTAGTAATTTTAGAAAATTAATTTATAGATATTTTGTCAGTCTATAGTTAATATTATTCAATATTAATTATTTATCCTTTGTTAGTAATTTTATATTAAACAAACATTTTATATTTATATTTAAAATATATACATTTTTAATGTAATACTGGATTTTTAATAGTTTATTAGATTTTACATAATGTTTTATAAATTTTACAAACAAAATTAAAGTAGTATTTATATATATATTTAAAATTGACATATTCTATAAATAATTTCCATTTTTAATTATATTTATTATAATTATTTTATATTTTATTACCACAACACATTCTAAAATTTTAACTGGTTTGCTGATTAAAAATAAAACTAAATATATTATTTTTCTAAAAAAGTTTCAATACTTCACACCTAATATATTTTAGTTTTTAATCCAATTTTCATGTTTTTATATTTACAATTAGTTTCTTTTTTAGTTCATATCTTTCTTTTATTCAATTTTTTATTAAATAGAAGTAATAGTCAAATAAATTAACATATATTAAATGATTTAGTTATTATTTATTTTAGTTTCGATGATGGACAAAAGAAAAGTAATGATAAAATAGATCCACGCATTTTCTAAAAGTAAATGAGAAAACAAATTATAAAAAGTATCAATATTATAAATTCGATAACGATTAGCTTAATACATTCGAAAAAACCAACATCAACAATACAATAATACCATCAGCCAACCTGATCACAGTTTACATGTTCGTATAGAGACAATAGATGATCTACTCCATTAATGTATAACGCAAATTTCCTCGCCGTGGAACATTTCTAGTTCTGTCAAAATTCTCTGCAACAGACTTGAATCACTTCGAATGGTGATATAACAATGTCACCTACTCCATTAGCACCGAAAGGAGGATCTGAAGAATAATTTTTCTTAGATTAGTTCAGAACTATTTTATTCTATGCTCTGCTTCATGTTTTTTCTTCGTATTCACTACTTTGCTTATTTTATTGTGGTGCAATCTGAATCATTGTTATTTTCCCTTAAGTCTGTATATTTTTCCAAGTGATTCAGAAGAATCTCCTTCACTTTTCTCTCTAGATCTAAACATCTGATATGCGGTAATGTTCCCTAAATGATCCATACAACTCACTATCATCAGCATGAGCTCGCTTGTCTCCCAAATGCTTTTGAAACAACTCGTTAAGTGGCACCTCTCTTGAAGCTGGTTGTCCACAACCTAAGACAAACATACTTTTTAGGAGTAACACAAACCTAAACATTTTGTCATCAGCTGTAAAGGAACCCGAGCTTGTCTGCTAACGTCACTATTCTTAGTCTTGTTGGCGGCACCACCAACTGCCCAAATAGTCGACGTTGTTGTCTTGAAACCAAGTTTTGAACTTCCAGGTCCTGAAAATATTGTATGCAAGGAACCAAGTAAGTTCTATATGATTTTGGTAAAAATAAAGTTCATGAGAAGATAACCATCCTATCGTTAATGAGATTCCCACCAAAAGGTTTCTTCTACAATTATTAACTCACACAACAACTCAGTTACAACTGCAAAAACAATCACCAAAGACTTGATCAGATAATTAGAGTTAGTCCACCAGAAATTATAATATTAAATTCTGTGGAACACTTTGTCCACTCATTCATACACATGGACATGCATACTGTTAAGCACTACGTAAAAATAGCTCAAACTTCAGTGTTTTCTTATGTGATCAACTCATTTAACGACTAAAATTCAACAACTCTTGATGAAAATACCTATGTAGTCTTTGAACTCTCGAGCAACATAAGGATCGAAAGAAGAGAAGATAACACTATGAAGCCGAAAGAACCAAGACACATCAATTAGCCAGTCACTCATTTCATGTCGCTTACTGATTCTAAAAGGACAAATAATCACACATCCAATGACCAAATTATGTGTTTGAAAAAAAGAGGTTACATTCCAGTTTGTTTGATGACTCCTCATCGATCTTACAGACGAACCAAAAATAGTACTTCTCACGCAGTCATGCGAAACTTTATAGTTTTTTTGTATTAGCTTCTTCCTCACTGATAAATGAAAGGCACTCACCGTGCGTATGATGCTAATTAAAAGAAAAGGGGAAGAAGTAAAAGTTTACCTGCCGGCAATTTTGGCTAGGGTTTGAAATAGGAGTCGATCACTTGCTGTCTATTCGATATCCATGACTTTACATCTTTCTGGCTACTCTCTAGTGATACAAACTTTCCAAATCCAACACAGATGCACAAAATAAGTTTTATAGATATAGTGGAGATATAAGTTGTGGAAAAAAACTAAGGAGGAATCTGGATCAGAGGTTTGCCGATTCTGAAATTTCCTGGATCAATCCGGATAAGCTGTTGCGGCAATCGTTACCTACTCGTCGATGAGAACATGAAACCCATGACTTCATGGACATCGCTTGATGTGGTTGTATGGAGTTTGTAGAAGGGTTTACAAAAGGATAGAGACAATGGGAGACAGAGCGTGAACATCTATCAGGATAAAAGGAGTAACGAATGTTATAAAATGTATTAGAGACTTAACTACACGGTTCGTAACCGCGATTTGCAGACGATGAAGGTGAAGTGGAACAGCCGGTGATATCTTGCGTAAGACTTGAGCCAAGAGATGATCCTAGTAGTAACAGCCCACATGAGTGATCCGTCTGCGGACTGAGCAAATTAATGACGTGGCTAAACATGTACCTCTGATTGGATGATTTTTTGAGCCACGTGGACCCCCTCTCCTTTGCTCTTATTTTGCTTTTAGTTATTGTTAGATTTTAAATTTTGATGGAAATAGTGATCAATTTTTAGTTTACTCTCAATAATAACTTCAGTGTTTCTACTGCATGTTCTACTATTTGTTTTATTGTTTGTTAGAAATCACATGCTTATTTCTACATTTAAATGATTTATGTAACAATTTTACTTGGTTCACAATATTTGTACTATTTTGATTTTAATAGTAAATAACTAAATATAATGATTTTTTTGAAACTATAGTAGATGTTTAATAGAAAAATATAGAACATTTTCTCTCTTTATATGTTTGTTTCTTAAATTTAAATAGATATTTTTATTTCATACATTTCTTTTTAAATTTGCTAACTTAAACAATTTGAAAAAAACAAAAAAGAATTTATTAATAAATTTTAATTAAAATTAAATAGGTAGCACGAAACGGAAAACCTAATACTTATTATTATTATTTAATATTTATGAATTACATTTTTTCTTCATTCTTATTTATTTTCTTATATTTGAAGATCAAATACACTAAAAGATATGATACTAATTAATTTTAAATATGTATATTACATTAGTTTTATTATATTTAGTTGATTTATTTTATAGCAAATTACTCTTCATATTCTTTTCAGTTATTCACATGTATATATATATTACAATGATATAATATACATATAGATGTTGTTGTTAATTACCGAGTTTATTTCTATCAATATAAAATTAATTTAATTTTAAAAATATAAAAATATAAATATATTAGTATCATTTTTTTCTTATTTGTTAAAAATTTAATTGGAAATTTCTTTAAAATTCTAAAATTAGAATAGGTTTGAGTTCAAAATGAAATTTATTTATATGTCTAAAAATTATATCAATAGTCATAAAAATTATCCATGGACTATTTGATATAGTATTAATATTTTTCGTTCAAATGTTAAGAGAATTAAAAATATGGAAAATTTTATAAATTTTAAGAATTTATGATGTTATGTCGCTTTTGTCTTCATCACCACAAGTTTTTTTATATTCTAAACACCGTAAATATAATATATTAGTATAACCAAATTTATTATTTAACTATTTGTTAAAAAGTTGTATTGAAAATTTTCTTTTAAAATTTTTAAAATCGAATTGGTCTTGGTTCAATGTAATTTATTTATAAGTCTAAAAAGTATAATTACTTTGGACTCAAACGTATAAAAATTAATTACGAGTTATTTGATGTAGTGTTAATATATTTTGTTTAAATGTTGAGAGAATAAAAAGGCATTTTTTATAAATTTTAAAATTTATGCATACGTGTCATTTTTTCCTAATTGCTGAGGTTGTGAAAAGAGTAAACTAAAAATAAACATATATATAGAGATTTGTATGTTATTAGGAAATAGTATATTTCCATATTACTAGAAGGATAATTATGTTAATGTTCGGATATATCCATATGTGTTTTAGGATATTTTCCAAATCTTTCTAGGTTTAAGTCGGTTGTCTCGACTATATATTGTATGCAACCTTGATCGTTAATGACAACAAGAACATTCAAGTTTTCCTGTTCTTAAGTTTGCATGGTATCAGAGCGGAACGATTCTGCGATCTAAATTTTTTTTTTTCGAGCTAGTCTTTCCGAAGTGTGGAAACCATGGGCGTCGGAGACGATTCTTCAGTGTCCAAAAGTTCAACTACACAACACCGAGGTGTTGAGGCTATTACACCATACTCTCTCCATGCTTCAGACAATCCTGAAGCATCGATAACGTCTGTGACGTTGACTGGGGAGAACTAGAACGAATGGACCAGCGAGATGACCAACGCACTCCGTGCAAAACGAAAAATTGGTTTCATCGATGGCACCATTCCGCAACCAGCTGCAGGAGATCCAAACTTGGAACTGTGGTTGTCAGTCAATTCTATGATCGTAGGATGGATCAGAACGTCTATCGAGTCACGCGTAAGGTCTACAGTCACTTTTATACAAGACTCATACGAACTCTGGGAGAATCTTCGTAAACGCTTCTCGATGGGCAACAGAGTTCGTACTCATCACCTCAAGGAGCAACTCGCAAGATGCAAACAAGAGGGCCAGTCGGTGATTGATTACTTTGGTCGCTTGTCAAAAATGTGGGAAGAACTCGACATGTACTCTCCGCTTCCAAAGTGTACTTGCTCAGCTATGTTAGAGTTCGAGAAAGCAAGAAAAGCAGAGAAAATTCACCAGTTAGTTATGGGCTTGGACGAGAGTCGATTTGGTGCTTTATGTCAGTCTATTATCTCATCCGACGCAGAGCTTGACATTGGTGAGATCTACGCGAAAATCATTCGCGAAGAACTGAGACTGAACTCGTCTAAGGATCGCGAATCACAGCAACTTGCAGTCGGGTTTGTAGCCAAAACCAACTCTGTCTCGGAACAACAAACATCGCGGACCAGTTCAGTAGGTCCTGAGAAACGAGATCGCATTCCTACCTGCTCCCACTGCAGACGTCGAGGTCACGATAAAGCTGGTTGTTGGCAACTCATCGGTTTCCCTGATTGGTGGGAAGACAGGCCACCAAACAGAGGCAACAATGGCGGTAGCAGAGGAGCAGGAAGAGGAGGTCGTGGACGCGGTAACAACGCGTCAGAAAGTTCAAGAAACACGGACTCTCGAGTAAACAATGCTCATGCAATGTCTTCAAACTCCTCGACGTTTCCAGAGTTTACACATGAGCAATGGCAAGCGCTTACACAAATGGTGAATGAAAGGGCTCGTTCGTCCACAGATAAACTCTCTGGTAAGAACAGACATGGTGATTTGATACTTGATACTGGAGCCTCTCATCACATGACTGGAGACATATCTTTATTAAAGCATACCTTCAGTATCACACCATGTCCGGTTGGGTTCGCAGATGGAAATAAGACTTTCGCCACTCATATGGGTGTTTTTCCTCTTTCGGAAAAGATCACACTCGAGAATGTCTTATTTGTGCCCAACCTCAATTGTTCTCTAATCTCGGTGTCAAAGTTGCTCAAACAAACAAACTGTTTCGCTTTGCTAACTGACACTATTTGTATCTTACAGGACCGTTTTACGAGGACCCTGATTGGAGCCAGTGAAGAGCGAGATGGGGTATACTACTTTAAGGACGTTATGGCTGCAAGGGTTCATCGTGTAACAGATCAACTTGTTAGCTCAGTGGATCAGTTTCGTTGGCACCAGAGGCTTGGACATCCTTCTTTTACAATTCTATCGTCTTTACCTATGTTTTCTTCGAATAAAACTGCAGACCCAAGTCCTTGTGACACTTGTTTTCGGGCAAAGCAGACTAGAGAAATATTTTATGATAGTTCTAATAAAACCAACGAGTGTTTTGAGATGATTCACTGCGATGTTTGGGGGCCTTATCGTACTCATGCTTCGTGTGGAGCAGTTTATTTTCTTACAATTGTTGATGATCATTCGCGAGCCGTCTGGACGTATCTCTTACTCGAAAAGTCAGAGGTTAAAACGGTGCTCCAGAACTTTTGTAGTATGGCCGAAAAACAATTTGGGATGTCAGTCAAGATAGTTCGATCCGACAATGGAACATAGTTCACATGTCTTGGTCGTTATTTTCGTGAGAATGGAGTTCTTCATCAAACTTCCTGCGTCGAGACACCTCAACAAAACGGACGTGTCGAAAGGAAACATAGACATATTCTCAACGTGTCTAGGGCGCTCTTGTTCCAAGGGAGCTTACCAGTTAAATTTTGGGGCGAAGCAGTGATGACAGCAGCTCATCTAATTAATCGCACACCTACGAAGCTTCTCAATGGCAAATCTCCTTATGAAGTCTTGTATGGTCGCAAACCACAGTACGATCAGCTTCGTGTATTTGGTAGTCTTTGTTACTCACATCTTTGTGCTCGAGATAAAGATAAGTTTGGCTCCCGGAGTAGAAGATGTATATTCGTTGGTTATCCGTATGGTCAAAAAGGATGGAAGATCTTTGATTTAGAGAGAGAAAAATTCATCATCAGTCGTGATGTTATTTTTCACGAGTCAGAATTTCCATTTGCTTTGTCTGCAGTTCCTACCGCGTCTCAGGCTCCTGCTGCAACACCTGCTCTGTTTTCTGACGATGATTGGTTAATACAACCAATAGAAAGCTCCAACGACAGGGGGAGCACGGAGGACGGTCAGCCGAGAACTACTGGTGAAACAACATCTTCACCTACAGTTACATCTGATCTTTCTTCGCAAACAGAAGGAGCGAATGTATCTACTCCGTCACCTACTCCACCAGTTGACGTGCCTACAGAAACTCCAGCCCCATCTCCAGAAATAGAACTCCTCGGTAGAGGACATCGACTACGAGCACCACCAGTAA
The DNA here is from genome assembly GCA_018703725.1 of Brassica juncea. Lineage (NCBI taxonomy): Eukaryota > Viridiplantae > Streptophyta > Magnoliopsida > Brassicales > Brassicaceae > Brassica > Brassica juncea. The sequence continues at coordinate 54,255,369 of CM031940.1, forward strand.
AATATCAGGACTACATCGGTTACCATACAGTCTTCATTAAAGATACCCCTCTCGCTCAACATTGTGCTTCTTCATCGTCCTCTGAAACTGTCTCAGGTAAGACACTTTACCCACTGATTGAGTATATCACTGATGTACGTTTCTCACCTTCGCATCAAGTATATCTCGCAGCTGTCACTACAGGAGATGAACCTAAAAGTTACTCTGAAGCTGTTAAGCATAAAGTATGGAGGCAAGCTGTACGTGGGGAAGTTGATGCTCTTGAGGAACAAGGTACTTGGGACGTTACGGATCTTCCACCCGGCAAAGTTGCCATCGCATGTATGTGGGTATTTAAGATCAAATATAACGCCTACGGTACCATTGAGCGTCATAAAGCTTGTCTCGTCGTCTGCGGAAATAGACAAATTGAAGGAGAAGACTTCAATGAGACGTTTGCGCCAGTCGTCAAAATGACTACGGTTCGAGGTCTACTTCGTTTAGCTGCAGCAAATAATTGGGAAATACATCAGATGGATGTTCATAATGCTTTCCTCCATGGCGATCTTGAAGAGGAAGTCTACATGAAATTTCCCCCGGGTTTTAGTCACTCTGATCCAAAGAAAGTGTGCCGTCTACGTAAGTCATTGTATGGTCTGAGTCAAGCACCTGGATGTTGGTTTGCTAAGCTCTCTCAAGCACTTATCAAGTTTGGCTTTCTGCAATCTTACTCGGACTACTCTCTGTTTACTTACTCTCACGAGGAGACAGAAATTAGAGTGCTTGTGTATGTCGATGACTTGGTAATTGCGAGTAACAACCCTGATAAACTTGCTAAGTTCAAAGCATATTTAGGGAAGTGCTTTCACATGAAAGATCTAGGAAAGCTGAAGTACTTTCTTGGTATCGAGGTAGCTCGCTCGGCAGAAGGAATATACATCTCTCAGCGCAAGTATGCTCTTGATATAGTTGCTGAGACAGGTTTGTTAGGTTCGAAACCAGTTTCGACTCCTATGGAACAGAATCATCACCTCGCATCAGATGATGGTCCGTTACTCGCAGACCCCAAGAAGTATAGGCGTTTGATTGGTCGCCTTGTTTACCTTTCTATCTGTCGGCCTGAGCTGTGTTACTCCATACATATCCTATCCCAGTTCATGCAGGCTCCTACCGAAGCACAATGGGAAGGAGCACTGCGAGTCGTTCGGTTTCTCAAAGGTTCTCCTGGTCAAGGAATTTTACTGAAGGCGGATGCTAACCTTGAGTTATCAGTCTATTGCGACGCAGATTGGTCATCATGCCCTTCGTCACGTCGTTCTATCAGTTCTTTTGTCGTGCTACTTGGTGGGTCTCCCATAGCTTGGAAAACCAAGAAACAAGACATGGTTTCTCTTTCATCTGCCGAAGCGGAATATCGATCCATGCGGGCAGCAACAAAAGAAATGCGATGGCTCATTCAACTACTCTCTGATCTTGGCGTTAAAGTTAAGAAAACCGGTTCCTTTTTACTGTGACAGTCAAGCAGCAATACATATTGCGTCTAATCCAGTATTTCACGAAAGAACAAAACATATAGAAAGAGATTGTCATTTTGTTCGTGATGCTGCTAAGGCTGGTCTCATCTCACTGCGGCATGTTGGCACGAAGAATCAACTGGCAGACATACTTACTAAAGCTCTTGGTCGTCCGCAGTTTGAGTATCTGTTGTCCAAGTTGGGAGTTCAAGATCTTCACTCTCCAATTTGAGGGGGAGTATTAGGAAATAGTATATTTCCATATTACTAGAAGGATAATTATGTTAATGTTCGGATATATCCATATGTGTTTTAGGATATTTTCCAAATCTTTCTAGGTTTAAGTTGGTTGTCTCGACTATATATTGTATGCAACCTTGATGGTTAATGACAACAAGAACATTCAAGTTTTCCTGTTCTTAAGTTTACATATGTATATATGGAAAATTTTATCCGGTTAACAAAAAAATGAGTAGAAAATAGAAAATTTATCCTATATAAATACATCCATTTGCAAATAGAAAATTAATATTTGTTACCCTTGACTATTCATCACCAATCACTGGACAGTGGACACCATCTGACATGTTTTGTCTCTCTGAAAAATGAAACATAATTGGTGACGGTTCGAGTGACGTCAGCGAATGTTAGCCTCCACTAATCTCTCTACATATACCAAAGACGCTTCTCTCTTCTTATCTTTACCACTTCCCACTCAAGAAGCTCAGAAAAAGATGAGAAAAGAAAACGACCGGTTTATACCGGTTCATGAAGACGAACCGCTTTTTGTCACCAGGAGGAAAACCGGAAGAGTGATAGCGTACCGTGTTTTCTCAGCCTCGGTTTTGTTTTGTATCTGTTGGATTTGGCTCTACAGAGTTACCGTAAGGATAGAGATTGATGAAAACCGGACCGGTTTGGTAAAATTAATCTGGTTGGTTATGTTTGCCATGGAGATTTGGTTCGGTTTGAATTGGGTAGTCGTGCAATCTCTCCGATGGAATCCGGTTTGGCGATTCACCTTCACCGATAGACTCTCCCGGAGGTACGGTAACGATCTCCCAAGGCTCGACGTTTTCGTTTGCACGGCGGATCCAGTGATCGAGCCGCCGTTGATGGTGGTCAACACAGTATTATCTGTGGCGGCCCTGGATTACCCACCGGAGAAACTCGCCGTGTATCTCTCGGACGACGGTGGCTCTGAGCTCACGTTCTATGCTCTCGCGGAGGCAGCTGAGTTTGCTAAAACTTGGGTTCCGTTCTGTAAGAGGTTCGACGTGGAGCCGAGATCTCCGGCTGCTTACTTGTCTTGCAAGGCAAGTGGTCTTGTATCTGCTGCCGCAGAGGAAGTGGCTAGGTTGTATAAAGAAATGGCGGCGAGGATTGAAACGGCAGCGAGACTCAGGCGAATACCCGACGAGGCGCGTTTGAAGCACGTGGACGGGTTCTCGCAGTGGGACCCTGACGCTACACGCAGAAACCATGGAACCATTCTTCAAGTAAGATCCTATAGCTTCCAGCGATGGAAAGAACTGAATCTGACTTGTTTGTTTTATTGGTTTCATGATCAGATTTTGGTAGATGGAAGAAATGCGAATACAGTAACGGTGCCGACGTTGGTGTATCTGTCGAGAGAGAAGAGACCTGAGCATCATCATCACTTCAAAGCTGGAGCCATGAATGCATTGGTAATGGTTTACTTGTTCCACAAGTCATTCGGACAGCTTGATGTGACACCGGTTACATTCTCTGACAGATTAGGGTTTCTTCGAAGATAACTTGTGGGAGAATCATACTAAACGTGGACTGTGATATGTACTCAAACAACTCAAAGTCAGCACGCGATGCACTCTGCATCCTCCTTGATGAGAAAGAAGGAAAAGAGATAGCTTTCGTGCAGTTCCCACAATGTTTCGAGAACCTTACAAGGAATGATTTATATGGAAGCATGATGCGCGTAGGAGCTGATGTAAGTTGTATATACAGAGCACAAACACACAACATAGATTCTGAATTTTGAAAAATAATTAATTCTTCTTACAAGTTACTACTAACTGGTTATGTTTTGCGATGTGTAAAAGGTGGAGTTTAAGGGATTGGATGGAAATGGGGGTCCAATATACATTGGAACAGGATGCTTTCACAGAAGAGATGTGATCTGCGGAAGAAAGTACGGAGAGGAGGAAGAAGAAGAAGAAGAATCTGAGGATATTTCAGAGACTGAGCTGATTAAGGCTCTCGCAAGCTGCACTTATGAAGAAAACTCTCAATGGGGAAAGGAGGTACAGCATTGATTTAAAACTTACTTACTGAGAATGTTTCTTGAAACATTCTAAACTAAGTAAAACCATGGTTGTTTCCATGGCAGATGGGTGTAAAATACGGTTGCCCGGTAGAGGATGTCATAACCGGTTTAGCGATTCAGTGCCGTGGATGGAAATCAGCCTACTTGAACCCGAAAAAGAAAGCTTTTGTCGGGGTAGCGCCAACCAACTTGCATCAGATGCTTGTGCAGCAGAGGAGATGGTCAGAGGGAGACTTTCAGATTCTGCTTTCAGAGTATAGTCCGGTTTGGTATGCCCAAGGAAAGATCGGTTTAGGATTGATCCTTGGTTACTGTTGCTTTTGCCTCTGGGCTCCAAGTTCAGTACCTGTGCTTCTTTACTCTATTTTGACTTCTCTCTGTTTATTCAACGGCATTCCTCTGTTTCCAAAGGTAAAAAATAGCTTTCCTCTGTTTTTTTTCTTTTTGAATCTCGGGTAAGACTGATCTGGTTCTTATTGAATCCAAGGTCTGGAGCTCGTGGTTTTTCCCGTTTGGTTACGTGGCTGTCGCAGCTAATGCTTACAGCCTAGCAGAGTTCTTGTGGTGCGGAGGAACGTTACGTGGATGGTGGAACGAGCAAAGGATGTGGCTTTACAGAAGAACAAGCTCCTTTCTTTTCGGATTCATGGACACGATTCTGAAGAAACTTGGGGTTTCGGAGTCTGCGTTTGTGATCACAGCGAAAGTAGCTGAAGAAGAAGCAGCAGAGAGGTACGAGAAAGAGGTAATGGAGTTTGGAGTGGAGTCTCGGATGTTTCTCCTCCTCGGAACACTTGGCATGCTCCATCTCTTCTGCTTTGCCGCAGCGGTTATGAGGCTGGTGATGACTTATAAAGAGGCTGAAGGAGATTTACAGACAATGGGTTTGCAGTTTGTGATAACAGGAGTGCTTGTGGTAATAAACTGGCCTTTATACGAAGGCATGTTTCTGAGGAAAGATAAAGGGAAGATGCCAATGAGCGTGACAGTTAAATCAGTTGTCTTAGCTTTATCTGCTTGCACTTGTATCGCGTTGTCGTAAAGAAAAGATAGAACCGAAGTATTTGATACAAAAGTCTATCAAGTATGGATTGCAACTACAAAATAAATGTTTGGGAAGTTTGCAACATAATTTCTTCTATATTAAAGATTTTTTGGTTTACAAAATATAAAGAGAAACACAGGAACGATCCTAATAGTCTAATAACATATATGGACAGATAAAAGTAGCCTCTCCACTTTCCTATTCATTCTGCAGTCTTTATCTAAAGATCCTGCCTGCAAATCTAAGTAGATCTGCCATGGAACCAATGAAATCTTAAGATTTGAATGGTAAGAACATTTGTTTCAAAATAGCACTCCATGGTAAAAAAAAAAAAAAAAAAGAGGAGGTTGTACAAGTATGAAGCTTACTTGCATATACAGAGGAGGATAGAATGGAGGATTGATGGGTTTTCACTGGTTCCGAAGGTAAGCTTCGTTCAAGCAAACCCGAAACCTTCTAAAGGGAACCTGAAAAAGAGATACACCACTCTCTTAAAACCAAATATAATTTCCCTGTTCTTTTCAAAAGAGCAGGATATGAAGATTATCAACAACAGTATACATTTCAGGTGAATTCGATAGAAGCTGCAGCTGATATTTGGTTTTACCTTTGATGTTCCGGTGACAAAACTGAAGAAATCTAGCCATATCTTCTTTGTCCAGAATGACTTAATCTTCAGTATCAGGTATCTCAAAGACCATAAACTTTGCAAGAGAAGCGAGTGTCTTACCATCTATACATCTCTTTCTCCGATTCTTGCTTCTGAAAATAGATGATGATAGTGAATAAGACTTTCCTTGCATTCTGATGTTGTTTGCAGCCACAATTAGCTTCTTGCTTATACTCGCAGTCTCTCCAGTTTCCCACTCCGGCGTTTTTGGCATGAAACATTTCGAGTTCAACTCAGCAGCTCTTGCTGTTGACAATGAAGATCTTACTATGGTTTCAGGTTCAGTTGTGAAAGAATCAACAAACTCTCTCTCCTTGTCCTCCAGCGAAGGTTTAGGGATCGGTTTGGCCAGAGATTTCTTTGTCTTGTTGTTTACATCATGGACAACGACTCCATGAGGGGATTGATCAGAAGCGGAGCAATGTCCAATACCAAAGCGGTTGGATATGCTTGGCTCTTGTGATCTGTTAACAAGTGTAGCTTCTGCGTGGATAAACCACGGCTTAGAATGGTTATCACGGAAGATGTACTTGATAGGCACAGATTGAGCAAGGTAATAAAACTGAGACTTTCGTTGAACCTATACGTAAGAGAGTAGCAAAAGTTAGTTAAGCACATGAAAATTGATTTTGCACTGAATTACATTACCATGAGACTATGAACTCGTATCTCCCCTAAGCTGGGTAGGCAACTTACATGTGTTTCCTCAACTTTTCCTGCAAAAGCACACCTTTTTTTTTATAATATTCATGGAGAAAAACAGGCAAATGGTAACAACAGACAGAACATCAAAGAAAGAAAGCAAACACACACCAGAAAAGAAGAACACTTGTTATAGTGATCATAGCTTGAATGATTTATCTCCAAAATGGGCAGAAAAGTTTCATCTAAAAATGGGGGCATGCATATTCAGTTTACTCACACACAGGTCCAAAACAATCAGAGGAAGAATCTTCTTTTATAAGTGAACCTAGTAAAAGCTAAGTATAAAAGTTGCTAAAAGCAGAGCTAATCGGGAAAAACAGAGAAAGAAGAAATCTTGTAATCGAAAGACAAAACCTGAGCAGTAATCAAAAGAAAAGATGGGGACATACTCTTGAAATCTGCTGAAGTGAAATCCAGAGAAACCGTAATGGCGATTCGGGTTCCCAAGTTAGTCTCAACAAAGACAGCCACTTCTCCTGCAAAAGCCATTGCGACCCGGAGGCGAAGCTGCAGACAAAGCGGTTTTGTTAAATAAAAATGAGAAAAGCAATCGCGCTGTTTCAAAGAGAAAGTGTTTGCTGTTTTTGTTAGTTACAAACGACTGACTGTGCAAACTGTAGATTTCTGAAACTAGAAAGTCGTTAAACGACACCGTTTTTGTAATCGTCGGAACTGAGCAAAAACCTAAACAAGTGCCGCTGCCATTTTCTTCAAAAAAAAAATGCGGCGGCACAAACGGTGGCCTCTCGCCAGTGCTTCGGTTCGTTCACGCTTCTGGTTCTCTTCGACGGCGGAGAAAGTCGCTACTCCGACGTCTGCGGCGGCGGCGGCTTTCCCGTTAAAGCACGTGACGACGTCGAACTTCGAGACGACGCTGAACGACCTGCGTAGACACGTGAATGCTGCTGATTTCGTGGCGATAGACCTCGAGATGACTGGCGTGACGAGCGCTCCGTGGAGAGACTCGTTGGAGTTTGACCGCCACGACGTTCGATACCTCAAAGTCAAAGACTCCGCCGAGAAATTCGCCGTCGTTCAGTTCGGCGTCTGTCCCTTTCGCTGGGATTCTCCCACTCACTCTTTCGTCTCTCACCCGTTTGTCTCTCCCTCTCTCTCTAGCGGAGTGTTGTTCATTTCTTATGTAACTAACTACATTAACATGTGTTGGTGTTTTTGGCGCAGGCACAACTTCTATGTGTTTCCTCGTCAAGAGCTCACTTTTGATCATCATGAGTTTCTCTGCCAGACCACATCCATTGACTTTCTTGCCAAGTATCAGTTTGATTTCAACACCTGCATACATGAAGGTTCCTCCTCCTTTCTTTCCCCTTTTTTCGTGATTAGCAAGACTTTCTTGAGGAATTCACGTGTTTGAATAATCCCAGGGATCTCTTATTTGTCCAGACGACAAGAGGAAGATGCAACTAAGCGTTTTGAAATGCTGTACGACGATGAGGAAGGTGTGGTTCAAACAGAGCATGTCAAGTTGGCGGATGTTCTTTTCGCTGATAGGATGAAGAAGAAGCTGAATGAGTGGCGGTCTGAGCTCTTACACAGTCGGAATGCATCTTCTGAGTCTTCAAATGGGTCGACGCAGAGTGCTGAAACTGTGTTTTACCACATGCGTCCAGCTCTCAGTCTGAAGGGTTTCACTTCTCACCAGCTCAGAGTTATTAGATTGGTAATGCTCTTTGTTCTGAGATTGATTTATCTTTAAGTACTTTTTCATCTTTTCCTAGGATTGTTGTTTTATTTAAAAGTTGGCCCTGGACTTGGCTTTGCAGGTTTTAGGAAAGCATTTTAGAGATCTTGTATACATACATGCGAATGATGAAAACTCCTGTTCGCAAGACTTTGTTGTGTACACTGATTCTGAATCCGACAAGGAAAATCTCTTGGTAATATACCATTTACACTTCGCCCTTACATGTCCTTGGATCTTTACGTAGATTTGATGAAGTGAATTATAGTTAATAATGATGGCAAAGTTCAGGCTTGATGGATACTGTTACTCACTTATTCTTCTACTTACAAAGCCTTCTTTAATCCAAATATATCCCTTATTAATATTACTGTATTTCTTCTACAGAAGGAAGCAAAGGATGAACGCAAGAGAGTGGCGGAAAGAAAAATACAATCAGCCATAGGGTTCCGTCAAGTGATTGATCTGCTTTCTTCTGAGAAGAAGTTGATCGTTGGTCACAATTCTATCCTGGATATTGCACATGTATTCAGCAAATTTGTGGGTCCTCTTCCTTCAACAGCTGAGAAATTCGTGGCCTCCATTAACCACCACTTTCCTTACATTGTTGACACCAAAATACTCTTAAACGTGAATCCCATGTTGCATCAGAGGATGAACAAGTCCAGCACATCACTATCCTCTGCCTTCTCCTCTTTATGTCCACAAACCGAGTTTCCTTCGAGAAGCTCTGACTCGTTTCGTGTCAAGATCGACGTCCAAGTAGACGACTTCAGGTTTGTTCCTCTTGTCATCAACACTTGTAATGCCCATTGTGGTTTTTAACAACTTATTTTTCTCTGTTTCATTCTCAGGTGTTCTAACTGGAATGCAGGAGGAAAACACGAAGCCGGCTATGATGCTTTCATGACAGGTTGCGTCTTTGCACAGGCATGTAGTCATCTAGGGTTCGACTTCGAACATGATTCAGAGAACATTGCCCACAACGAGAAACTTGAAAAGTACATTAACCGTCTTTATCTCAGCTGGACAAGCGGCGACATCATTGACCTACGAACAGGCCAAAGTAATGATGCAGAGAACTGGCGAATCTCAAAGTTTAAATACGAGAGAATCGTCCTCATCTGGAACTTCCCGAGAAAACTGAAGGCTAGAGAGATCAAAGAATGCATCTGCAAAGCCTTTGGCTCGACTTCCGTCACTTCTGTCTACCACTTGGACGACACTGCAGTTTTCGTCTTGTTCAAGAACTCGGAACTCGTTGCAGACTTCCTAAAGCTCAAGGAGCAGCTGGAGTCAGACAATGGTCCTGTTAAGATCATTCACCCTCTCTCCAAGATCCTTGAAGGAGGGAAAACCGGAGCTGCAGACTATGAAGCCTACAAAGAGATTTGCAGCTCACACATCTCAAAGGTCCTATTCTCTGACCAAGCTGAAACGGTTGGTGTCAAACCAAGAACAAGACCTGAGACTGAGACTGAGACTGAGAGAAGAGCGAACATGGTCGCTGTGACTGACGAAGCATCGGACTTGATCGATGCGTTTTTGGCAAATAGAGTTTAAAGACAAGTCTTTGGTTAAACCACACTAGGATTAATTAGTCACACTCCCTTTCTTATCAAGACAGTCTTTGTTTTTTTTTTTTTTGGTCAAAAGAAAAATTGTCAAAATGAAACGCGCATATAGTGTTGTAATGTTTGTGTTATGATCAGGTATAATTTAAAAAGGTAATATGAAACAATGAACAGCGCAATAGTGTGCGGATAAATCAAATACTAGAATTGTTAACAATCGATCGGTTGTAGATATCAATCTCAATCAAATTTTCTTCTGCTTCAAGTTCTTCCCAAATCTCCATGATCGTCATCTCTTGGTAATACTCTTCTTCTTTACTCATCCAACCTTCCTCTGCTTCGCTCACCAGAGAAATCTCTATCAACCCTTCTTCTTCTTCATAATCTAGGTTGGTTTTAGTTTCTTGACTTTCAAGCTCTTCCCGGACATGAAGACAAGACTTGGACTTGTTTTTGAACACGTCACTAACCTTAGAGAGAAACAAGATTGGGATAGTTACGAGATTGAAAAGATTCTTCAAGAAAGAGAGTGCTGCTGAGATCAATAGCGAATTGTTGACTCCATTTCTCGCCATTGTTGGGGGTCATCTGACCTTGCATAAACAGATTTATAATATGTTCGTCTCTATCATGAATTTTCCAAGCCGAATGCATTGAACATAGACAAGGGTACAAAGACAAAAAAAAATTCTGATGACATGTTCCCCAGTATCTCTTAAGGGAGGCCATTGGGTCAGGACTTTGTGAACAAAAGCGAAGACAGGTGTAGTTATGGGGGTTTCAGAGGTCAGACACATGCATTGTTGCTTTGACTTTCTTGCGTTGACTCCAGACATGAGCGTTATCTATGAATCTCACAGTGATACGAATTACAAAGAATAGGCAGTAAAGATTTCAACTTTCTCTCCAGTAAAGCAACAATTTTATTTTCATTTTAACCCCCATTCTTTATTTGATTGCAAATACGAAACATATGTTTTCAAACTATCAGACTCATCCTTCCGAATTTTTCATTAAACCCTTCTCCTGAAACCTCCTAATGCACACACCCAAAACGATGTCGTTGTTGTCCCGCCTTCTCCGTGGCAACTTCAACACTTCCCCGATCCGTCGTTTTTCCTCCGCCGCCTCGGAAACCACGGCGGCAATCTCTCCACCTAAAAAGTCACTCAGTAGTATCGTGAATGACGAGCGAAACCCCAAACGAATCGTGGAGAAGTTCAAGACGGCGTGCGAGTCTGAGCGATTCCGAGCCAACATAGCCGTCTACGATAGAACCGTCCGGCGTCTCGTCGCCGCAAAGAGATTACACTTCGTCAAAGAGATTCTGGAGGAGCAGAAGAAGTACCCCGACATGTCAAAGGAAGGATTCGCGGCTAGGATCATCTCCCTTTACGGAAAAGCTGGGTTGGTCGAAAACGCACAGAAGGTGTTCGACGAAATGCCAGAGAGAAACTGCAAAAGGTCAGTGCTGTCCTTCAATGCCTTGCTTAGTGCGTATGGGGTTTCCAAGAGATTCGATGTGGTTGAGCAGCTTTTCAGTGACTTGCCGGACAAGCTATCAATCAAACCAGACATCGTATCTTACAATACTCTGATCAAGGCACTTTGTGAGAAGAAGGGTTCCTTGTCCGAAGCTGTTGCATTGCTTGGTGAGATTGAGAGCAAGGGTTTGAAACCTGATATAATCACATTTAACACGCTTCTGTTGTCGTCTTATCTGAAGGGAGAGTTTGAGCAAGGGGAAGAGATATGGGCTCATATGGCGGAGAAGAATGTAGGCAAAGACATTAGGAGTTACAATGCTCGGTTGCTTGGATTAGCCAACCAGACGAAATCGGAAGAACTAGCAAGTCTCTTTGAAGAACTGAAGGCTAGTGGGATCAGACCTGATGTTTACAGCTTCAATGCGATGATCAGAGGGTCTATCAACCAAGGGAAAATGGAGGAAGCCAAAGCGTGGTACAAAGAAATTGTGAAGCAGGGTTATCGTCCTGATAAAGCTACACTGGCTTTACTGATTCCTGCGTTGTGTAAAGCGGAGGACTTCGGGTGTGCGATAGAGCTCTGCAAGGAGTCATTCAGTAAGCGTTATCTCGTGGGTCAAACGACATTGCAGGAGTTAGTAGATGAACTGGTAAAAGAGGGAAAGAGAGGAGAAGCTGAGGAGATAGTGGAGATAGCAAAGAACAATGATTTCTTGAAGTTCAAGCTTGACTTGTCGTCTCAGGAGGAGTAAGTGGTTCATTGTCACTAGTGTCTTGCTGCATTGTGTGAGAGCCCTTATAACTCTCTTTCTAATTAGGCTATGTATTTGCACATGTTGCTTTGTGGCTTGACTTGTGTAGTTATTTGAATTTCCGTTGTGGAAAAACTACATGTAGTCGAGGTTTAAACAGATGAAACGCCATGCTTTTTATAAAACTTTTGTTTGAATTTACTGGGACAAATTGCATTTAACATATTTAAATGCTCTAGATATTAATGAAAAGAGTATTCTCTAAACTAGGGAATAAATATCGGATAAACCGACTTCCAAACAGTGGAAATCATTGTTTTAAAACCGGACCGGAAAATGAACCGGAAAAAATTTGGGTCACGGTTAAATATGTTTCGATCGGGTCAAACCTGGTTCAACAATCTGGTTTAATATAGTTTTAGTATATAAATTTTAAATTAATATTAGTAAATATGATATATAATTTAAATATAAATAAATTTTAACATAAAACATTATAAATATAAATTAGTTTTATGTTCACATGGATGATTTATAGATTTTTGATAGTTTTAGTGGTTTTATCAGTTCAATAACTTTGATATTCAATCCGGTTACATGACCGGTTCATGATCGAATCAATTATTAGAACCAATCCGGTTATATGACCGGTCGGTCCGGTTTTAAAAACACCGGTGGAAATGCGTTTTAATTAATTGAAGTAACCAAACACAGTTAATTTCCTTTTTCTCCGATCATTTTAAAACCCTACTTCTTTAAACCCCTCGCCCAGTGATTGATTGATTGGAGAATACGCCGAAAATTCGAGAATGGCTTCTTCGATTGCTCTGCGATCGCGCCTTGTGCTCAGGTTACTAAAGCTTAGATCTCGTACTTCTTCAAGGCTACTTTCTACGGAAGCATCTTCTTCTTCTTCATCCAAGGCTCCAGGACTCTCCTCTTCTGCCAAGCAGTCGCTCTTTTCTGGTTTGCCACCGCCAAATCACCTTCCTCCTCCTCCTCTTCCTGAGGCGGTGGGAAAGGAGAGGAAAGGTCTAAAGTTTCTTAGTAACGTATTCATATGGGCACTCACCGGTGCTACCGCTGCTGTTGGTTACACTAGCTATGGTGTGTGTTTTTCTTACTTAGTTAGTTAGTCTTGTCTGATTCTTTTAGATCTCATTGTTTATTCCTTTCTGTTGGTGCAGCTTACACATTGGATGAAGTGAATCAGAAGACCAAGGCGTTCCGAGAATCCGCTTACAAAACTCAACCAGCTCTTAATTCTTCTTCCGGCATTGACGTTAGTTACAAATTGCTTTCAATTCAACTCTGACTTTTACCGTTGTTTCTCTGAATTAATACTCTTTCATCTCTTTTGCCAGAAATATAAGTCAATGCTCTCCTCTGCTGCAATCAAATGTATATATCATCAGCCCTTTTTGCCCTTTTCATCATCATTATTAGGATAATAATAGCTAGTATTTTGACTTTGTTTTTTTTTGTTTGAGTTCTGATCAGTTCCTGCAAGAGCCATTGATATGTATCTGGAGCTTAGGGAATCTGTGGAGGAACAAGTTAAAGTATGTTCTTGATTTTTTTTTTTTTTTTTTTTTTTTGTCTCTTCTTGTGCATCCTGTTTTTTCTCTTCTGATTTTTCCGTTTCCTTATAGGGCTTTACAGAACCTCTCTCAGAAAAGCTTCTTCCAGATTCGCACCCCGCTGAACAGAATATCTACACTCTCGTTCTTGATTTGAATGAGACTCTGCTTTACACTGACTGGAAGGTAACACCCGATCTTCATTTGCCTTCTTACTGAATATCCGTTTTTTTTTTAAACATTTTCTTATTTTTCATTTTACAACAACAACAACAAAAATACAAATACATTAGCGGGAAAGAGGGTGGAGGACGTTCAAAAGACCAGGTGTTGATGCATTCTTGGAGCACCTTTCGAAATTCTATGAGATTGTCGTCTATTCTGACCAGATGGATATGGTAAAAAAGTATCCCTTTTTAAAAAAAAATTTATTTGCGGGCAACTAACTAACAACAACACTTTGTTTTCATTGGCTTTCTTCTAGTATGTACATCCCGTCTGTGAGAAGTTAGACCCAAATTACCACATACGTTATCGGCTAGCAAGAAACGCTACTAAATATGAGAATGGAAAGCACTACAGGGTACCTATCTCTTTTGTCTTCCAATAACCTTACCAACCAAAAGTAGCTGCTGCTTGTCAAACTAACTATTTTAAAAATCCCCGTTGTGCAGGATCTGTCAAAGCTGAACAGGGACCCGAAGAAGATTATGTATATCAGCGGGAATGCTTTTGATACAAGCCTTCAGCCTGAGAATTGTGTGCCAATCAAGCCTTACAAACTCGAATCTGATGACACAGCCCTTGTCGACCTAATACCCTTCCTTGAATGTTAGTCTCGTTCATTTCCACTCTTGCCATCTGTTTTTCTTTTTTTTTTTAAATTAATGTCGATCTCTTTTATTTTGCAGATGTTGCACGTAACAATCCAGCTGATATCCGACCGGTTCTAGCCTCTTACGAGAGAAAAGATGTTGCCAAAGAGTTCCTTGAGAGGTCCATTGACTATCAAAAGTGAGTCTTTTCTTTACCTTTCTGTATGAATGCAAAATCTTTTGCTGGCTGTGCCAATAAAACAAGTCTTATTGAATATGCAGGCGAATGCAAGGACAAAGACCAGGCCGATTCTGGAGGCAGCGTTAGAAGGATCTAAAACATTTTTATGTATATTTAGAGACGATTATATCCTCGCTGATTCATTACACCATAAAAACAGGAACAGAAGCTACTGTTCTTCGCTGAGGGGGTAAAAACTTGCAACTAAAATCGGGTCTTCCTCACGAAAGTGTTATGTTTTTTACCCAATTTTTACCTCTTGTGACCTTTGTCTCGGTTTTACAAAGTGAACTTTTTCCAACAGAACCAAAGTGAAATGTTTTTTTTTTTATATTTAGTTAGCACATATTTTTATTCTAAACTGTTTTGGTCAGTATTGGTTTTGGTTGATTACCAAATGAATAACGAGTATGAACGTTGAGAAGTTAATCGGTTGGAGCGTCTATTTGTATGTATTATGAGAGTGAGAGTAAATAGTAGGCGACTAAAATCTGTCAGTTTCAATACGTGCCTTGAGGTGCAATATCCACTTACACTTTACAAAGATCCTTTCACCCTAATCCTTGTGAATGTGTATGTAGTTGTTGTACTAGAAGTCAAAAAAAAAATTATTAAAAAAATAGAAGTTAAACTAACTATAGATCATAGGTGTGGGCAAAAAACCGAACCGATCCAAACCGATCTATCCAAATCATCGTATATATCTAAACCATTTGGTTCAACATTTTAGCAACCCGAATGGTTCGGTTTGGTTTTAAATGAAACCAAACCGAAAAACCAAAATGTTTTTTATTAAATTACTTAGATATACTAATAATAATAAGGTTTTATATATTTAATTATTTAACCTAAGCAATTAAATATAATTTATACATTTTACTTCTAAATAATAGAATAAACACAACTAAATAAAATAAAAGAATATAAATCTCTTACATTAAGATCAAAACATAAAATTTCCTATGATATTTATATTATGTTTGAAGATGATAACATAAAATAAACGTTTACCATTTTCTATATATTTATTATTATATTTGGATTTACTTTTAAATATAAAGAAAATAATGATTTAGTGTTAAATGATGGTTTTTTATGTTTTTATAGATCTATACTATTGATACCGAAGTGCTTTTTTGAGATCCCTTTGAGTTTTGCAAGTATTTATAACTATGCGATTACCATTTAATTTAAACTAGATACGTATATGCGCCATGCG
Organism: Brassica juncea; assembly: GCA_018703725.1. Lineage (NCBI taxonomy): Eukaryota > Viridiplantae > Streptophyta > Magnoliopsida > Brassicales > Brassicaceae > Brassica > Brassica juncea. Next base: position 54,270,957 of record CM031940.1, read on the forward strand.
CGGATATACTTAGACTAATCTTCCTAATAATTATTGAGATTGCTTATTTACATTTCATATCTATGTGTTTCTGATTTTTTGTTATATAATAAGTGGATATAATATACTTTAGTATAAAATGTTAATATGGTGTCAAATTCGGATTTTGGTTTGGTTTAGATTCGGATTTTCGGTATTTTGGTTTATACAAAATAGCTACCATATTAACACTATATCTCTTTGGTTTGGTTCGGTTTATATACTGTCGGTTTTCGGTTTATTCGGTTTTATATCAAAAACCATAAATATATTTATCCTTTATAATATTTTTTTAATTTTATTTTATATAATTAGATTTCGGATTTAATATAACATGAAGATATTTTGATTTTTAAAATAATTAATAAACATATTAAACTAATAATATTGATAGTTTAATAGAATAAAAATAAGAAAAATTAGTAGTTCATATATTATTAAATAACTAAATACATATTTGTCAATGCTAACTTGAGTTAGATAAAGTTGGTAGATACCTAACTTGAAATATCAGGGAAGAAAAATAAGTAAATAACAGATTTAATTTGAATATCTAAGAAGATGTATATGACTAAATATAGACAAGTTAGTGTAGATTGATCTAGTCTATGTATATATGTGGTTAGAATATTTCGTTTCACTAATTTACAAAACATATAAATTATATATGTATATATTCTGTTTTTAATTTATAAGATTCAAAAAAAACCAAGTTAAAATGAAGTGAAACATAAATGATTTTGATGTTGGAAGTATCGTGAAATGAAGTGGAACATACATATTTTTGTGGTTTATATATTAAACTCTTCTTCATATTGATTACTGCATGGAATGGTGTATTACACAAAACTAATGTAAATATAATACGTTGTGACAATTTTTGGAGTGATGAAAGTTTGAATAATATTGATTTAGTTTGTGTAGCAGGTTCAGAACGTGGTAACTAAAGAGAAGCAAAGTATAAAGTTGGTAGTCCAAGTTATGTAGGGTGTATATAATGAATGTAACACAAAGGTGATACTTGTATAGTTAAAACTGATATAAAGATATAAATCGTGTATTCTTGTTTTTTTATAACACCTTAATTTTATTAATATCAACTGAGATTTAACAAAGGATCAGAAATCGAAATATACAACAAATACATTTTTAAGCTGAACATAATAATAGAAAACTAATAACACGATGCTTCCTAACTTACTTTACAGGATAGACTGATTCACTAACTTTTCTATCGCTGTTCCCGGTCTTATATGATCTTGTGTTCGGCTATTTGTGATCCAACACTTTTTTATCACTTAATAGATCAGGAGGCACGATCCATCTGTTACATCATTGTCCATTCCATACACTCCCGCTGCAGGAGATGACATGCTTTGTTGTAATTTTTATCCATACCCAAAGAAATTCCTCATATTGATTTTGGTAATCATCTGAATCCATCATCTTCTCCATGTCTTCCCATAAGCAGTTCAATTTTCCTCCTATTATCGAATAAAGAGGAGACCCTTCTCTCGGGTGTAGTGAAGTCACAATCATCCATATCAAATTGTTAAATGAATTTGATGTCCATAATCGTCTCTGCATCCATGGCGGTTTAAGATTCCTTCTTTTGTTCCAAAGGACTAGTGATCCTTTAGTATTTACGGGAGATAATAAACCATCATGCCTAACTAGCCACGGAAACATGCCAACAAACAGAAACAACCGAATTCTCTTAGCCCGAAGATAACACTCAACAATTAAGGAGACAATAGACTCACCGATTAGGGAGAAGCTGAAACCGCCAAAGATCTGATCCAAACCCCACACCAGCGCACTGAACCAACATATAAACTCAATACTGTTTGTCCATAACGGGACAATCTCACGACAGCGGCCGGAAGTGGAGAGACGGTGTGATGAGAAGACATGTTGCTTGAAACGGTAAGTCGACGATAATGATTTCAACGAAATCACACTTATTGACATAATAGATTGTGACACAGAGAAATTGAAAACAATAATTAAAAGAACGAGTACGAACCAAAGCTGGAGCCGGCGCCGGCCGGTAGTTATTATCGAAAAGGTCTGTTTTGATTTGTCGCCTGGTTCGTCGCTTTTTCGTGTATTCTTGTTTTATTTGTAGATTATAGACAACCGAAGTACTACGTATCGGAGGTTGATTTAAATTAAGTGATGTCGATATATTTAAGGAACTAAACATGATTGTAATATTTTAAGTGATAAGATTATTAGATTATTAGATCATCACCGGATTCGTGTGTGTGTGGGGGACCTTTTCTATTTACCAGAAAGGCCAAACTGGATATGCACCGTATAGACTCTAAAGCGTATTTTCCTACTCTCTTTATAAAACTGTAAAAAAATTGAAACCCATACATGAATACATCTTTAACATTCTACGGGGAAAAAACAGCTGACGTATAAAAAAGGCGAACGCGATACAGTTCTGGGCTTCATAGAGATAAAACCCACGAATAATGGACGTTACAATTAAAAAAAAAAAACAAAAGTTTTTTTATCTAGAATCTAGCCCAAGGTTACTTTCGTCACTTACTGCTAATCCAACTTAGGGTTTCAAACACCTTACGCAGCCGTCTATCCGAGAACCATCCCTCTATATAACAATTACACACACAGTATTTATCAATCAAACGGTTCTTTGTCTGATTTTCTAGTTGTTTAGTTATTTTCTTTCAGATCGACAAGTTCGTGTTAGTCAATTTTCCTCTTAGCTTAACTGAATCATCTTATTATCGTGATTTCGATGTTTGGTGTCGTCGTCTTGGTAAATTTAGGGTTTTTGTATGGTGCTTCATCAGATAGTCGATGTGGATTTGTCCGTTCCCATCTGATTCGTTCCCTTGAAGCAATATCAATCGTGCTGCTCTCGTTATTACAAATTTCCTCTCTGATAGCATCTTACTGTTAATTCTAGTATGATGCCGATTTGGGAGCATAACTTGAGCGACTACATATGTCTTGTTTAAGTTTCTCTGTTTTTGTCTGTTTGGTGAAGAACAGTGATGAGTCAATTTACAGACCTGTAATGATAGCGGTAATGATCGCATTTCATTGAACATCTAAGGGACTGAGTTCTTCCACCTCTTTTTTTATTGTTTTGTTAACTCATGTAGTTGTGGCTTTTACATGATATTTAAAGATTCATGCTTTGAATGATATACTCGCGAAGCTTAATGTGTGTATTAGCCTACATTGAATTTAGAACCCCTCGCTATCCTGTTCGTCAATTACGATGATGTTTCTTAGGACGTCGGGGTACAATATTCTCCCTTTTGACTTTTGTTTTGTTACGATTGGATCAAATGAGGAACTCATTGCCAGATTGTTGAACGCTTGGAACATTTCCTAGTGTTATGATTCAATCACTTGATAGGAAGATCTGATGATTTGTCCTTTTGTCTGTCTTTAGTTTTGTGTTTTGTTGCAAGTTGAAGCCGGTGATGATTAGATTGAATGGTTGCTGAATTCTCAGTGTTGAAAAGCATCTAATTTGACTAGGACGGTCTGAGGCTTTCACTGTAATTCATAATATATAAGTTTTGTATTGTTTTTTAGAGAGGATTTTTTTTTTTGTGAATGTGGATGATGAGAAACAAAATCTAAATACAGTTATCCCTGGCTTAGGCTTTTTAAGCCGTTGCTGAGTCTTTTGTAATCTGACACATCACAACACCGTCCCATTGTTTTTTTTGTTGTTCGGTTTATTTATTCTGTGGTCTGTTGTTGAATTGGTCCCATGTCAAGGATCCTGAAGAGTGACTTGACCTCGATCATCCTACATGTTGTAGATGTTTTGGGCAGTCTTGTCGAGATCACATAAGCGAGGTGTAGACAACAAATTCGTACAGTGTAGTTGATGATATCAGAACACTCGGGAGAAGAATCTTTTTTTCTTTGATCTAACTCGCTAGAGGAAGACTTATGGTATAGGATACAGTATCCTGGATACTTAAATGAGCCACAGGAAGTAGCATGAGGGGGCTAAGATCAGTTTAGAGAGATGTTCTAAGATCTGATTGTTCAGCATTCTTACTCTACTTGTAGAAGGAAGTGGTTCACCATCTTATTAAACACACAAATTTTCCTGCTCCCTTAGCAACGGGAAAAGAGTCTCTGCCTAGCTTTGGTATATTACAGAAATTCCAGTGACTACAACTCTTATTATTTCATTTTCAAGTTTTGTATTGAACTACAATGACAAATCGTTCATAGAGAATTGATTTTTGGATATGATTATCTATCTTAATCTTTCATAGTCATATTTGCCCTATTGACATGTATGATGAAGTAATCAATATGGAACTTACTGAATTTTTATCAATTCTTTCTAGAATAGTTAATGTCTAACGGATGTAAAAAAAACGATAATGTCTAACCAAAGTATCTCAAATATTGCATCTCTTTTCGTAACAACAAAAAAAATCTTCATCTTGAAGGTAATGACTGATCTAGTAATGGTTGTTCGTCTAGCAGAAACTTCAAATATTTTCTTATTTTTATATTTTGTATTTACTTCTCAACTTTAATAATAACTAGATCTTGATCCGTGCAACGCGAGTATTTGTTTTCAGTTTATATACATAGATATTTATTTTATGTGGTATATATTGTTAAGGTTAATCATATATTTAAATTTATATAATTATCTATAATATAATAATTTTATAATTTACATGTTATAATTAGTCAATTGTTTAAAATTGTAACATGCATTTGTCGCTTTTATCATATATTTATCTTATTGTATTTACATTTAATTGTTGAAAAAATTAATCTATGCATAAAACAACATATCTGAAAATTATTTTGTATTTAAATTATACTAAATTTTGACACACTATCCTTCAAAGCTGGATTTCCTTTTAGCAATATTTTTTAAGTTTATTCATTTTAAATAATATATTATTGTACATACAAAAGTTTAAGATATGTAAACTTTTATACATGAATTATTTAGTTTGCCAATATTAAGCCGTTATATTATCATATTTTACTATTAACATAAATATTTTACATATATGAAAATAAATTTATCAATTTAATATAATTTATCATATTTTTCAATACAATAGTTTATTTTAACATGATTTATTTTTATTATGAAATACATAAAATAAAATAGAATTTTTATTTTTCATTTTATAAACGATAACTGAATATATATATATATAGATATATATCTAAAATTAAACTATATCATTATTAAGGTAGTTACAAAGATTGTATATTATTAGATTTAGTGAATACATGGAAGTTACCAATATAATTTCTGGTTTTATTTCTAAATTTGAAATGTATATGTGGAAGTTAAATTAAATTGGACCTACATAATAGGGAAGTAATATTTTGAGATGTTGGTAAGAACAACAAAAAATATTTTTAAGAGAGAAACTATAATATATTGTACTTACAAACTAATTTTGAAGTTAATATTTTATTTGAAAATTTCTTGAAATACACTAAGTTGGATAAGGTTTTTTTATTTGAAACAGAAAAGAATATTTCTTTCTAACAAAATCTTTTAAAGATCTTTATAAAATGTATTTTGAAAATTAATCAATTTAAATTGTTATTATCATTAAAGTATAATTAAAACATTTATATGATTTTAATTTTCGTTCATAAATAAAAAAATTAATTTGAAATTCTATTTATATTTATGATAATTTAAAGTTAAATTAATTAGTTTTTGGAAATAAATTTTATCCTGATTCTGAATGATATTAATTTTATTTTCGTGATTATATTTTAGTTGTAACATAGGTACGAACGAAAGACAATCTTGAAAATACGTTTTGTAGTGTATAATCATATGTCCGCTACATATTATGAGTTTAGATTGTTTTAGTGTAATTTTAGTTTTCAATAAAATAAAAAAATGGATATCTATGAATAATCAATTATGTTGATGATTAAATTTTAAAAGTTAAATACATATGTAACGACCTGATTTGTTGCTGAATGTAAGGAGATTTCTAATGTAATTAATATGTGGCTTGAAGATTAATAATTATTGATCATTTTATCCTTAATGAAAGACAAAATCATTTAACTAAAATATTTAAAGGATGGTCTATTTTTAAATATCACACATGAAAGAAGTCATGGCTTCTCTTTTAATATAATAGATTAATTATAAACCTTATTTTATAAATTAATAATAAATCTATACTATTAAAACTGAAATAAGTTTTTTGAGTTTTGAAAGTATTTACAACCATGCCATTACCATTTATTATGTGTAAGAGAAGAAAACATATACACTGATCAGTGATGGTTAATAATAAAACTTGTATCATGTGTTTATGTTACAACTATCATGTCAACTCCAAGAAATCAAAGTGGAACACGTCGTGGATGTAAGTCAAGCAATGAGGCTGATGGTGAAACCAGTCGTGAAGGCCAAGTAATTATGTTATATTATTTTTTTTTTGCAATAATCAGCTGTATAATATGAGATATTTTAACTTAACAACTAGAAATATGTACTTTAGTATCAGTGGAAACATGAAGTGTAGACCAAAATTCTCAATTACGTCTGTTATTGTTTTCTAGAGCTAATTATCAAACTATTTATTATTTGAAGTTTTGTTCCTTGTTTTGGTTACCATTCACTATACCATTTTTTTACATTCCTTCTGTACCGTTTTTCCTTCTAATTAATTCCTTATCATTCCCTTGGATTCTTTTCCCTATAGTTCCTATCATTTTTAAAGTGGTCACCAGTTAGACCCAAAGTTTACCATTCCTCTCATCTTCCAAACTAGGGGTGGGCATTTCGGTTTAATTTCGGGTTCGGTTTGCTTTGGTTTATTTGGGTCTACGAAAACTTAAACCAAAGTCAACCATATTAATTTGGTTTGGTTTGTATTCGGTTTGGCTCGGTTTTAGTTCGGTTTGGTTTATGTTCGGTTTAGTTTTACTTCGGTTTGGTTTGTGTTCGCTTTGGTTTAATTTTTGTTTGTTCAATTCAACTGAGTTGATTTTTTATTTTTATCATATTCAGTTACAAAATCAAATATATAAAAACATAAAAAATCATCATTTGACACTAAATCTTTATTTTCTTCATATTTAAACGTAAATCCATATATCACAATAAAAATATAGAAACTGTAATATGCTTATTTTATGCTATCATCAACAGACCTAATATAAATATTATAGGAAAATTTTCGGTTTTGATATTAATGAGGTTTGTTTTTTTTGCCCACCCCTATTCCAAACACACGATTACTACGCAATCTCCTAGTGTTATTATTTGTGGAGTGATTTCATAGATGTTATTATTATATTCAATTTCAACAAAAAATGATGACATGATCTTTACAAATGATGACATGACCTCTTAAAAATGATGGCATGTATTAGTTCCTTATAAAGATAAATATTTATTGGTAATGCTCTTTTAATATAGTAATGACTATTAACTCATATGTTACCATAAATATAATTTCTTATAAGTATTTATTTGACAAAAATATTTAAATAGAGTAATAATTAATAGCTCATACATCCCATTAAACTAATATATATGAAGTTCAAAAAAGTAATGTATATGTCACATTAAAAGCTATACAAAATTATAAATATATTTTTACATCAATTTATATATCATATTTAGTATATGTGTGTATATATAATCAAAATTAGTTGTAAATGTACATCAACAAATACAAAATTAAATTAACACTAATCAAATAATTTTTATAGTTAAACCCAATTAAAAGGAATAAAACTACGAAAATACATTTATTCTTTTATTTTTTTCCAAATCAATAAAACTAAAATAGAAAATAATAATATCTTAGTGTAAACTAATTTTTTTTTTAAAAAAATATTATGTCTAAAATTATTAATTATGCGCATGGCGCAGGAAAACTCCTAGTATAAAAAATCTCTCATGCATACAAAACTATAATTCAATACATGTAGACATATCTACCTAACATATTAAAGAGAATCAATACATTATTTTATTTTATATATTTTTGGTTTTGACAAGTTTTGGTTTTTGACTGGTAAAGCAAAAAAAATAAAATTATTATAAACAATTGCATAGTATGATTTATACAAGGACAATTACCTACTAAAGACATAAGTTTAATAGTGTTGATTTCTATATATACATATATAGTTGGGAAATTCTCCATAATAGCTATTTTTAAGTTTTTGTCTCAAAAATAGCACTGCAGGCTAAAAGTCACAAAAATAATCTTCATTAACCGTTCAAAAGACTCTAATACCCCCATTTAATAATACATTTAACAAAAAAAGGAATCGTCTTCCTTCTCTCTCGACACCGAAGGCGCCATAGAAACGTCGAACCACCACCGTCACACTCTATACACTCAAATTGGAGACAAATCACGCCGGAGAAAAATCAGAAACCTATCTCTCTCTCTTCGATCTTTGATCTCTCTCACGGCGGATCATCTTTGATCTCTCTCACGGCAGCGAAGACAACGAAACGTCGACTCCGATTTCGTTCCATCATCTCCGACGAAGCACACGACAATGACGCCATCTCGGTATGATTCTGAAGTCTAGGGTTTTGATATTTAGTAGCACAAACGTTAAATGCTGCTGTTGTGATCCGTAGAACTGTTCTTGGCTATTTGTTTTAATTTCTGTGTGTGCTGATGTTTCATCTCTCTTGTTACTCTAAGAGTTATAGCTTTTCCTAGTTAAGAACATACATTAAAATCATACCTTTTTCTTGTTCTCGTTAATCGCAAGTGTAATGTGACTCGTTAGACTGTTTGGTACTGTTTGCAGCTGAAGAGAAACACCATTACCCAAGAAGTTGTTCTACTAAAGACAAAACTCTATTGCGTTTGTTTTCCAGCAAGGGAAAGGGCCTTGGAAGTTGTTGGAGCTCAAATCAAAGGCTGCTAAGTTTTGGAAACATAAGATTTTGAGGTAATGTACCTTTGATTGTGTTCTTTTCTAGATAATGTTGATTCTGTGTGGTATTTTATCAGCAATCCTAGTGTTCCTAAGTGTGACTGAGACGAGTTTGGTTGTGAAACTTTGTGAGTTTTTTTTCAAAAAATTTCAGGAAGGTGGTTCATAGTTTTAGAATAGTTTTCCAGAAAATCAGATACTAGAAAATTTGAATTTTTTTTGTCTTGGTTACGCAGGACAGAAACACGATGGGAGATTCAGTACCTGAAATACTAGCACTGCCTGAGCTCAAGTATCTTATAGGATCAGAGCCAAAGCTAAGAGCGACAATAAACTATTACTATAAAATAAGCTCTTTCATTATGTCTTGATCTATTACACTACTCTTTCGTTGGTAAGTTCATGATTTCATTTACAGAGTTTAAGCTGTAGAAACTTTTATGGACCCTCTAATCAAGCTGCACAAGAAGCATATATCATTATCAGGGAAGATGATACATGTCTTCCTCTCTTAGAGCATTATAATAGTGAAGAAAAATGCAGCCTAGTTTCTACTGTGTTATATTGTTCATAACCAAACTTAAGTGTATATATCAACATACTTAGATCTATATTGCATTTAGGATATCATTTAACATATTTTAGGATAGATTTCCAGAATATTTTGGGTTCATTTAAGTAAAGTGTCAATTATATATGTCATGTGATTAGCCAAAATTAAAGATTTGTACACAGTATTGGCAAGACCAAATGAAGTTATATAATTTAAAAGACAAAAACTTAAACAAAATATTTTAAATTGTTTGAAGAATTGAACTAAAGACCTCTACGAAGAATAATACAATGTTAGCCGCTGAGCTCTGGTTTTATATTTGTTGGACTTACTATTTAAAACTATATATGCAATCTTTATATATTTAATTAAAAAATGTCTGGATTCCAAATGGAATCAAACACAGGAGGATATACGGTGTAAGTAGAGTAAGGTGGTTTAGTCAAAACATAAATGAATATATTGACAAACGGGCTTATACCATATTTAGGATAACATTTAACGTATTTAGGATGGATTTCCAGAACATATTTTTAGTGCATTTAAGCAAATTTCCAATTATATATGTCATGAGTTTAGCAATATACACCATATTGGTAAGAATCAAATGAATTTATCTAATTTTTAAAAACAAAATTAATCAAAGTTTTTAGAATATATCGTATTTAGAATAACATGTAACATATTTATGATGAGTTTCCAGAACATATTTTGAGTGCATTTGAGAAAAGCCTCATTATATATGTCATGTGTTTAGCCAAAATTAAGGATTTTTACACCATATTGGTAAGAATCAAATGAAGTTGTCTAATTTTGAAAAAAAAATTAATCAATTTTTTTGAATTTATCATATTTAGGATAGTATGTAACATATTTAGGATGGATTTCTTGAACATATTTTGAGTGCATTTGAGCAAAGTCTCAATAATATATGTCGTGTGTTTAGCCAATATACACCATATTGGTAAGAGTCAAATGAATTTATCTAATTTAAAAAAATAAAATTAATCAATTTTTTTAGGATATACTGTATTTAGGATAGCATGTAACATATTTAAGATGAGTTTCCAGAATATATTTTGAGTGCATTTGAGCAAAGTCTCAATTATACATGTGATGGTTTAACCAAAATAAGATTTGTACATAATATTGGTAAGAATCAAATGAAGTTGTCTAATTTTGAAAAATGAAAATTAATCAATTTTTTAAGGATATAATGTATCTAGGATAGCATGTAACATATTTAGGATGGATTTCTTGATTATATTTTGAGTGCATTTGAGTAAAGTCTCAATTATAAATGTCATGTGTTTAGCTTAATATACACCATATTGTTCTTGAAAAATGTTTTCTTCTTGCATATTTCCATCCAACATAAGAGCTACATTTAACAAAGTAAATATCGAGAACAGTGTGAAGTCAGGTCATCATCATCCTATCTTCTTTCTTCCCAGCATACACATTGTCTCTGTCTACAAAAATCTCAAAGGAATACTAGCAATAACTAGTCATATTTAGCTTTGACCATGAAATTAGGCCAAGTTGTTCTGGAAGGCTTAGTACGTGATTAGAAAACCTACACAGAACAGTCTAAGAAAGAAGAAAATCATACAAAAAAAAAGAAATTAGAAACAATGTATCTGATTTTCTCTCTGCACAGTAGAACGAAAAACTGGAATGACATTCAAAGGAACATGAGAAGCAAATGTATCGGTAGTTTGCATGTTACAACTAGCTGAATCAGTAATAACCTGCAAAAGTCAAGTTGTTTTGGAAGGTTTAGTACATAAATAGGAAAGCAATCCTGAACAGTCTAAGAAAGAAGAAAATCATACAAATACAAACAAAAAAAAGAAATTAGAAATGATGTACCTATTTTTCTCTCTACACAGTAGAACCAAAAACTGGAATATCATTCAAAGGTACATGACAAGCAAATGTAACAGAAGTTTGCTTGTTACAGCTAGCTTAATCAGTAATAACCTGCCAAAGTCAATTTGTTTTGGGATGTTTAGTACATAAATAGGAAAGCTATCCTGAATAATTTAGTTGAAACAAAACACAAACCTTAACACATAACCGACATGTTCCATCAAATGGTGTAATCTTGCCGATAAAACTTCTAAGCTGACGAGAATTACCTACGGAGATTGGGGGAAAATCTTCGACAATACTTTTTAAATCCAACAAAATCCCATAACTCAAACTTATTTCTTCCTCTTTAATACTAAAATCTTCGGCGACCATCTTCATCAAATCTTCATACTGAAGATTTGATTCTATGTAAATAAAAGATGCATTCCTATTCTTATCAACATTAAACTCCCACTAAAGAGATTCTTTTGAGCTCCATTGTCCACAAACACAAAAAAAACTTCAGCCATAGTTCAAAAATCTGTTAAGAAAATCACAAGAAAATCTCAAAAAGACCAATCGCAGAGACATTTAAGTAAATTTGTGAGTCTAGAGGTGAAGATGACGACAATCCAATCTTAAGTTAACACCTAGAAAATACAACTATTTCAATCAAAAAGCACAACAATAAGATACTATTTCAGTTTAAATTGCCTTTCAGCAGAAGCTTATAACATCACTACATATCAAACGAAAAGCTTCAAACAATCAGATAATAAAGTTTGCTAATGTTAATGTATAAGAGATTAAGGATTTTGTAACTGAGATAAAATACAAACAAATCGTCACAAGATAAAGCTTAACAGCCCAAATCTCCATGTAAGCAAGGAGACAACTCCAAACTTTAGTAATTATGGAACAAGTGGGCAAGCAAATATGTTAGACCAGTTGATTCATCAACAACGAGAAACATACAAATCAAAACTTAACAATGATCACTTTTCATGTATCTTAGCTTGTTGTTCACAGACTAATTTGCTTCTTTTGCAGCCAAAGTGAATCTTAGCGAACATTGCTACTGATTTACTATATCTATGTATAATGAAAGTAATTCAAGCAATTGAAAACAACATAATCACTCTTATTGTAACCAAAATCACAAGAATCCATCAAAATGAATCAATCTCATAATTGTTTCATCAAATCAAGATTTGGAAAGGTAACATTGATACGAGATACCTTTAATACGATGAAATCAAAAGTATAATTGAGACAAACGTAGATGATGACGGGAGAGATAATGGCGGAGGAGATGCCCGACGACGGAGATAATGGTTATGGATATGAGTCACGCCGGAGATGATGATATCGGGGATGATAGATATCGGGGATGAGAGATGTCGGAGATGAAAGACGAGGGAAACAAACATAGATGATGACTGCAGAGATGATGGCGGAGGAGATAAGAGACGGCGGAGAAAATGGCGATGGATATGAGTCACGCCGGAGATGATGAGATCGGGGAGAGAGACGACGTCGAGAGTCGGAGACGACGTCGAGATTAAGATTTTCATTTATTTATTTAATATAATTAGAGAAGAAAATGAGCGTAAGGGTAAATGATCCTATTAAATGAAACCTAAATTTTTGTTTTGGGTGCTAGTTTGGGAAGAAAAACTTGGCTTAGGGTCATTTGAGGCCATTTCTCTATATAGTCTGTGGAATCTATATTATATCGATTCCAGATATATATTTATTAACCTTAGAGTCTTTTTTTTTTGTAGCTGGGTTGTATTATTAAGTCTTCAAGGCAAATAATTCTAAACAATGAGAACCAACAAAACAATATATAAAAGGGATACACCAGTAGGGATCCAAAGTAAACTAACACATCTATTTTGTGTATGAGTGACTAAAGATTTTTCATATAAAAGCTTCAAAAGAGATAATTTTCATATTAATCCAAAAACACCACGATTCAGAGTGAGATGAGTTGAAAACGATTGTCATTCTCTTTTTGTTATTCCTGTATGAGCCACTGAGATAAGACAACTCTCTATTCGCTCTATTGATAATAACATAGTCAAAGAGATTACCGTTCCATAGAACTTTATGCTGCCTTTCGAAGTAACCGTAGTTTGCAGCAAGAACTCCATCACTATCAAATGAAGAACCATTAACAATTGAAGCCAGTAATACCCGTCGCCACCATCCGCAGTAGATCTGTCAATTACCTTTATAAGCAGTTCAACTGAACCAAAATTTTTGTCTTTCCAGACCCATTGGAAGAAACATACAGAAAAACAATAAAAAACATTACCAGATCCAAAATAAATTGGCAATTATACAGTGGTTGGAAACAAAACAGATCAAAGAAAAAGAAGCAAAACGAATTAAACAAGCCGATATCGGAACTGGAGAAGACTCTGATCATCGGCTTGAAACTATAAAAAATATATTTTTTTCTCTCTTGACGGCTAGGGTGTTAAGGTGTTTAGTTTCAAAAGTCCACATTAACCTTGGAGTCTATTCTCTAAACATATACTTATGTGTGGAAACATAATTCTAAATACCAAGTACAAAAACCTAAATTTTTTTAATTATGCATACATAGTGAATTCAATATTTAGATAGTTAAAATTCAGGATATCTATAATATTAAATCAAAATCCCTTTTAGGATTTTACCATTGTTTTAGAGTTATTTACAAAGTCATGACATTACTATTTAATTTTAAAACTAATAATATCTATTTAAAATAATTAAATGAATATTCCCAGTTAACGTTTTTGGAAACAATTTTACAGTCTTGCCTGGCAAATATTGAATCATTAATGCATGAAACATAATTTCGTAATCAAATCTCCTTATTATTCTTATTAACTTTCTATTTTGTGTATTAAAATGTTTTACCAAAATATTTTCGTAACTGTACATCCACCAAATTTTTTTGAATAAGTTTTAGTGATCATGAATTATTTATCCTAAATATTTGTAAATCAATGTACTTTCTAGAATCCAATCTTAACAAATTGTAGAAATCTATTTTTGAAATCCTATATTATTAAAACAGAGATAAAAATTTAAACCAATTTATTCCTACGTTTTGTATTATTAATTATATACATTTCAATAACTGATATCATTATTTAGTGAAATAAATACAATAAAATTATGTTTTATATTGATATATTAAATCAAATTGGATTACATATCGATCACTTATGGTTCAATCGTTTCGCCTCAAGGTTAATCGGGCAATCTTAACACCCAATCGGATCACTGAGTTTAGTTGTTCAAGCGTTGGTCTGGATTAAATATAAAACTGATTTAAATGCAAAAGTGTTTTTAAATAGATTTTTTTTTTTCAAATTAACAGAACATTTGAAACCCTCTCAAATTTCACATGTCTTGTCCTCTTCTCTTCTTTCTCAAAATTTTGCTCACATATGTATTTTAATTGCATGCTTTCTTTTTGTTAAAGTATTATTACTTTTACTAGAGCTTTTCACCGCGCTACGTGCGGTCTATACTTCTAAGTTTAATAATTTTTTTACTATTATGTATGTTGATTTATTTATTTTTATATTTTAATTTTTTTTTATTTTTAGATAATTTCATCATATTTATATATTTTCTAATAAATCTGGAGTATGACTTGTTAAGTATGATATTTAATTAAATTTTTAACACTACTACTTTTAAGTATGATATTTAATTTTGTATATTCTTTGAACTATTTCTCGAGCAACACAATCCAACATACTTAATCTCACTCCCTAAATATGAAATCTAAACAATAATCACTAAACCATAGATTTAAATGTTATAGTACATTTGATTGCATGTATTTTTTGAAAATAATATCCAATTTATTGTATTTTTTAAACATTTTTCTTTATTCTTCCGTTCTCTATTTTCTTTTTAAATTAATATTTTAATAACTAACCGAAAAATTTAAGATTTGTCATTTTTTTAAAAAATTGGTTTGATTTGTTGGTCAATAAATTCTGTTAAACCTTGACAATTTTTTTAAAGGATAATTATGTTCTCCGTTAGGAGAAATTGGAAATAAGGTATTTTCATTTTGGAAAAATTATGTTCTCAGTTTTTACAACAGAATTAAAAATTTGAAACTAATAATTTCATAATTTATTTGTCCCTGTTTGGAAAATACCTTTTGTATATTTTTAATTAGAAAACTACACTATGGTACAACTTTTTAGGAACCTTTTTTCAAAATATCAATTAACTGAAATAATTTTCTGTTCCGAAAGAATAATTGATACATCTAATATTTCTTAAAGTAAATTTATTTTTTGTGTAGTACTGAAAATAAGGCTCTCTGATATTCATATTATTCTGAAATTTAGAGTTCATCCCTCAGAAATTATTTTAGAAGTGATTTGGTATATGTAATTACCAGAATGATTTTGAAAGAAAAGTGATGATATGACACACTAACAATGATAACATGTCTTGAAGCTAATTATGACATGTACATTTACATTTAATATTGATATATATATTTTTGGTAAGTTTTTTTTCAAATATAGTAATAACCCATATATCATCACTAATAATAATAAATAATATTATAGTAGAAATAGAAAAATAATAATATTTACAATTTTGAAAATATTTTTTTAATTCTGTTTTTATAATTATATAATGTTAATATTAAAACAATTCTTCAAAACTTTATGCCATTTTAAAAAAATTGTAATTTCGATTCCTAATACCATTAGTTTCTTTTTTAATATCTATAAAATTTAGAAATATTATTTGTTTTACGTTTTAGAAGTTATATACTTAAAAAATCTCTTAATTTTATATAAATAATAAAAATTATTTTCAGGATTATAATTTTAAATGTATACATATATATTATTATATTTAAATAAAATTATTTTTATATTAATTTTATATAATTAAATTAAAATTTCAAACTAAATATCTTAAGCATATAATAAAATTTTAAAATTAACGAAATTTTATTTTTAAATATAATTTAAATTTTAAATCTTTTATTTTGCACATGGTGCAGGAAAACACTTATGTTAAATAACTTAGTGAACAATATTATTGATAATGTTTGTGAATTTTTTTGGTATAACATAATTAAAGTAATAAAAATAGATGGAAAACAATAACTATTCAAAAAGCAATTTGGAGTTTTGATGGTACAAAATATTATGTATACGTAGGTTAAATGAACTTAAACCGTCTTTAATAGATGCAATGCATTCATGTTTATGTCTCTTTTCTCATTGTCTTGGGTGTTAGTAGGATATGAATTTGTAGTGATTGTTAAAATTCTCAAATTCTATTGTTATTGATTGATGGATTCTAAGAATCTTAATAAAATCTTGTGTTACTGGTTTGATGATTGTTTAATGACTTACAAAATCTCTTGTTATTCAAAAAGTTTGGTTTTTAATGATTTTAAGTTTTCATCAAATCTTTTGTTATTGGGAATTGAATTCTACACCATTTTACTTATAAAAAAAAATTCAAGAATCTTACATATTTCCTTTGGATTCTTAAAATCCTTGAATTATATTATTTTCATAAACTTTTGAAATAAGAGAAACTCTTTAGAAGTCTTTACAAATTTAACAAATCTCTTGACTTTTAGAATCAACCAACTCTACAAAAATAATACCCCCACTAATACTTCTCTGAAATAGCAACGTGAAAGCAATTGCATAAACGTTGACTACACAGACACATTGATTACATCGTTAGCTACCTCGAAGACCACTAATCCAATATCAGCTAGCCACACGCTTGGACTCGCAACATGACATACTGAAACATGGTTTACTGTAATTTGATACAGCTTTCTACATTTTAAATATTTTTAATCTTTGAAAACATTGACCACCAAACACTTTAACAGGGTTTCCTCAAAGAATTCAAACCATATACAATACAACATAGACAACCACTGAAATTTAATACTACACAATTTTTTATCTGCACGATATACATCACATTCCAAAAAAACAAAACAAAACTGAAACCATAAACAATTTAACCTCTATATCTCTCTCAACAAATCTACATTATTCTTCTCCCAATACAAAGCAGCGGCCATGGCAGAAGCATCTTGAAAGCTCCTATTAAAGAAACCAATAACAGCTAACTGATCTTCTTTGGATCATTCAAAACAAACTCTGTATACAGATCCTTCAATGCAATTACCACCGTCCTTATCTACGATAGAACCAAGGTCTCTGATCCTGATACCTCTCGAGTTTGGCGAGATCACCATTTCTGCAAGAGTGTAAACCTCGAACAGAAGATAGTACCAAAACAGACTCTCTTGCCCTTAACGCAACAAACACATCATCAGTCCGGTGGTTAAGTAGAACACGCATTGTTCCATAACCATAACAAAACAAAGTATCCCGCAGCCATAACCACCGATATTGTTTAGGGTATTCCGCCATGCCTCTTGATATTTTTTCTTCTATGTAATACGGCAATTCACGTCCATTGATTCAGAAGTTGTTACAGTAGAAGTGAGAGTGGACAGGTGGCGTTTAATAAGTGGTAAAAGGGAGAAGTCGTTAAGAAGCGTCGACGGTAGTAGGCGTCCAAAGAAAAGAAGACATGTGGAGTCGTCACTCGAGCTGATGAGTTAACTCAGTAACTCGTCAGTTAGACGTCGAGTTCATATAAAGAGAACAGAGTTTGTTAGATTCATTCATTCAGAAAAATTTGTTTGTATTCTTCTCAAAACCTTTGTATAACTCTGGAATTCTCGTATTAATTCATTTTTTCGTTTAGAGATTATTCTCGTTCAAGATCTCTTACGAGTGAATTTCAATTCGTTATTTTATGAACGGCGATTTGATCTTAGCGAAACCATTGTTTACGCTATCAGTGGTATCAAAGCCTTCTATCCTCGGTATCAGAATTTCGTGATCGGAAACCATGGCAGAAACTCGAGCGATTATGGCGTTGAAGGAAACGACAGCTCGCGAAATCTAAGACGCAGTCGTTAGAAAAGTTACAGTTGATGATTGAAGCTAACGCGAACTTACAAAATCAAAAGATTGATCAGAGCATTGCCGATATGTTCTCAGCGGTCAAGCTCATGATGAAGAACACAGTTGATCAGACGGTGAACGGAGAGGAGAATCAATGTGAAGGTCCACCGGTAGTATCGGCGACAGCGGTTATGAATCAAGATCAGAGTACGCAGCGTAATCAATCTTACTACTCTGGTTTGACTCGTTTAGCAAGGATAGATTTTCCACGGTTCGATGATTCTAAATTGAAAGAATGGATTACGAAAGTGGAGCAGTTCTTTGACATTGATAAGACACCAGAGGAATCTAAAGTTGGAATAGCATCTTTACATTTTGATAATCTTGCTTCGACTTGGCATCAAGCTTTGATGCAAGAAGATGAGGATCGAGCTATTCTGCGTGATTGGAGAGCTTATAAATCATTGTTGCGGAATTGAAGGAACTCAAAGAAACAGAAGGGATCGCTGAGTATCACGCAAGATTTGAGCTCATAAGATCAAGATTAAAGATGTCAGAAGAGTACTTGACAAGTGCATACTTAGTGGGGCTAAGAATGGATACGCAAATGCACATAAGGATGTTTCGACCTGAGAATACTCGACAATGTCTGATATTGGGAAGATTATATGAAAAAGCTCATCCCAGAAAAGCAGTATCAGGTTCATGGAGTAATGTGAAGCATCCAACATCAAGTGTTATGCAGAAAGGGTTACTTCCCTTACCAAGAGAAGGAACTGTTAGTAGCCATGTGGAGGAACGCAGGAGCAATGAGAATGGTCCTCCTCTGATGAAATTTCTAACGAGTGCAGAGATGAGTGAAAGGAGGGCTAAAAGCCTTTGTTACTATTGTGATGAGAAGTACACTCGTGACCATTACTTGAAACATAAAAAATCACAGCTTTTTATGATGGAGTTTGATGAGATGGAGGAGGCACTACAGGAAATATGTACATTGTTAGCGCTGTTTATATGCTATAGTAGATGTTTGATAGTGAATTCATAAATACTATGCATACGTCAGCCATCATAGGTACCCTTACTACGATAGTATTTTTTTGGAATGCTACGAAATGCGCAGATACGATAGCAATACTTAAATGATGTTATTAATTTAACTATAACATTCTTTTTTTGTTACTAATTTTACTCTTTTTGTTACAAATTTATTACAATTCATTTTTCGTGCTATGATATATAATTCTACAATAATCCAAAATAATTATAATTAAAAATAAAATAATTGCAAAATAAACCAAAAATTGATTTATAATTAAAAACAAATAATTTTATTTATAAATTAAAATTTGTTTACAACTAAATTCCGGTTTACAAAACTAAAACAAAAAAAAAACTAAACTAAACAATAAACTTAAACTAAACCAAAAATCTAAAGCTAATCCTAAACCTCAAGCTCAGCATGCCACATACAGTATATCTGTAAACATCATGTATCTGGTCCTTGAACCCTCTGCTCAGCATCTCATCAGATTTATCAAGAATCAAAAGCTTAATAGCTCTGGTGCGTAGACTTCCCCTATTAATCATGTCACACACCGGCCCAGAAGTCCCATACACAACATGTACACCATTTCCAGCTTCCTAATGGACTTCACCAACGCTCTTCCCACCAATACACTCAAGAGCATGAATATTAGCAAGATATAACTGATAACAAGAGAAACCTGATAAAGAAAGTAGCTCATGTCAATTCAACCTTTACCATAATCTTATGACACATAATCTGATACCATATAACAGAGAAGACTAAACATTTACTATTATCTACAAAAGATATAGCAAAAAAACATTGTGGTCTGGACAGGCGGAGCAATCACACACATCTTCAAATACAATACGAAAGTTAGAAGGTGTATGTTGTCTGAACTGAAATTCTTTGGTTAAGTTAAGTACCTCGCTTTCAGAGACAACATGCTTTTTCAGAGGCCTGATATCATACTCGTTAAGTTATAAACACAGAGCAGAATCACATATGAGTAACAATAATCTGCATCAAAGATCAATGCGACAGCTACAAAAGGATACTCAAGCTTCAGATAGCACAGCCATTTGTTCCTTGATTCCTTGTAGAATCTCAAAAGCTTCACAATCTATCAAGCACTTTGCATTCTCCGAAAGCTCTTCAAACACCATCACACAAAATCAAAAAATATATTAACATGCAGAGCAAGGGGCATTGGTAGAGAATGTAGCAGATGTACTAACCCTTAAGCTCAAGTGGCTGAGACTCTTTAGACAGAGAACTTTTAAGCTTGGGTTTGTAGATATATCTGAGCAATCTTGCGTTTCTAAAAGACCTCATGTAAGCTTGCGTTTGCAGATATATCTGAGCAAGCTTGCATTTCTAATACTCTGTCTCGTAACGGTATCTACAAACAATAAAGAAACAGAGTACGAGGTTACATAATTGGTGCTTCTTGTAGGAACTGGAAACAATGGATTGAAAGAGAAGGGCTTTCGAGTTACAGATGCAAGTGTCCATACCAGCAGCTACAAGGTGACGTTTGATACAGAAATTACGCTTCTCACCAGAGATGAAAAGCGCCATCCCCTCGTCCCTACGTGTTATCTTTAAAAAAGAAAGGAACTTTAAGAAAACTTGGGAGCAGAAATATAATTCAAAGAAATAAATTTGAGATGACCTCGTCATTTGGCTCACTAGATTCACGCAGCAGAAGAGAGTGATATGAATATTTGATGACTGTGAAACTAAACAAAGCCTCATTTAAGTGATATGACTAACCTGTGAAGCAAGAGAAATCACAAAGTCCAAGCCTGAAGATTTGCTTGACTCCTGCTATTACCTTCAGCTAGACTTGCCGCACGAGGAACTGCTTGTCCAAGCCTAAAGATTGTGAGGAAGAGTTGCAGAAACCAAGCAAACCTCAAGCCCTGTCCATCTGTTCCTGTACTCAACCCAAATTTAAGAAACATCAGGCATCGCCTAAAAAACCACAAATTGAAACCATTACACAAAGAACCAGATACAAGATTAATCAGATACAAAGAACCAAAGACAAGATTAGTCATATACAAAGAACCATTACACAAAGAAACAGATAAATCAGATACAAATCGAAACCCAAACCTAAAAAACCACAAAACGAAACCCTAAAAAGAACTAAGAAGAGAAAGTATCAGAAGATTTAACTTCTGGTGGTGTTTTGGAATGTCGCATGAACAAACCGTAGCTCCTGTATCGTCACCGCCGTCGTCTGAAGAGAAGCTCCGCCGTGGGTTCGCCTCTGTCAAACGCCGTCAGATTTAAGACAGAGAGAGTGAGGGAGAGATGGAAATTGAGAGAGCAAATCTGACCTCGCGGATGGTGGGGAGTCGTCGGATTTCTTCCTCAATCCGACCGACCCAACTGAGCTTGGATCCGTTCACAACTTCTGTTCATCTTCCTCTTGTCAATCTCGTTGTTATGTGGCTGAGGAGAAGAGGTGAAAGAGATAGTGTCGATGTGGAGATAGGGTTTCTGTTTCAAGAGAGAGTGGGACTTTTCTTTTCAAGGCAGGACAATAATTTTTTTTTCCAAGGTTAGACAAAACAATTTTCTAACTTAAATGTCCAAAAGTGTTATCGCAAGAGGGAAAAAAATTATCTATTTGGGGCTTTTCTAATTTTCATCAAAATATCGGTGAAATTAGTTCCCGCTTAATGATATTATAGCATTTACTCTATTATAGCATTTTTCTAATGCTATTATATAATACGAAAATTTATAAGTCATCTACGATAGCAGTTCAGTAAAACGTGCTATAACAATATGCTATCAATGTGAACATTTTTTGTAGTGAGGAAGTAAATGGTGATGAAGGTCGTGAAGTTGAGGTACAGGCAGAGCAAGATGTGGCGCAGATATCTATCAACGCTATATCGGGTCACACAGATTATACAACAATGAGAGTTAGAGGGACTCAGGGAAAAAAATCAACATATATCTTGATAGACTCTGGTTCTACACACAATTTTATGGACCAGAAGGTCGCACAACTATTGGGATGCAAGATAGAACCATCACTCCGTTCTAAAGTCGCAGTTGCAGATGGTAGTCGAATTGAGATCAGTGGGAGGATTAACGAGTTCAAATGGTACTTTCAGAACCATTTGTTTCAAGATGACATGATGGTGATTCCTCTTGGATGTCATGATATGGTGTTGGGTGTTCAGTGGTTGCAGAAGTTGGGTCCTATCACTTGGGATTTCCATGAGTTGGAGATGAAATTCAAATGGGAAAACAAGAAGATTACTCTGCACGGCATCAAACAAGGGTCTGTAAGAGAAGTTAAAGCTAAGAGGCTTAAAAATACGAAGGAGAATGACATTCAGTTGCACATGATCTATACGTATGAGGAGGAAGATAAACAAGAGATGACGTTAAATGTGATGGAAACGCAGAAGAACGGAGAGGCATATTTGAAGCCTGTAGAGGTGTTGATCGAGGAGTTTAAAGATATATTTGAGGAGCCAACAGAGTTACCTCCCTTACGTCTCAACCACAACCACAAAATACAGTTAGCTGAGGGCTCTGATCCAGTAAACCAAAGACCATATCAATATGAAGTTCAGAAGAATGAGATCGATAAAATGGTCAAGGAACTGTTAAAAGCAGGAACGATGCAGCCAAGCTCTAGCCCTTATGCATCTCCAGTGGTGTTAGTGAAGAAAAAGGACAATACCTGGCGTTTATGTGTCGACTATAGAAAATTGAACAGCATGACAATCAAAGATCGTTTTCCTATCCCATTGATTGATGATTTGATGGACGAACTTGGAGGCTCTTCTGTGTATTCAAAGATAGACCTGCGAGCAGGTTATCACCAAGTTCGAATGGAGAAGGATGAAATTCACAAGACTGCTTTGAGAACACATAGTGGACATTATGAATATGTGGTTATGCCTTTTGGCCTCACGAATGCTCCGGCAACATTTCAGGGGTTAATGAATGCAGTTTTCAGAAGCTATTTGAGGAAGTTTGTGCTAATCTTTTTCGATGATATATTGATCTATAGCAGCAACTTTTAGGATCATCTGTTGCACCTAAGAGTTGTATTTCAGTTGATGAGGGAGAACCAGCTCTTTGCTAAGCATAGCAAGTGTGCATTTGCAACAGATCGTGTAGAGTACTTGGGTCACTTTATACAGTCAGAAGGTGTTTCAACAGACCCAAGCAAGATAGAAACAGTAGTAGCTTGGTCAGTACCAAAGAACCTTAAAGCTTTGCGGGGATTCTTGGGTCTTGCAGGATACTATCGTTGCTTTGTTAAGAATTTTGGAGTTATTGCTCGTCCACTTACTTCATTGACCAAGAAAGAAAGTTTTCATTGGAATGATGAAGCTCAGAAGTCCTTCGACGAGTTGAAGAAAGCTCTATGTTCTACACCAGTTCTTGCCTTACCACAGTTTGATAAAAGCTTCGTGGTTGAAACAGATGCTTGTGGCTCGGGTATAGGCGCAGTTCTGATGCAGGAGGGTCATCCCTTGGCTTATATTAGCAGGAACTTGAAAGGGAAGCAGTTAAACCTTTCAATATATGAGAAGGAGTTGCTGGCGGTAGTATTTGCAGTGCAGAAGTGGAGACATTATTTACTGCTAAATCATTTTGTGATCAATACAGACCAGAGGAGCTTGAAGTACTTGTTGGAGCAGAGGCTTAACACACCAATCCAGCAACAATGGCTGCCTAAATTGCTGGAGTTTGATAACGAAATCCAGTACAGACAAGGGAAAGACAATATAGCTGCAGATGCATTATCGCGTGTAGAAGGAGCAGAGATTTTACATATGTCTATGTTAGTCCTCGACTGTGATTTGATGCAGAGTATTAAAGACGCTTATCTCCAGGACGCAGCAATAAAGAAATTGATTGATGAGTTGTTGATAAATCCCAACGCGAAGAAGTTTTATTCTTGGTCTCAAGGTGTGTTACGGAGGAAGAGTAAAATTATAGTCCCTGCAGTAGCTACGTTGAAAGATATGATCTTGGAATGGTTACATGGTTCAGGTCAGGGAGGTCATTCAGGAAGGGATGTTACAACGCAAAGAGTGAAAGGAGTCTTTTATTGGAAGGGGATGGCAAAAGATATTCAAGCTTACTTAAGAAGTTGTAGTGTGTGTCAAAGATGTAAGTATGATACTGCAGCGTATCCGGGTCTTTTGCAGCCATTACCAATACCTGAAGCCGTGTGGGTGGATATCTCTATGGACTTCATAGATGGCTTGCCTAAATCATTTGGAAAAACAGTTATCTTCGTGGTGGTGGACAGATTGAGAAAGGCTGCTCATTTCATGGCTCTTGCTCATCCTTATACAGCAATGTCAGTGGCGCAAGTCTTCTTGGATCACGTCTATAAACTTCATGGTTTTCCGAGATCGATAGTGAGTGATCGTGACACTGTCTTCTTGAGTGAGTTCTGGCAAGAATTGTTCAAGCTTCAAGGCTGTTCATTGAACACTTCAACGGCATATCACCCTCAGAGTGATGGACAAACAGAGGTGGTAAATCGTTGTGTGGAAACGTACTTGCGCTGTATGTCAGGAGAGAAACCGTACATGTGGTCAAAATGGTTGCCTCTCGCGGAGTATTGGTACAATACCAACTTTCACACAGCAACAAAGACAACTCCGTGTGAAATTGTATACGGTCAAGCACCACCCGTGCACCTTCCTTATTTACCGGGTGAGTCAAAGATTGAAGTGGTAGCGAAAAGCTTGGAGGAACGAGAAAAGATGTTGCTGCTTCTGAAGTTTCATTTGATGAGAGCTCAACACCGTATGAAACAACAGGCTGATCAGCACAGAAGTGAAAGAAGCTTCGAGATTGGAGATTAGGTATATGTGAAGCTTCAACCGTATCGTCAACAAACAGTAGTGTCTCGCGCTAACCAGAAGATTGCTCCTAAATACTAAGGACCTTATAAGGTGCTTGATAAACATGGTCCGGTGGCGTACAAGTTGGAGCTTTCCAATGGATCACAGATCCACCCAGTGTTTCACGTGTCACAGCTCAAGAAGTCTGTGGGTACTGTGACAACTGCAACAAAGTTACCTTCTGTTGTTCGTGATGATATCAGTCGTGTTCCAGAGTCGTGTTTGGGAAGGAAAATGGTAAAGAGGCATGATAAGGCTGCGACGATGATCTTGGTGAAATTGGTTAATGAACCGGAAGAGGAAGCAACTTGGGAGTGGCTGTATGACTTGCAGCAGAAGTTTCCTGCTTTTACAATCTAAGCTTGTGGTCAAGCTTTTTCGGAGGGGGGAGATTTGTTACAGTAGAAATGAGAGTGTACAGGTGGCATTTAATAAGTGGTAAAAGGGAGAAGTCGTTAAGAAGTGTTGAGGGTAGTTGGCGTCCAAAGAAAAAAAGACACGTGGAGTTGTCACTCGAGATGATTAGTTAACTCAGTAACTCGTCAGTTAGACGTCGAGATCATATAAAGAGAACAGAGTTTGTTAGATTCATTCATTCAGAAATTCGTTTGTATTCTTCTCAAAACCTTTGTATAACTCTGGAATTATCGTATTAATTCGTTTTCGTTTAGAGATTATTCTCGTTCAAGATCTCTTACGAGTGAATTTCAGTTCGTTGTTTTACGAACGGCGATTTGATCTTAGCGAAACCATTGTTTACGCTATCATATGTCTCTGCAAATATTATGTCTTAGTATGAAGATTGTTGCAGTGACCTAAAGAGTATTGATTTTCTTTGCATAAACTTAGTAATAGTGTGACCTTTATTGAGCGAAGTATAAGTAGTGAGTCGGAAAGAAATTATTACTTACTTGTGTAGGAGCCGGTCCATTCCCAAGTTCGTTTCCAACAGCAAGTTCCTTTTCTTGTCTCACTCTAGCAGCTTTTCTCTCTCCACCTTCACACTCTCCTCTCTCTTGAACCTCTTCTTCTTCTTCTTCTTCTTCTTCTTCTTCTTCTTCTTCTTCTTCTTCTTCTTCTTCTTTGCGCTTCCTCTCTGCCTCAATAGTTCCGTCACAAAACGCTTCTCCTCTTTCTGTCTATGGTCTGTGGAAGCTTAGTTGTCAAACAAAAGAAGCAAGGATTCAATGGAATTTTTTACTGGAAAATTATCTGTGAGAAGAAGAACACGGAAAAAATCAACATGAAATTTTTTGCATCCAAAGTGGAGCTGTCCCCTGAATTCTCATTTTGACTTTCTGAATTGGTATTCAAGGTTAAACCATAAATAACACAATTTCCTTCAATACAGACACTTTTCATTGCTAAACCACCATTTCCAAGAGTAGATCCAGTCACAATTTCAACCTAAGCATCAGCAGTGGTCTCTAGACTAACATCTAGTGACTCTTAATCAACCTAAAAATGTTTCTTTCGGTCTGAACCACACCGACCACAACCGAGCAAAACACTTGGCATTCTCAGAGCTGTGGAGAGCTTCCTGAAGAAAATCAACAGTGAGTTAACTGCACTCCATGTCCAACCAGCTGCAGTGGTGTGTTCTTACTTCCCTCTCCCACTTTTAATTCACTGACTCTATGGCTGTGTTTTTCACCTCCGCACTCAGAGCTTGGTAATGACTCAATCCCTACACATGTTCAAACCGTCTATAACACTGAGCCAAAGTAAATAAATCTTAAGATAGTATATATAGTACAAACAGAAAAACAGAACATACCACCGTCTCATTCACGGATTTGTGAACCAGATCCATCAAGGTCGCATGAACCTGGTAGTAAAAGAAGCACACAAAGAAAGATAGAAGAGATGGTTACTGCATGTTTTGTTTTGTTTTGTTGCTGATTCACTTTATATTGGTTAAGAGTTATAGGAACTCAATTACTATAACAACTCATGGTTTAAATTTATAAATATTAGCAGCAAAAGTGGCAAAGACATACACTCCATCAACACGCTTCTTGAATATTTGATCCAAAAGCCAGAACTTCCCCTACACCAAAACAGTAATCAAATCTTTTTTTAACAGTAATCAAATCTTGAAATTAAAGATAAAAAATACACAATTTTACCCCAGTTTCAGATGCAAGAGGCTTTCCAAGAATTATATGGATGCCTGGAAAGATTGACTTGATCACGTGTTCTAGATGTTGTACAAACAACAAAAGATAAATTTACAAAGCACAAAGAACGGGACAAAAATATGAACCAATAATTTTCTTCAGTGAGTATAAGGTATAGTCTCATGACCAACCCGACTTAAGTAAGGTGGATTTGAAAACCAAAGTGGCTCGCGCAAAGAGGGGAAGATGTTATCGAAGTAAACTCTTTGTGCTATTGACACAGTAGATTTCAAGTTGTGTGCCATTCTGCGCTGGAATAAATGGTTTTAGTACGAAGAATATTACAGAGATTGATTTGGATGATGGAAAATGAAGTTAAAAATTATGATACCTGTGCGTCGATAAGAAGAAGCTCAAAGCTTAGTTCTGACTCGGCTGGACCGAGGAGATGTCAGTGAAACATACAGCAACATGATACTTTTCGTACGATTTAGCTGATCTCATGGCCATAGCTTGATCTTCGTCTGAGGAGGTTGTAAATTACGGCATATGAAGAATCAACGAAAGAGATAATATATGAGGAAAATAAAAGGAGGTGAAAGGATACATCTTAAATGAAAGAGTAAAGAGCAGAGTGAATAATTCAGAGTAACAGAGATTTGGAGAGGGTGGAAAGAATCGTCAGAGACTATTTGACGAAGAAAGCAAAAGGATTTCAAATGAGCCACAAACAATTTTAAAAGCCCATGCCGACAAAGAAGATGTGATGTGGCAAAACAAAGGTATATGAGTGGCTGATTTTTTAAGATGACATGGCATAGCTAGAATTTGAGTATTATGAACTTTTAGTATTGTAAGATTGCATGTATACTCAAAGATCCCAATAAATACGAAAATTATATTATATATATAATTAATACAAATATCCAGTTTCTTTGTACGTGTTTAATATGTAGTTGAATATAAATTTTAAGTTTGATTACTAATAAATTTGCTTCTGAAATCTAAATAATATTTCTTATTTTAAAGTTTAAATAATGTGTCTAGTTCTATTAGAATTTTTGTTACATACTATTTAGTTGATATTTTTAACAATATTGGTAATAATACTCATACTCCTCCAAAGCCCATGTTTTCTATAACTTGTATTTTATTATTTGGTTGTTCCAAGTTTTATAACGTCTGTTTACAAGTTCCTTTGAAACATGTACATTACCGAGTGAAGAGTGAGCAATACGATTTAGATTAAAAGGGTATATTGTGCCCATGCTGTTCAACAGAAATACACTTATTTTTACTACTGTCGTACACGGTTTTATCGGCAGGGCCGGACGCACATACGATAGTACGGGTGTCGTGCCCCCTACTAATTTTGATTTTTTTCCTTAATAATTTAATTTAATTTATCAAATATCATTAATTTAGTGAAGAAAAATGTAAAAGTGTCAATATCACATTTGTTTTTTTTTGTTGTTTATAATATTATGCCCCCAATTAAAAACATTTCTCCACCCCTGTTTTATCCTAGTCTAATCTGTTTGACATTTTGTTAATATTCTCTGACAACATAACTAAACAGTTGGTTTCAAAAAAACATAACTAAACAGTTTTTTTTAACGGCTCCTAAACAGTTAAATAAGAATTTCTTTCGTGTTTCAAATCGTCACTAGAATGATATCTTTTTATAAAAAAAAAGAATATACTAATAATTATAAGAGATCCAAGTTAAATGAAACAAATAAGATAAATCTATATTATTATAAATGAGGTACATTTTAGTACTGTTTGGAAACATAGATAACACTATAAATGAGAATTGTTTCGAAAGATAAATAACAGTATAAAAAAGGAAGTACTTTATTTAGTACATTCTTTTATTTACACATTTAGCCATTGCATTTACCATAAATTAAAGTATTTCTTTTTTGTATTTCTTTTTATTTATAGATTCTGCCACTATATTTAAAATCAATTTAAATTAATTAATTACAATTTCAAAGCTTATCTAACTAAATCGATATTCATATATTGACCAAAGTAAACTACAATGGGATATTGAATGTTAGACATATGATCATCTCTGCCAAAACAGTGAAGGTATTCATACAACAACTAATGTACTTTTTGTCTTATTGGAAACCTCATACCTATATTGTATATCCTTTTCTTCGCGCTGCAGGCCTTTGATCTTTACTCAAAAGTTGGAATGATTCCTAAATTCAACAACTTATCCCGTTTAGAAGCAGTGTTCCCTAGCGACTTGTGCAGTCCTTGCCAGCCTTTCTCGAGTGTTGCCCAAATCTGAAACATCTAGTCTTGGTAAAACATGCTGTCCTTATTAACACTAGTGTTATGGATGTGTATTGTTGAAAACTTAGCTTTTTTGTGTTGTTTGCGAAGGTTGTTCATTCATAGGAGATGGAGGAGGGATGGAACTCACAGATGTGCCACGGTGTGTCTCATCAGACTCTTGAGTGTGTTGAGATAAAAGATAAGTTTGAATGGGAGGAAGGGAAGATGAAAGTAGCCAGTTACTTTGTTGAAATCTCATCAGTACTGGAGAGACTAATTCTGAGCCTAACAGCTTATAATCAGAACATTTACGATAAGGTTAATCAACTCACAAAACGTTCTACAGGATGTCAAATTATCCATGAATGAGTTCATTATCAGTGTATGACTCTTCTTTTTTTGTGCTGGTTGGATTACTTGACCATTTTTCCTTGACCATTGTTGTTGAATCTTCCTTTCCTTTTTCCTTTTTTTTTTCAAAAGTCACAATCTCTGTTTCTTGGATGTTTTATTTAGATAGATTATGATCTTGCATTTCTTAAAATTTCAGCTTGGTTTGAATTTATGTTTACTCCTATAAATATCAAAAGAAAATTAAGTATTAGGTTCAGTTATCTAATTCTTTTCACCTGAATATTAATATTTAAAAATAAATCAGAAATCACTGAAAGTAACATTTGAAACTCCAAATTTACTATTTAATTTCTAAATGTTAAAAAATTAAATTTAACATGTAAGTAGTTAACTACTTATAGACTATATCCTATATTTTATCTATTCTTTTAAGTGAGAAATTATTAAATGGATTTTGTACCTTGTCATCTTAGATGATTTTTTCAAATTAGTTGCTCTAACTTGATTGGATGATCATTTTTTATTTTTTTATTTCTTTAATTTGATTCCAAAAAGAAAAATAAACTATGAACATACAGTTACTGTTCTGAAACGCACCCTGAAAATGGAATCTGAACCCACTTCAAACATGTATAAATACTAGAAGATCGCGTCAAATGGAGGACCTGTGTAGCTCGTCCACCTCCATCAACAACATGAATAAACAGTTTAATGGACCTTTGTAGTTGGTTTTCTCTTGTATAAAGGGCTTGTAGCTTGTATAATGCAGTTTTTTTTTTGAGAATTTAGGCGCTATACACACAGAAAATATCAAAATTAGGAGAATACCCGAAACACTGTTGATCTTTTTTTAATACCAAAACACCCCTACACAACCTCTGCATCTCTATCTTTGTACTTGTAGATTCTGTATCGTAGACTAGAACCTTAGACCCTATGTTACACGCCATGCACTGTACTTCATCACTACCTAAAAGATGTTGGGGGGTAAATGTAGACACAGCAATTACATTTACCTGTAGTTCTCTTTATTAATTGTCTTTAAAGGCATAATTTTTCACGTCTCTTTCTTCATAAAACCTACAACCTTTCATTTCTCCTTCTTCGTAACTATTACAGATTTTTAGTAAGTTTTGATAGATTGAATCTAACAAACTCTTTTTGGATTATTGTTAACAATAGCGACCTCTCCCGCTTCACTACATCGTCTCTTAATTTCAGTAGCTACTCTGATTTTCCTTATGAATGGTGACACACTCTTCTAGCTCGTGCACAACGGCACTGGGAACCTCAACTTTAGTCGTCTCAGTCACTACACCCGTTGCTTCAATGTAATCTCGTTTCTTCTTAACACATATCTTTCAAGTAATTTCATTTCTACTCTGCAGATGGCTTTCAAGTAGAATAAGAAGAAGAGCGAGATGTCCCACCACCGCTTCCCGTTTCGGTTCGTTGCCGTGTAAACCCAGCTAATGATAGAGAACTAGATGAAGAAGCCAAGTTTAGTTATGTCAAGCGTAACTTCCAAGGAAATCTTTGGATGTCAATAATAATATTTTTTATTATCTTGTTGAAATAGCCGCAACGTTTATATAGTAGAGGAATAATTATCAAAGTGGATGTAATCTCATAAAATTCCATCTAAGATATGTTGTATATGTTACTGATCACTAGATTTGCTTATAATATTTTCAAGATTCCATGTTAAACTATCTTTAGTATTACTACAGTAGAGGCTAAGGTTACCGATTGAACGTTATCTCATAAAGTAACGACCAAGCTAATGAAAAATAGGTTTTTGTTAACTAAAAATGTTTTGTTAGATGCTACATATTAGGTGTGTTTGATTTCACACATGTTTGGTCAGCGGCTTCAATATATAGTGTATATATGAAGAATTACGGGAAAGGACAGAGACTTTTCTTCTAGTTGTGATGATTAACACGTTCTTTTCCATCTGACTAATATAATTTTTAATTAGTTACCATCCATTTGTCAATTCTATGTGTTTAGAGGACCAATGTGGTGGCCATCAAATATGACAAACATGAGAAGAATGTGTGAGTGGCTTCGCTTTTGTTGGTTCCGAAGGTGGTGGTTAACTTGGAAGCATTGATAACATTAACGTTAGCTGGCATTTTCTTAGTTACTTGTTTTATCTATGTGTTAGAATATACTAATTCATCCTCAGCTAAAATAAATGACTCGTTTTATGTTACATTATTAACAGATAATATGAGTACTTAACAACTAACAGTATATTTACTAACACACTAAGAGATTACATGCTTTGTATACAATTACTTACTCTCAAACTTCACTATCCTCTCCAGTTTCACTCGGATGTATACTAATGTGTAACCACTAATATTTGAATTAACAGTTACGACAATTGTTAGCCACTAATGTTATGTGTAAGGAAATTGGGTTCACCCTTTGTCGTACCCTTTAGAAGAAATTGCTCACATTTAACTTTAATTATAGACCAATGACAAATTCGTCATCAACACATATACAGTTCTTAGCCACTAATGATCTAGTTAACAGTTACGAATATGTGATAACTGATAAGTATGAATAATGTTAACGATAATTTATAGTGTAGCAAATAACAAGTTACTTATATTAACAGTTAACTTAATTGTTATCGTGTATTGAATACGCTGTTTCGCAAGATATGCATGAATCTCTTAAGCTCCATTGAAATATATAGTTAAATCTCTATGAAGAAAGAGTAGAATAAAAAGGATTATTTGAGAAAAATTGCCAATTCATAGAGAAAATAGATGATAATTTATTATTGAAAAGGGGAGAAAGAGAAAGAAGATGATGAGCATCGACATCTAAGGAGGAAAGAGTATGGAAAAGTGATGATGAAAAGTAAATATAAAAGAAATAGATTTTTGTGGTTTATAATCACTTTCTCGTGACAGTGAGCAGATACGATACAGTTGTGCTATAGTTATGTGTACTTGTGGAGATTACACTGAAGCAAAACATGCTTACCTTGTTGTCTTACGTGTCTGGAATGTAGGGGTAAAAAGGGAATGGGGGATGCAAATGTCTACAGTTCTGACGAGTTTTTTTTGCTTTCGGGTACTTTCCTAATTTTGCACCAATTTGGGTATATTGATCCAATTGTCTCTTTTTTTTTTTTTTGAAACCAGTTTCTCTTTTATTAAATGCGATTTGTAAACGATCCCTTGTTATTATATTTTCCTTTTTCATTTGCTTTTGTAGTTGACAACCAAAAGGATCTTTGGAAAGATTGTTAGATGATAAATCTCTCAAATCCCTTTTTATTATTTAAGGAGCATTATTAACAATAAACCTTTATCTCTATGTGTGATTAACAAGAATGCAATTGTTTATGTTTATCATGAGAATCATTCTGGCTTTATTAAATAGCCATTCATTGTCTAGGCTAATTACATGTAGTGCCATTGCTAATTAAAATTTAGTAATATAAAGGATTATATACTATATGAGTCGCATTGCATTACTAGAAACGTTGTGTACGCTGACGGTTATTATAAATACCCGAGACAACCATTTTCGGTTGTCTTACCCGAAGATTAAACTCGAGCTAACCAGAATATATTTTTTGCGTAGGATATATTGTTAATATTCATCTTCTTTACAATTCATAAATGATACATGATATTAGCATAAGACATAAATCCATATTTTTATACTATTACATGAAATTAATTACTATGTTAAACAATAATATATTGTTAATATTCATGTTCTTTACACTTCATACATGATATTTTTTAGGGGATAGAAAATATAAACGAGTCATAATTATGTTCTTCTATAAAATTTTGGTATGTGACATTTATTTTTGATTAATATGTTTTTGTATTTTATATGATACATGACATTTTATGAATGGGACTGGACAATTATATAAACTGTTTTATATTGTAAAATCAAGATGTCATATATAAAAAATTTAAACGCAATCTTGAGTGATTGTCATAAGATACATTCAGAAAGGAATTTGATATTAAATCGATCTCAATCCCTTAAATTTTGCAGCAAGACTTTTTGATTATGAAATTAACATAAATGATGACAGACATTAAATATGAAAATTTATATAATTCTTTCCGATAAAGATTAAAGTCAAATATCATTTTAATATGGATTTCCTTTATTTTGGCCGCTTGCATATAATACTTTCTATAATTTTCTGGAATCTACGAACAATTAGGGATTTGCAAACATTGCTTTGTGGCGATGGGATACTATTTACCCAATTTTTACTACCTTCTCTAACAATACGATACTATTAATTAATATTGTTGCCGAAGGCAGAGGGAATCAAATTATAAGAACTCTATGCATGCAACCTCCATATATACTATTTCATTATTTATTTTTTATAATTCTTGATTAAAATAAACTGCATACCCGATTTAGTACAATATATATATAATCTTTTCATGATGGACCGTCTAATATACAATCATCCAAATGTTCGAAATCTTATTTTTTTAAAAAAATTATATTATTACTCTTCATTTTATACGATATACTTCTTCTATAAATTAATTTTATTTATCAATCGTGGTGATTATTAATCGATAATGTTAAACAATATATTTTATGCTCAGGATCTACAATATTTAGATATTGATAATTAAAATAAGTTAGATATATCATTAAACATATTGTACCATGTCATCTTATATTATATAGTTTCAAATATTTACAAAATCAAATTTGATAAAAACATTTTCGAAAATCATATGTTAAAAAAATTATATATATTAAGTTGAATTAATTTTATAAGAAATATTATAATAAAAAAATAATTAAGAAAGTTTAAAAACTATTAAAAACCCTACAAATATGTTCTATTGAATTAGCTAAAAAAAATCTACCAATTAAATCTGAAACCACATCAATTTAACAAATGTAACTCTTATAAAATACATACAAAATATAACGAAAGAGTAGATTTGGGTATTCGGCTATTTGGGTCGATTCCTTCCTATGTGGGTTCTTTGGGTCCTAAACATTTGGACCCAAATAGATATTTAATTTTTTTATTTGGGTTTAGGTCGATTCCTTTTATGTTAGGTACTTAGCAGGTCTAGGTCGGTTCAGATATTTAAGATTTGAAAAAGATTAGAAGTATCTGAAAACCTGAAAAATGTTTACACTTGAAAAAGATCTGAAATGCTTCCCGAAATATAACTCGAGAAACCAAAAATATCCAAGCTTTATCTGAATACGCAAAATATATCCAAGATTTATGTGAATACGCAAAATATATTTTAAAATTTTTGAAATTTTACCTGAAAGTATAACTGAAAACTCAAAAAAAAAAGAATATTCTAAATACCAAAAACATATTCGAAATACTCAATATATCTAATATACACAAAACATTTCATGTACTTTGGGTACCTGACCGGGTCTTGAGTAGAATCCTTACCGAACCAAGATCCACTGGTCCAAAAATACCCAGTATATATGTACACTTCCCAATAACTGAGTCCGATCGTTTTTCGGATTCGAATAAATACCTAGGGTTGAGAGAGAGAGAGAGAGAGAGAGAGAGAGAGAGAGAGAGAGAGAGAGAGAGAGACTTCTTTTTTTTGCAACTAATTTATAAGTTATATAATTTTGAACAGATTCTCTTCTTCGATATAATACAATTTTGTAACATAGTAATGTATAATATTTTTAAAATATTAATTCATATCAAACTTTGTATATAATTTAAAATAATCTGCACTTCCGCGCTTTTGAAAAGTAGATCAAAATCTAGTACTAAACTAAAAGAGTGCGCAATATGATTAGATTCAGACAACCTTGAATTAATGGAGTTTTCCAAGTCAAAGGACGATGGCTTCACGTAACTTTGGGGTAAACAGACTCATATGTCACTGCAAACGTCACCTTTCTTCTCGTTTTTCTTTTTTTTACTATTTTTTATATATTTAACTTCTTTTTTTAGCTTTACAGACTGGGTCCAATTTTCTTAATCTTTGTTTTGTCATTAGTTAGCAAATTCTAAACATACTACAAAATTGTTCTGAATGCTGGGACAACAGGAAGCACATTGAAATCGCATATACAGATTATGGAAATACTAGATTTTGATATTTGCTTTGAATTAGTCATCTAAGTAAATATATATAAATTATCTAAATAGAGAACAATGTAGGAGGTTGATGATATTTTTATTTTTTTTTAAAAGTAGGTGGCACAAAAAACATGTGATCACTGATGAGCCTTGGATGTGTAGATAAGCAGACTAATATAATATTACAAGGAATCAAGTCAAGTTACGATAATAACTGGAATGCGTCTTACATGTGTTGCTAGTCATATTATATTAACCTAACAACTTTTTTCGTTAGAGATGAACAAATATATAGCACGCAACAATTTTAAAATCCACAAAAGAAACATACTTCAGTGAAAGAGTATTTAGTTATTTACTATTGTTTACCAAAAAAGAAAAAAAAATATATTTACTATTACAAACCATCATGTTCTCGGTCAGCACAAAGTCGTGGCCATCTCCTATATAAGCTCTGTTCATCTTCTTCTCCACACAACAACCGTTCCCTCTTCTCTTCCTTTCCTTTAATCTGTTCTTCCAATCCCAAAGATTATATGGCTCCCTGCATCGACACTTTCAGAACCTGTAATCCCCAGCTTTCTCGTGACGATGACTCTCGGTTGTGTTACATGAATCTCTTCCGACCCGTCCATTTCCCTTCACGAGCACCCATCACTACAACCTCCCACTCAAACTCTCTGGACAGTGGTGATGTGTGGCTCGAGATGCTTGAAGAAGCCAAATCCGACGTTGAGCAAGAACCCATTTTGTCAAATTACTACCACGCTTCGATCACATCGCATCCATCGTTAAGTTCAGCTTTGGCCAACATCCTCTCGGTAAAGCTCAGCACTTTAACCTTACCAAGCGACACCCTTTCCGAGATGTTCATCATCCTTTTAGAAGAAAGCCCAGAGATCATCGAATTGGTGAAGCAAGACCTGAAAGCAGCAAAGGAAAGAGACCCAGCGTGCTTAAGCTACGTCCACTGCTTCCTAAGCTTCAAAGGCTTTCTCGCCTGTCAAGCTCATCGCATCGCTCACGAGCTCTGGACGCGAGACAGAAAGATCCTCGCTTTACTGATCCAGAACAGAGTATCCGAAGCTTTCGCCGTCGATATCCACCCGGGAGCCAAGATCGGTAAAGGGATTCTGTTGGACCACGCGACGGCCGTGGTGGTCGGAGAAACGGCGGTGATTGGAGACAACGTCTCGATTCTCCACGGCGTGACGCTCGGAGGAACAGGGAAACAGTGCGGCGATCGGCATCCGAAGATCGGCGATGGGGTACTGATCGGAGCGGGGGCTTGTATACTGGGGAACATAACGATCGGAGAGGGAGCTAAGATCGGATCGGGGTCGGTGGTGCTTAAGGACGTGCCGCCGCGTACGACGGCGGTTGGAAACCCGGCGAGATTGATAGGTGGGAAAGAGAATCCGAAAATGGTTGATAAGGTTCCCGGTTTGACTATGGACCAGACTTCCTATTTAACCGAGTGGTCTGATTATGTCATCTAAACCAGCTGTAATTATTTCCGGTTAATCTGATTTTAAAAGTCCTCTTAAACCAAAATTTTTGTATAGAGCTCAACTGTTTGGTGTTTAATATATGATTGATCCAAGAGTGATAATATGAATATATTGCCAAATTCCTATTGTTTTTTTTTTTTCTTTTACAAAAGAATCAATACACAAATGAGATGGAATTTTTCAGTCATACAAAAGAATTTAAATAAAAACCTACATCTTTTCATTTGGCATATCTCTGTACCTTCCATATATATATAGATATGTACCTCCTCTATTCTAACTTTTAGTTAGCAGATACTAATAAACTTCTCCTTTGCTCTATTTCTTGTTTATCAGATCCAAACCGTCCATAGATGCTGTTGAAAATGTAGCAACCATGTCTTGTTGTTAGTCACATAGGTCAGCAAGTCTGGGTGGCTTCCGCAGCCCTTATCCGCATCATCTCCGTTACAGCAGCTCTACGCCGTTTTTCTGACTGCTGCTGCCGTCTACTAGTAGCTGCTTTGAAATCTCTGTTGGACAAAAGAGAAAGAGTTAGCTATTATAATATAACCCAAAAGGTTTTATAAGTGTTGAACTCTTATGTACCTGCATTTTGGGACAGTGCATTTGGAATCTCTGCAGGAGAGGGCATGCATTCTGATGAGTATCCAAAATTGCCTACACTTGGGGCAATCTCCACGAGCCATCTTACAGTCTAGTATGTGTCTGATTAACGTCTTCATCCAGCGACACCGTTGATATTGGCACTGTGCAGAGCGGCATGGAGTTGCTACATGTACAAGCAGTTCTATCATCTGCAGTATCAACACACCGACCGTTTGTTATTCATTTTTGGCACATACACATACAAATAATCCATATCTTATTATAGGTAAATGGCCTCATCAGACGATACCTTGTCAAACTTGATTTGATTAGCTTTCCCGTTGTTTTGTACACTAGCAGTTCCCGCAGCAGATGAACGGCTTATCAGTTTATGTGAATGGTTGATAGACGCCTTCGGGTAACAGGCATTGCAGACATCATAGGCCGTACAAACTTGGCAGTGCCAGCCTTGAGCATTTTCGATTTCTTGTTGGCAGATGGTGCATGCCGTTGGAAATGCAGGGGCACTTGGGTTGTGAAGATGATAGAGTATCATCATGGAAGAATGTTTAGCACGCCTTAGTGTGTCGTACTGATAGTTGTTGCCTTGGCAAAGATTCAGGAAAGCTTGCCTATTATCAAAGAACTCGCTCGGAATGTTGTCATCTTTGTCCTCAATCTCAATGGGGACGTCTTTGATGGCCACCTGCAGAGATCCACCACACCTTTGTCATTTTTCCAAGACACAAAAAAAAGAAGAAGAAAGTAGACGATATGCTGCTCTGACCACCAGAGAAACTTACAGGAAACAGTGCGTGCTTCACTTTCCGATTGATTGGATGTCTCTCTTTCTCTGCGCGCTTCTGTTCCCCTTCGTAACACCTGCGGTCAAAAGACAAGAGAGTTGATTATTATCTCTTTTTTTAAAAAAAAATTAATAATTGAAGTATCAAATATGATCATGTAGCAGAGATCTTACTTGTCACAGATCTGAAAATTCTTGCAGTGGTTGCACACCCACCGCTTTCCAGACACCATGAGAGTACAACAGTGCTTGCAGCAATGTTGCAAATGAACCATGATAAAATCTTCCTTCATCGGGCAGATGATCTCACCGAGCTACCACAAAAACAAAACAAAGAAGATAAATAATGCATGGGGCATACAAGAAAAAAAACTAGTATACAAGAAAAAAGAAGTTACTTTTTGCATCATCAGTCGATCCTTTGAGGCAGTGACAGAAAGGTCCAACTGGCCAACTGCTCTTAGGGCTCTTTTCGATATGACCCTTTTGGTGTATCCTTTTCTATTTAACTTAGTGGTGGTCGCATCGCCTTCTTGGCGCATTTGTTGTATTAAATCCTCAGCAGCACCTGGCCAGTAGTCCCCATCAAAATAGGGCAACCTTGCAGCAGTTACATTAGCTCTACATTCCCCAGACTGGACAAAGAATTGATCATAGAGGTTTGTGCATTCAACCACCACATCTTCCTCTGAAGCTTTCCTTAGCATGGCTAAATACCTGAAAAAAGAGAGGAAGACACGTTAACAAAATGCACAATTGCACTTTACAAACCATACGGTTGCTCGATTTCATACCATTCCCTCAGTTTGTCAGTCTTTGGCGTCTTCTGGATTTCAGGATGACAGTTTAGGATATAATCTTCACCCTTTAGTGGTGGGCATGCCCATATGTAGCAGCTTGTGAAACCACGTTTCTTACAGTAATCGAGATAACCAATCTGCAGATGAGGAACAAGTTCATGCATGATGTATTCAGAGAAGCAAAACATGATACATAAATAAAGACACGTGCGGAGGACTAGAGGAGGTTACCAGAATTTCATGGTACACAAACGTGCGGAGGGCTTCTCCAGAGACTGTTCGAACCTCAGGTCTGAAATACTTAACCGAGTCCAGATAGGAGAGGTATACCCGCCGCTGGTTGGCAGGTCCAGATTCTGTTCCAAATTCCTGGACGAACATGCCAAATAAGCACACTTCCACACCTTCAATCTTCTGAAACAACAATATGACCTGAAGCATAAAGAAAATACATCTCTAAGTGCCAAGGATTCAAAATTAAACATGCTGAACAAAAGAAGCAATCATGTAACCATATCTACCTTTGACTTATAAGGGTATTCAGATGGATAATTTTCTCCTCGGAAAAGCTCGAGGAAGTTTTCCTTTACTTCTAATACTTTGTCAACTGATGCCACCACTCTGATAGTAAGTGATTCGGCTCCAGGAACCTGATATTATCAAATAATGAAGGTAGATACGTTATCATAACTGTTTCTATGCAATTGCTCCAAAGTTGTTAAAAAGACCCTAATACTACTTTTTTTTTTTTTTTTTTTTTTAACAACCCTAATACTAATTAATAGAAGAAGCATAGCATACGAAAGAGGAAGCCTTCAAACTAATAGTGATAATCAACCTTCTATATCTCCTAAAAAAGAAGTCCACAATCTTGTTCTTATCCCAAGAACGAACAAAAACGTAAAACTGTTTTTCCTTGAAAGATTCATCAAAAGAGTTAAAAGACTTACCTCCTCATAACTTTTTCCTTGAAGTCTAGCCCTCTCTTGTCTTTCCTTGTTCAAGTTTTTGAATAACCGCTCCTCTATATGGTTGCTAAGAGTAGTAGCTGGTAAATTCTTTACCCCTGGAATGACACTCTGTGGTAATGGCCTTCTTTCTCCTTGTTCCACCTCTTTTAGATAGCAATTAGGGCAAGTGTACTTGGTGGCTTCCCCATGGTTCCTTCGGCTGTTGAACAAAGCACATATTTGATGCTGCCATGCTTGGCACTTATCACATTGCACCCACTGCACGAAACCATTGATTAAGTCACACAGAGTAAAAGAAGCAAAAATTTTATGAGTCATGAGGCATACATACCCCTTCAGTAACTTGTTCATCATTTTTCTTCTTCTCAAACCTTGCTTTCGGTATAGAGGTTCCATCAACAGAAACAGAGTTTCCAAGCGCTGTATTGTAGCAAGTTGCGCAGACAGAATGCCGTGACTCACCAGCAGCAACACTATAGTGAAAGGCATTTCTCTTGATGCGTACACCACAAGGGGAGCAGTAAATAGGTATTGGCTCAAATACAAGCCTCTCAATAGCACATAACTGGCAAGCATCCGCAGATATGTAGAACCCCATTGCTTTGTTTTTGTCCGCTTTGGTTTTACTCTGAAAATAGAATTACAAAGAGAGAGAGATAAACTGGTATCAGCCATGTGCACCCTTAGTTGCGTTGAGTAAGAAAAAGATGCACAAAAAAGAAGAAGAATACAAAGCAGACAAAGTAAGACCTCATGAAATCAAGAAAGGGGCATTTGGAGAATAAACTCAAAACCCAACAAAAAAAAAAAGAAAGAAGATTTAAAATCTGAATGTTTACCTGGCCAACCCATTGACGAAGACTGCAAATATGCTCCTTTACTTGCTCTGGAGTAAACAATTCAACAAGTGAGGAGATTTCCATCTTAGGCGCATCCATGGATTGTTTCACATTCTCTTCCTTTGGTGCACCCATTTCATTCATACATTTGGATTTCCCTTGTGAGGATAAACAAATAGTTTTGTCTACCATAACAGATTCGCCACCATCTCTCCCGGGAACATCTATGTCCATAGGCATAACCTCAACTTTCACAGTTTGGCAGTCATCACTTTGCAAACCATATCTCTCTTTCTTAGGCATTGAAGAACCACATGCTGACACCGACCTCCTCTCCCTCTCAGAAGTTGCAATCTGGGAGGGTTTCTCAATTTTCAGGCGCTTAACTGAGGGTTGCAGATCATCATCACCAACAGATATAGCTCGAGCGCCTCTTTTGTTGTTGTGTGCTTGCACAGACTCTGAAGATTCCCTTGGTCGAGCGCCTCTTTTGTTTCTATTCTTTTTGATGTTATCATTGACAGGTACACAGACAGGGCACGTTTTGTTCCTGCACTCCTCGTAATGGAGACGCAATTTCCGAGTTTGCCGACAACGTGGTTCTTCTGTACAATCAGGGATCTTGCAGCGTTTCATATGTTCCAGTAGCTTTTTGACAGGAAGGCAGAACTTGCTCAGACACGTATCTCCTGTCGCTTTGCAATAACGTGCATGCTCTATAAATAGAAGCCAACGAATCTGATTCCTAACATCTTGACTACGATCTCCATTGACCTGTTTACTTGATGTGTTGTTTCCATCTAGAAGACGTTTTGTGCTTCCAGCAGCAACAGTTAGAGGCGCTCTTTCAGACGAGCAGCGATGAACACGTTCAAGCTGCATAGGAGTAGTTTGACATAAATTAAACCCACTAAGTTCTATCTCTCCATTATTATTTTCTGATATTTTGGGTGTTCTTGCAGACGAGCAGCAGCGGTGAAGAGATTTTGGCTGCATAGGAGTTGTTTGACTTACGATAACCTCATTACGTTCTCTGTCTCCATTATTGTTTTCTGATATTCTTTTTGTTGAGTTATGAAGAGATGACTGCCTTTGTACCGACTGCTTCTGACCAGATGTACTTTGAGCAGCATTGTGTTGGTACTGCAACTTGGATGGTTTGAATCCATTTTGCTCAAGAGCTTCTTTGTAACAACCCAAACTTGGTCCATGGGTGACAGGAAGAGGTAAACTCGTAGCTAGCTGAGCCTGAGTCCGATGGTACAGTAAATGATCTTGATTCTGCAGCTGTCGAGAATGGTGACTAATATCACGAGCTTGATGGTCAAAGAATTGTTGAGGGGAAGCAGATTGGAAAGTTGTATTCGCGAGCTGATGAAGTGGGTATGGAGTTTGATGCAGGTATGGCTGATTACTTGTGAAGGTAGCGAGCATAGGATTCGGGTGGAATGGACGTGTATCTTGAGAAACAGCCATTGAGCCGGCTGGCATTACAGCTCCGTGGAGATTACTTGAACCAAAAGGTAAAGAAAAAGTTGGTTGAGAACAAGTAGCAAGGGGTACGGCGTTCCTGGAAATTCCGAAGCCAGAAGAAGTAAGTGGGGGCCTAGAAACATCAACTATCTGGTAATTTGCAACATCACTGTAGAGTGGCTCGGTTCTGTGTACGTTGTTATTGCTAGGTAACCCTGCATTATTGAATACAAAACAAAATAAAAGAAGCGGTTGATAAGACTCAGGACAGATTTGTATATTTAGAGAGGTGAGTAGTTGGATTTGACCTCCATGAATGTTGTTTCCAGAATGGAAAGTTCCTCCAGCAAAGTTGTTGTTAGTACTAGTACGGAGATGATGTGATGAAACGCTCATCATGGCAACAGAAGAAGCTGGAGGATAAGCACGCTGCTGCTGCTGCTGCTTCTGCAAAATGTTTTTTCTTCTAATAAAGCTGAGCATAGAATCAATGCGGGCTTCAAGATCTCCCAAATCTGCGTAGGCCTTCTGCAAAAGCGAGAGAGAGAGTGAGCGAGTGGTGTTGGAAAATAGTATGCAACTAATAAATATAAAGAAAGAAAGAAACAAAAAGTGGAACCTCTGATGAATTGGCCCGAATCCAGAGGTTTTCATCAATCATTCTAGTGAATTTTTTTATAGTTTGATCCAGCTGTTCAAGTGAGGCAGTTGCAGGTGCAGTAACCTTCTTCTGTAAGATAGCATAACTGGAGGAGACAAAAAACAAAAGGGCCATTAATAAATGGTAACTAGAAAGAAACTACTTAATTTAAAAGTAATAATTGCTTACATCTTTATTCGAATAAAGGTGCGTAATTTACTAGTCTGCTGCATCTGCTGCAGAGGCAGAACAACAGTCATATTCTCACCTGAAAGTGACATCATTCAAAACATATGTGTGTGGGTGCGGTGGTGGTGGAGGAGTTTAATAACTTAACCTGTGGAACAACAGAAATCATCAACAACAACTAATTATATAATTAATTAATTATATTCAACTTGTGACGCCTTAATCTAGAATGAATTATTTTTTATACACCAAAAAAGAAAAACAAAACCTTAATCCGACACACGAATCAAAAC
Organism: Brassica juncea; assembly: GCA_018703725.1. Taxonomy (NCBI): domain Eukaryota; kingdom Viridiplantae; phylum Streptophyta; class Magnoliopsida; order Brassicales; family Brassicaceae; genus Brassica; species Brassica juncea. The sequence goes on from CM031940.1 coordinate 54,315,225, forward strand.
CCTAGAGACTTTCGAAACAAACAAAAAGCCCTCAATCCTGTGGAAAATCAGCAATTTCGAAAACGATCGGAGACGTAAACAGACACAAGTCAAGGGAGAGACGACCGAAGACGCTGACCTAAGTAAGAAACCAAAGGTGTGGTGGTCGGTGGCTGAGAACCCCTTGCACGTGCGATAGGGACAAACAATGGAACCTTCCCTTTATTTATTTTTATTATTATAGGGGGATAATGAACATAAATAAACCCCACCACCATTGTCTACGTGGCCAAATATTTTTTTTTAATTACTGACAGAAAAATATTTTCATAGTTTGGCTAAAAAGCATGTCATCTTGTTTATGTGCAACCCCAACGTCCCACGTGGCAATTTTGACCATAAAGTTAACAGACGAGCTGTAGCTTTTAGAGTTTAAAAACGGGACGCCGTTGTATAGCCAGAATGATAAAACGACACGTAGTCTATATCTAAGGATGAGGCCAAAGACAGAGAGGAGAGATGTCAGCCACAAATTTGATATCGCCGGCGATTAGGAGGAGCGTTTCCGTGGCAATGAAGGTGGCCGTCATCGGAAGCGGAAGTAGAGTTTCCTCTCTACACTAGTCTCATCCTTTTTTTTTGTTTGAAATTTAGTTTTCCAGTTTTTTCTGGGATCAGTATCAGGAGCAGTGTGCGCATCGACTCTGGCCAGGAATGGAGTCTCCGTCACAATCTTCGACTCAGGTCGTGGTCCCGGTGGACGAATGTCTCAAAGAAGGTTTCCTTTTTTTTTTTCGTTTGAATCATCATCTCACTTATTTTGTTAATTTGGTGAAAAAGCGTTTTTTTTTTCCGTTTTGAATTTGAATTTGAATTTGAATTTGAAGGGAGGTTGGGGAAGATGGGAAGGAGTTGACGTTCGACCATGGGGCTCCGTTTTTCTCTCTGACCAACCCTGATGCTATGTCCCTTGTTCACGAGTGGGAGTCCAGAGGTTTTGTTTCTCAATGGAAACAAGTTTTTGGGAGTTTCGATTGTGCCTCCAACAAGTTTCTTGGCTTCCAGCAGGTTTTGTTTTCAATCTTCCTTTTGTATCTGATACGTTGCAGCAGGTGTACTTCTGTAAGCGTGGGAAGAAGAGCAATGCCGTGGAGCTTACGGTTGAGGAAGAGTTGATGGAAGAAGAGAAGGAGAGCAAAGCCTCGGAGAGGAAGAGAGAGTTTGGAAAAGAAGAAGAAGGGGAGAAGGAAGACAAGTCGAGCAAAGCCTAGGAGAGGAAGAGAGGCTTTGCGAGTCACGCTACTTTAGTAATACTTATCTATAAATAACAAGAATAAGAGTCAGGGGTTTTTCATGCTTGTATGACGTGAGAAGTGACGTATGTGTCCTTCAGGTGATCGTATGTGATCACCATCGTTATCATCTTGCGTTGTAATCGATATCTGTCTTTGGAACGGAGAAAAGTAATCGGAGAGTATTATTCAATAGACACGAGTGTTACAAGAGTGGTGTGAGTACGAGGTGTTCATCACTCTAAACTTAACAAATTGGTGCGTTTGTGACTCGATCGGAAGCTCGCTGTGTCATCCATGGCGGATTCAAGTCCTTTCTCAGATGCGTACAACGCTCCTCTCGGCGATCAAGAGCTTGCGTTCATCCGTACGGAGTGGGAACGTTTAGCGAAAAGCGCGGAGGATACGTTGGCTCGTTTTGGGGTGATCGAGAAGCGTCTCGCGACGTCTGATTCTCGTTTCGATGCGTTGGATCGTCGTTTTGATCAGCTTACGATGATCCTAACGCGTATGGAGAGTAACCAGCTCACCGATAAGGCGCAAGGCAAGGCGGTGGCGTCGCCTAGTGATTCGCCAGGTCCGGCGACGTTTTCTTCTTCTCGATCGACGCCGGAGCTACATCCATCGGGATTCGGGGTTCCTCCGGCGGTGTTAGAGAATCGCGAGAGCTTACTGAAGAAGCTCGAGATGCCGGTGTTTTCGGGGGAAAATCCTTTTGGTTGGATTGCTCAGGTGGAGCGGTTCTTTCGGATTGGGCAGTTTCATGGGTTGGAAAGGTTGCAGATGGTTTCGTTGAGCCTGGCAGGTCCGGTGTTAAACTGGTTTAACGGCGAAATGGAGCATGATCCCTTCACCGATTGGCATCAGTTTAAGCGGCGTTTGGTTTCTCGTTTTCGTCAGAGGATTGAGGATGAACCGGGTAAACGTTTGTTCTCTATTCGCCAGACGGGGACGATTGCTGAGTATGTTAATGAGTTTGAGGAGCTTCGTTCGATTGTTACTGGAGTCGATGAGCAGAATCTGGTTCACGTGTTCTTCAACGGGTTGAAACCGGAAATGCAGGAAGTTATCAAGATGAAAGAGCCTAAGGGTCTTACTGAGCATATTGCAGCAGTGATTGGTATGGAGGGGAGTGCTTTCTGCACCTCAGTGAGTATGGCAGTTCAGAGTTCAGGAGGAACATCTCGGAGTTCTACAGCTCAGAATGCTCAGGGGTTCAGTTCTGCATATCATTCCAACTCAAAAGGGGGCCATTCCTCTAGTCATGTGACTGGTGGTTCTTTCCGCCCTCGTTTGAAGTATACATCGTCTGAATTGGATGCTATGCGCCGTGATAACATTTGTTTCAAGTGTCGGGGACCTTATTCGAAGACTCATGTCTGTCCTAAAAAGGAATTGCACATTTTGACTGTGATCAACGGTTACGAAGTGGAGATTTTGGATGAGGGTACAACGAGCAATGAGCAGGCTTGGGGGTTAGGTGTTGATAATGAAAGGATGGAACTTTCTTTGAATGCTTTTCTCGGCATTGATACACCTACTACAACTAAACTGATGGGAGTAATGGGAAACACGAACGTTGTAGTGATGATTGATAGTGGTGCCACCCACAACTTTGTGGCTCCTCGAGTGGTTCAAGCAGCAAAGTTACCCTTGTCCAGCAATCGCCGTTTTCAGGTGCTTTTAGGCACCGGGGTGACAGTGGAATCCATGGGGGTCTGTCAAGCTGTTCCTTTCACGCTTCAAGACACTTTCTTTACCAGTGATTTTGTGTCCTTAGAGTTGGGGAAGGTGGATGTGGTGCTGGGGGTTCAATGGTTGCGGACTTTGGGGAAGTGTGAGGTAGATTGGGAGCTGCAGGAATGGTCTTTTAAACATCAGGGCAAGATCGTTACCTTGCGGGGAGACTCTTCTTTGCACTGCGCGTCGGTATCGTTTCAGGCTCTCAGGGTTTCAGAATTTGCTGATGCTTTGGAGTTGGGAAGTACAGTAGCGACAGACACAGTTACAGTTCCAGAGATTCAACGGGTGCTGACTGCGTTTGCGGATGTGTTTCAGGTACCTGTGGGCTTACCACCTATCAGGAACCGCGAGCATACTATTCATTTACAACCAGGCGTGACAGCGATATCCGTACGCCCGTACCGTTATCCCCACGCAAGTAAAGAAGCAATGGAAACAATGGTGACTGAGATGCTCGCCAGTGGTATCATACGTCCGAGCAAAAGCCCTTTCTCGAGTCCGGTGTTGTTGGTTCGCAAGAAGGATAAGACGTGGCGTTTTTGTGTGGATTATCGGGCTGTGAACAGAGTTACTATTCCCGATAAATACCCTATTCCGATGATAGATCAACTCTTGGATGAACTTCACGGAGCCTGTGTGTTCTCCAAGATTGATTTGCGATCCGGTTACCACCAGATCAGGATGCGGGAGGAGGACATCCCTAAGACTGCTTTTCGTACTCATGAAGGCCATTACGAGTTTTTAGTTATGCCTTTCGGCTTGACTAATGCTCCTGCTACGTTCCAGGCCTTGATGAATGAGATTTTCCGTCCTCACTTGCGGAAGTTTGTCTTGGTCTTCTTTGACGATATCTTGGTCTACAGCTCGTCCTTGGAGCAGCATGAGGAACATCTGGCTTCCGTCCTATTAGTCCTACGCCAGCATTCCTTGTATGCAAACAAGAAGAAATGCTCTTTTGGTCAGCGTCAGATTGACTATCTCGGTCATATCATCTCCGAACAGGGTGTTTCTACTGACCCGTCTAAGACTACAGCAATGCGACAATGGCCTACTCCTCGGGTTATTAAAGAACTGCGTGGTTTCCTCGGGTTAACGGGTTATTATCGACGCTATGTTAAGGATTATGGCACCATCGCTCGGCCCCTGACGTTGCTCCTACGTAAGGATCAATTCAGTTGGTCACCTGAAGCCCAACGTGCGTTTGACGACTTGAAGCTTGCGATGTCGACGACACCAGTTCTGGCCTTACCTGACTTCTCTCAAGTCTTTGTTGTGGAGACTGATGCCTCGGGTTTTGGCTTAGGCGCGGTGCTTATGCAGAACCAACGTCCCATTGCTTATTTTAGTCACAGCCTGACACCTCGGGAGCAGCGGAAACCTATTTACGAACGTGAGCTCATGGCCATCGTTTTTGCAGTTCTCAAATGGAAGCACTATCTCACGGGGAGGCGCTTTGTGGTCCACACTGATCAGCGCAGTTTGAAATTCTTGCTTGAGCAGCGTGAGATATCTATGGAGTACCAGCGTTGGTTGACACGGTTGATGGGATTCCAGTTCGACATTGTCTACAAGCCTGGTATAGAAAATAAAGCAGCCGACGGTCTTTCGCGACAGATGCAGGATTCTGTTCCGGAGGCCCGCTCTACATTGTTCGCACTTATGGTTCCGTCTGTTGTTCAACTGCAAGATATCTATGCAGAGATTGAGCAGGATGAACACATTCAGACCTTATTGCAGCAATTGCGAGCCGGAGACCCTGTGAAGCAAGGGTACTCTGAGGTTGATAACAAGTTATGGTTCAAAGGGAGTCTGGTCATTCCAGCGACATCTCGTTTCATACCCTTGATCCTTCGTGAGAACCATGACAGTCTGGTGGGAGGTCACTCTGGAGTTTTTAAGACCCTCAAACGCATTCAACGAACATTCTATTGGACAGGAATGCGCTTGCAGGTTCAGCAGTATGTTGCAGGCTGTGGCATTTGCCAGACGCACAAAACTTCCACCCTGTCGCCTGCAGGACTGCTCCAGCCCCTACCCATTCCTTCTCAAGTTTGGCAAGACATCAGTATGGATTTTATTGATGGACTCCCAGCTTCCAGAGGAGTTAACGTGATCTTTGTGGTGGTTGACCGTCTCAGTAAGTATGCCCACTTCTTTGGCCTGAAACACCCGTATACAGCAGTGGACGTCGCAGAGAAATTCACCTCTGAGGTGGTTAAGTTGCACGGATTTCCTGACTCCATCGTTTCAGACCGCGATAAAATATTCTTGAGCTCCTTTTGGAAGGAGTGTTTTAAAATCGCGGGCACGACTCTGAAGTACAGCACCGCGTTTCATCCCCAAACCGATGGCCAAACAGAGGTGCTCAACCGGTGTCTTGAAACCTACTTACGCTGCTTTGCTTCAACCCACCCGAAGACTTGGCTGCAGTACTTGAGTTGGGCTGAATACTGGTACAACACTTGTTTCCATACAGCCATTCAGACTACTCCATTTGAGGTGGTGTACGGTCGCGCACCTCCTACTCTGGTCCGCTTTGAAACCGGTTCTACGAGCAACTTTCAGTTGGAACAGAGCTTAAAGGAACGTGACCTAATGCTGGATCAGTTAAAGACATTTTTGCTCAAGGCTCAGTCATCTATGAAGCAGTCAGCTGATCAGCATCGTCGCGATCTCTCTTTTGCTGTGGGTGATTTGGTGTTTCTCAAGCTCCGGCCGTACCGTCAGACGTCCGTAGCCAAACGTCCTTGTCAGAAATTGGCCGCGAAATTCTACGGTCCGTTTGAGATATTGGAAAGGATTGGGAAGGTGGCTTATCGCCTGAAGTTACCAGAGGAGTCCAGAATTCATCCGGTCTTCCACATTTCTCAGCTTAAACCAGTGGTGGGTGCACCTCCGCAGGTTACTCCCTTGCCAAAATCTTTCGCGTCAACAGGAGAGGTGGTGATCAGTCCAGAGGCGGTACTTGATACACGTTACACGCCGTCTGGTTGTTTGGAGGTATTGATACAGTGGACAGGCCTTCCATCTCATGAGTCTACTTGGAACTTGGGGTGGGAGATTCAGCGCCAGTTCCCGGATTTTCAGCTTGAGGACAAGCTGCGTTTCGTTGGGCGGGGTATTGATACGTTGCAGCAGGTGTACTTCCGTAAGCGTGGGAAGAAGAGCAATGCCGTGGAGCTTACGGTTGAGGAAGAGTTGATGGAAGAAGAGAAGGAGAGCAAAGCCTCGGAGAGGAAGAGAGAGTTTGGAAAAGAAGAAGAAGGGGAGAAGGAAGACAAGTCGAGCAAAGCCTAGGAGAGGAAGAGAGGCTTTGCGAGTCACGCTACTTTAGTAATACTTATCTATAAATAACAAGAATAAGAGTCAGGGGTTTTTCATGCTTGTATGACGTGAGAAGTGACGTATGTGTCCTTCAGGTGATCGTATGTGATCACCATCGTTATCATCTTGCGTTGTAATCGATATCTGTCTTTGGAACGGAGAAAAGTAATCGGAGAGTATTATTCAATAGACACGAGTGTTACAAGAGTGGTGTGAGTACGAGGTGTTCATCACTCTAAACTTAACAGTATCATTCATCTTTAAGAGTTTTGAGTTGTTTTTTCTCTTTCAATAGGAAGAGGATACCAACAACAAGTATGTGGGTGTTCCTGGCATGAACTCTATATCAAAAGCCTTGTGCAACCAGTCCGGTATGTTTACTAGGTTTTTCTAGTCTACTGAGATTCAGCTCTAAAACATCAGTCTCTTATCATCATCTTTATCGTAGGTGTTGAATCTATGTTTGGAACTGGTATTGCCAAGCTGGAGTGGTTGGAGGAAGAGATACCATGGCTGTTGAAAGACTCTAAAGGACAAAACGTGGGTCGTTATGATGGAGTGGTTGCATCAGATAAAAACATTGTTTCTCCACGGTTTACTCAAGTAACCGGACTCCCACCTCCTCTAGGTAAAACTTTACCCAACTCTCTCACTCCTCTCCTCCTACTGTTATGCCGTGCCAGTTTTCTCTATTTTCTTCCTTCCTTCACACAGACTTGAATCTTATCCCGGAGTTGGCCACTAAGCTGCAAGATATTCCTGTTCTGCCATGCTTTTCTCTTATGCTAGCTTTTAAAGAACCATTGTCTTTGGTAAGATATCTTCTTCTTCTTCAGTGTGTTACATTGGTAATGTTTATAGACTAGATAAAAGTATTCTGCATAAGTTTTTTGCGTAAACAGTGCCTTAGCTAATTTATGTCATTTGCATTTTCTATGATTCTTGGTTTTAGATACCAGCAAAAGGCTTATCTTTCAAGAATTCAGAGATTTTGAGCTGGGCTCACTGTGATAGCACTAAGCCAGGGCGGTCTACTGATAGGTAACAGCTGACTTCTTCACTAACCAAAACAAAAGTGTGTAAAGTTAAAAGTATATGAGCAGTTGCAGCTAGAACTTTATAGGGGTAAAGGTTTGGTTCAGCATTCTAAAAATCTTAATATATTTGTTTTTAGTGAAAGATGGATACTGCATTCTACTCCAGGCTATGCCAGCAGTGTTATTGCCAAAACCGGCCTCCAAAAGCTATCGAGCGAAACACTTGACAAAATATCTCAAGAGATGTTTAAAGAGTTTCAGTGCTCAGGGCTTGTTAGTTCTCTCCCCTTCTTCATGAAAGCCCACAGATGGTAGGCACCCTACCCTAGCTCTTGATTTTTTACTTGGTGCTATCTCTTGCTTGTCAGCTTATTAATTAGATCTGTGTATCTAATCTGTGTAAGGGGAAGCGCGTTCCCAGCCAAAAGCATAGCCGTAGAGGAGAGGTGTCTCTGGGATAGAAACAGGAATCTAGCAATCTGTGGAGATTTCTGCGTCAGTCCAAACGTCGAAGGTGCCATACTCAGTGGCTTAGCTGCAGCGTCAAAGCTGTTGCTGGCTTCCAGCTGCTTATAGGTGCCCCCTACTCAAGTGTACATCAATACGGAGTTTTTTTTATTAGAAAATAACAGTCTTCCTCGTAAACTCTATCGGCCGATGAAGCAGACATATCATGTGATCTTCCTAAATTTCTACTTTGTTTCTTGATGAAATGACAGCAAGCGCACTTATATATATATATATATATATATAAATGGAAATGACATTTGCAGTACTTGTCAATGGTTTCGAATTCGATTAGGAGCAACCTCTATGAAAGTAAGCAACGTATAGTAACTTGACATATTACTACCTAGGCTACGTACGAAATCGAGTGATGTGCAAGTAATCTTCTTGTAAAGATATGGGCTTTGCCTGTGACTGTGAGATAGATAGGGGTAAATAAACGATGGTGAGGTTGACGCTCTTCCTTTTTTGCTATTGTTGAGATCTTTTTGACTAATCCGAGAGCATTGTTCCTCTCTTCTCCCATCGCATCTGCTTCTCCGTCGTAAGATTCATTCGAGTAGCCCCAGTGACTATGTCAAAACTCTTGTATTTCTCTACAAAGAGCATCCTCTGTTCCCGCCAGGCTAGCGTCTTGGTCGTGCTTGTCTGCCAACTTCTAACTTGTGAATTCAGATTCTCTTGTACTCTTTTGCCAGTTTCAAGCAGTTGCTTCATCGCCATAAACTCCTTAGAGGCCTTGAAACGCATATTATCATGTTCAGTTTTAAGAGTTTCTTTTTGAAGATTTTACCTCGTCTTTTCTTTTCTCGTTTTAGAGACAAAAAAAATAGTATCTTGGGAATTATGAGTAGAAAATTGTCATATTTATGGTTTATGGAAAAACAAACAATAGCGTAGCTAAAAAAACACAGATGGCAAAAATCAAGTAAGGTTGTTCATATCAAATTTCAGTTTTTTATAGTAAACCGGAAAGGAACAGCAGGAGGAAGAATCAACTCATCAGATCTTGAATGGCAGACCGGAGAGCGCGGTTTGGGACAAGGTTGCGATGAGGAAGCTTGAGATTTGTCATGGGTGACGTATCGTGACCTGTGCTAAACCATTTCTTTATAGCTTCTGCTTCGTATGTAAATCCATCTGCAGCAAAGTGTGGATCTTTCATCACCTCCTGCAAAAAGTAAAATAATATTATTTGGCTACGAGATTGAGTGTTTCGCAAGTAATCATCTTATAAAAAGTAGGAAAAAAGGGATTACTTGTGTGATAGGGCAGTAAAAAGATGGCGGAGGTTGACGTTCTTCCAAATGCTTTCTCGTGAGCTCTCGTACTGTTTCTAGAGCACTGTCCCTCTCTTCTCGCATCGCATCTGCTTCTTGGTTGTATGCTTCGAGTAGTCCTTTGACTATCTCAAGCTCTTCTTTCTGTCTAGTAACAGAATCCTCTGTTTCTTTCCTAACGCTCAACTCTTGCTCGTATTTGTCCTGCCAAGTTCTCACCTGCGAGGCAAGGTTATCTTGTTCTATCTTAAAAGTTTGAAACACTTGCGTCATGGCCTCCACCTCGTTCCTTTCTTTGTCGAGTGCAATTTCTGATTCTTTCCTAAGAATCAGCTCGTCCGTGTAGTTGCTCTCGAGCTCCTCAGCTTTCGCCCGCAAGTTATTGTATTCGTTTTCGAGAGTTTCCAGTCGAAGCCTTACCTTGGCGATGCTCTCCCTCTCTATAGCAAGGGCACATTCTGTTTCTTTCCTAATCTTTGACTCATCTTGGTACTTTTGCTCCAGACCTTGAGAATGTAAGTGCAATTTACATTTGTCTTCCTTGTAAGATTCGAGTAGCCGTTTCATCAAATCTAGTGCTCCTTTATTTCTAGCAAGTGCATCTTCTGCTTCTTTCCTAAGGGTGACTTGCTCATTATACCTGCTCTCCAGCTCTACCGCCTGTAAATAACGCGAGAGAGAGAGATAATCAATAGTCACACAAAATGCTCATTTGGATGGAGATAATGGTATGGTATAAAATGTTACCCGTGAAGTTTGAACTAGCTGCTTGAAATTTTCATCACAAAATTGAAAGTCAGCTAGAACTCCAACAGAGGACAGAAAACAATTCATTGCATCGATATTCCTCTCAGGTGGGAAGATGGGATTCATGAGCACCTAATCAACAAGTGAGTACAAACCTTAATATATAATATGGTTTTCTTATCAATTAATAACCAGATATCTAAAGAGGCAAATTAGTGTGTAACCTGAATAATACATTTTCGAGTAGTTTGGGAGAGCATCCTATTCTTGAAGATTTCAGCCAAGAGACGCACTGTCTTGATAAATCTCCAACAGTCAGATTCGTCAACGTAAACAAGTGGTGCATGTCTATCAGTTTCATCAGGAGATGAGTGTTCAAGCTCCATTCGGCATTTACACAAGAAGAGTCTCTCGAAAGTGGTAATCTCGCCGTGAGAGTCAGCTGATGGGAAAGGGGGAAGGGAGTGAAAAAGATGGACGGATAGACGAGCGAATAAGACATTGGCAGTACTGTCCACCATCGCCATGTCGAAAATGAAACACACTAGAGACTGCACACATAGCATACGCGTAAAAAAGCATTAGATATTTAGATACAAAAAAAAATAACAACCTCAGGAAATATATATATATGTTACAAATAAAAAAGAAGGCATGCACCTTGATAACGAAAGCTGAAGGAGATGCTCTTATAATCGTATGGATGATCTCATCCTTTATCTTGTCGAAGTTTCGTTCAGTCAACCAGTTGAGCAAACTAGATCCAACAACTGAACAGCAGCAGCGAGTTCAATATATTATCATTATTAATATTATTATATCTAGAGACTTTACCCCGAAGCAGAAGAAAGAAATGGAAACATGATCAGGCAGTGTAATTACCTCCTTGATTTCTCCAGAACTCGTTTCTCCTCACTGCAATTCCCAACTCGTCCATTCGAAGGCTGAGAGTTCATCTTCAGTATGCAATCAGATAAAGTTTTAGAATCGCTGAAAAGAAATAGAAAAAAAAAGGGGTGACGTGAGTAGACGAGAACTAATTACATGGGCCAAACTCCAGCGAGAATCCATGCATGAAAGATGCTAAAATTAGTTCTTCTTCTTCTTCAGAAACACCTTGTTGACTTTACACTCACCCTTTTGAACTTCCCAAGCGTCTTCTTGAGAAGGTAAAACAAAAACAAACTCATTAAGAGCAACGTCGTTTGAACTTCATCATCGTAGTCTGCACCTAGGAAAGTATAACGTGTCTTTCTTCTTCATTAACCTCGGCCCATATTATGGAGGTTAGGCCCATTACTATTGGGTTTCTTAAATAAGACAGAGGGTTGAAGAATAGATGGTGGAGAGGAACTTGAACCGGGAGGGGGAGGCTATTACATCACTTAGGAACAAAGCCCGCACAACAAAGACTAGCCTTCAGTCACAAAAAGAAACAAACAAAGACTACTAGCCTTCCTTTTCCTTTCGTTTCTATGAAGAGATACGTACCCATGTGAAACCTATGGTTCAGGAAGTTTGCTCCACGCGTGGATCCCACGACTCTAGTGAGGCCACGTGGATGTTGCTCACTGGCGTTGACCTTTTTGCTTCAGTCCCTTCTCATGTTATGCATATAATTGCTTGAAAAGGTTTGTCAGTTTTTGCTACTTTTATAAAAAGATTAATGCACTGCTAGTACCTGTCTCATGAGTTGTTAGCGTAGATGAAAAGAAAACGGAATTTGAATCCAAGAAATTGCAGAGAAGACTCTTTTTCTATCCGAACTTGGGGCTCTTGCTAATAGTATTCCTCCTGGCTTATCAGATTGTTGGTGGCGGGCGTTAAAAGAACAAACCTTGAGCCTAAGCAGAACAATGTTGGGATGTTGAAGGATTAGGGCTTTTGATGATACAGTTTCTTGTATGTTGGCAAAGTCATTATAACAAAAATCACATAATTTCCTTTCTCGTTTATTGTTTGTTCAAGAATGTCAGATTGTACTGATTAATATTTGATTTACCAAAAAGGGTCGTGGACAAATGACAATACTAAGTGCTAACATAAAATATGTAAATCATCCATTATAATTTGATGGATCAAAAGTAATGAGCAGTTAACTGCCGCAGATTAAAGTGTTTAGGCCACAAAAACAACAAGAGATTGATTATTCTTGAGGATCTGTATTTGGATACAAATCATCCACTTTTGTTGTACAAGTACAAGTCTAAAGAGAATAAACATCTTTTTTAATACTTTGCAGTCTTAAGTTTTTATAAGGAAATAAAATGTAACCAATAGGTAAAAATATATGATGTATTAGAGGATAATAAAGGATAAAACTCATGACATCACAATTATTATAGTTTTAAAGTTGGATATGAAAGTATTATAAAAATATAGTTTAAGACATATAACTAGTTTCAAATTATAAAAATATGTCTTTAACAATATATAATGAATAAATATGTAATTTAAATATATTTTTGGTGTAAATGTTAAATTTTATACCAAATTTTCTTTTTGACAGAAGTTACAAAGTAAACAAGTAGCAGAATGAAAAAGAAATCTAATGCAACACCAAAGAAGAAAGAAGATGCAATTCCAAGAGAAATAAGGACTATATCGAAGTAAACAAAAGGTTTGCTAGTTAAAGAAGAGTAGAGACTAGACCGGGACGCATTGCCACACGGTTTTGAAGTCTTTGATAATACATGAGACCACACCTTGGTAGAAATTGGCTTGCCTGCAGCGCTACTCCAAAATATTGACTCCAATTCCGCACAGCTTTGCAGATTCTAGTCGCTGCAACCCGAGCCTCGAACAACCACCGGAAGAGGAAACCCGAGCTCCTAGAGCCTCAGTCCACAACCAGCCCTAGCAAACCCTTAGAGCGCCATCTGGCTAGCCCGAAGATCAACGAAGTCACACTTATTGGACTCGACTTCAGAACAAATTGCAAGCCATAGCATAAAAACAGGAGCGGTGAGAGCCACATCTTGCTGTCAATCTTTCTAACCTACAAACGGACCGAAGATCAGTCCACCAAATCGAACCAACGGCTGCAACTGAGGTGCTGGGATGACCAATCTTCACACGAGCCTCCCACAGAGAGCCTTCACTCCAATGACCCAAGAGAGATCCGAGCAGTCCGCCTCGCCCTAACACCGAGAACCAGAGCTAGCTCCAAAATTCCCCATCGAAACTATACCACAGGGGAGAACCGTAATGTAGTCTGACGAGCCAACGAGAAAGAGACCCGCATCGTAGCACCACGCAACGACACATCAGACAACATGAGCGGCGTCAACTGAGAGAGAGAGAAGAAGCTGGAGCAAACCACCGGAAAGACCTAGGCAAAGTCATAGACGGCCCACCTTGAGAACAGAACCAGTAGCCGCACACGAACAGCAGGGCACCATCGGCGACCACACGGAAGCCTCCACTACCGCAAACACACACCGGAGAGACCCGGATCCAACCTGACCAGCACAGAGCGGAGGTGCACAAAGAGCTCGACAAAGAGCAAGTGAGCCACCACGCCACCGGTATGCTCCTCCACAAACCCAGAGCTTGACCCAAACCACCGGATCTGGAGAGAGGAGCTCCCAAACTCAGCCACGCGCTCTCACCAAGCAAGAAGAGCAGAACTGGAAACTGAAAAAATCCCGACCAACCCCTCTCGACTCAACCCTAAACGCCGACTTCTCGCCAAGCCCAACCCACCTGACCTCGTCGTAACACCAACCTCCGACTGAGATCCGCCAGATCTACAGAAAGAACGACAAGAACGCTCAGCATCCTCGCGTCAGGGCTACAAACATATCGGCCAGATAGACAAACCAACGAAGAAGCAAGGAGGAAAAAGGAAACAGAGGCGACGCCTCCGACGACGGAGGCCGCCGGAGCAAACTGAAGATGAAAAAGGCGAAGACTTTTGTGAGCGTTGAGAGAGAGGGAGAGGGATCGAGTTTTTATGTAATTTAAACATATTTTAAAAATAAATCAAATAAATAGATTTGTACACACAAAATAATAATAGTTATAAGTAATTAAAATTACAAAATTATAATTATAACAATATTTTAACTTTAAAAATAAACGTTTAAAATAGGGCAATTCTCCATAATAGCACCTTTCAAGTTTTTGTCTCAAAAATGACACCAGGGAGAGAAAGTCACAAAAATGACATTTTAAAGGGTAAAAAGTCCTTAGTACCCATGTGTTATAATGAATAAAACAAATTGAAAAATACACAAAGTCCTTTCGTTTTTTTTTTTCACCGGCGAATCTCTGCTCCATAGTCTCCGGCGAATCTCTGCTCTATAGTCTCCGGCGAACAGGTTATCTTCATCTCCGACGAACCAGACGAAGATTCGAGACAAAACGGACGAAGATTCGATTATCTTAGACGCCATTTCGATTTGATTCAATTTGAATCGTTTACCTCCTCTCTCGACACTGAGGTCTCCATTGAGACGCCGCCAGAGAAAAATCGAGCTGAACCACCACCGTCACACTCTTTACTCTCAAAATCAGACACAAATCCCGTTGGAAACAAATCACATGTAAGTTTTTGAAATTAGGGTTTCTGATTTAAAATTTGGGGATTTTTAAATTAGTGTTTCTGTTTTTTATTTCTACATTACATTTTCATTGGTTGTTTGTTCAACTCTATTGAAAATGTTGAATTTGAACTGTTTAGTTTAGCTTTCCTAATTGAAAAGTTGATTTTGATTTGTTTGATTTGTCATCATCGTAGCCATTATCTTTGGTAACACAGGCTTCTTTGACATCATCTTTCGAGGTAATGTATTCTGTCCTTTTCAACTTAAAGTCGATTGTGTTGATTATCTGTGATTGCTTATGTTCGTGAGTGTTTGGCTTGTGAAAACTTGTTGTATTTTTTTTGTCTTTCATCTTCTGGAAGACGTTTCGAAGGTTCAGGATGGCTTTCCAGAAAATATGAATTTATGAAAAATCTGCTATTTCGAACGCCTTTTCTTCAACTTAAAGTAGATTATGTTGATTATGTGCGATTTGATTATGTTTGTGAGTGTTTTGCTTGTGAAAACTTGTTAGTTTTTTTTTCATATTTCATCTTCTGGAAGAGGAACACAATCACACTCTTCCATTGTGGACTTCACAAAAGAGGAACCAGAACTGAAAATATTCCTCTTGTCAAGAAACTGGCAGGTAAAGAAAACAAGCTCTATGTGGTTCATTGATTTAATTTTATCATTTGGTGTAGAAAAATCAGTTGACTTATTTTTTGTTTGTATTTGACAGTTTTGATTCCTGCAATAAAGTTGGAAATTATGAATGAAGAGGTTATCTTCAAAGATATTGTTCCGTTTCAAGTTAAGAAGGCAGAAAAGCTTCCAAAAACAAGATTCCCTTTCAATTGTGGTATCTTTGTTCTCAAGATGCTGGAATGCAAGTCATTAGGGTTGAAGAAAATGTTGGATATAAATGATGATACGACGATTGACTTACGGAGCAAGCTATGTTGTGATATCTTCAACCATTTTATGGCAAGTGATTTCGAGTAAGGTTTCAGAAAAGTGATCATGTAACACTCGTTTTATGTTTTAGCTTTGGATATGCTTTTGAACTTTGTTGTGACTTGGACAAGTAACAAGTTTGTAAAAGAAGAATGACATCGTGTGTTTCAATTAGGTTGTGTTATTGAAGAAATTCCATGATTTGTTGAAAGCATTGTCAGTATATTTTATCTTGGATATCATCTGTCATATACAGGATGGGCTTACAGAAAATGTAAAATGAGTATTTACTAACCATAAGCCATTTATCTTATCCTGGAAATCACTGGTGATATTCAGGATAGCTTTCCAGAAAACTTATTGGTTTTTAATAATTAAACAAAAAAAATTTATCTTAACTCGAATATCATTTGTTATATTCAGGACATTTTCCTTTTTTCCTTTGCTCAAAAGTTACCTGATTCCATTGATTTTCAGGGAAAAATATAGATAACAATTTTAAATTGTCAAAAAAAAAAAATTGGTTTTTTCAGGGAATCGAACCCGGGAACCCAATGATATATTTAAAGCTTTGGAGAATGTTAGTTTAGCCACTGGGCTACGGTGAACCATTGGGAATGTGCAATGAGCAAATAGTTATAAACAATCTTACATATTCTGGAAACCATTTGTCTTATTCTGGGATGCCTTCCAGAATATTAACCCATGTCAATTTACAAAAAAAAAATATCCACTAACAGAGTTTCGAACCCAAGATCTCAGTTATAATCAAGTTTCGAAGATATTAGTTTAGCCATTAGGCTAAGGTGAACCATTGGGAATGTGTAACGGAAAAATCTAGATAACAATTTTTAATTGTCAAAAATAAAAAAAATTGGTTTTTTCAGGGAATCGAACCCGGGAACCTAATGATATACTTAAAGCTTCGGAGAATGTTAGTTTAGCCACTGGGCTACGGTGAACCATTGGGAATGTGTAATGAACAAATGGTTATATACAATCTTATAAATTCTGGAAACCATTTGTCTGGTTCTGGAAGGCCTTCCAGAATAGTTGCATTTGGAACATAAATATCTTTAAACGTCAAATTTATAGTAGTGTGTTTCTTTCTAGCAAAGAAGTATAAACTAAGAATTGAAATAAGATCCAAAACTAAAGGATTGATATCTGCATATTTGGATCATTTCAAATTATGATTTGGAATTTAATAGAAAAATGCATTTAAACATAGGTTGTAAAGATGCAAAAAATCAGAAAACATTATACTTATTCAGGATAGGGTTCCAAAAGGCAAATTTATTTTTGGACTGGTCCTTATCTGGTAACTATCAAATAACCAACATCAAAGGAAATGATCAATAATAATGTAAATCATCAACAAATCGTTGAAATGAGAAAGAATAGAGCACATATGCTGTCGTGCATGTTGTCTTGTTGTGTAAGGGACTTCATCCAATAGGCCTTTTGCATGTTGTCTTGTTGTGTCCTCCTGTTCCACATCTGCTGCACTTGTGGGACTGTAATTTAGAACCAGGAACCCCAAACTCGTCGACGGATCTGATTCTCTTTGTAGCAGGACGTCCACTGCTCTTTTTGGTAGCTGGAGGTGGGCAAGAAAGTTCATCGATATTCACTGGATAAATTGCCGTTGTTAACTGTCCACCAGGATGGATGCTTTCGGCATAAGCTTTTGCCCAAGTTTCCGTCAAGTGACAAGTATCAACGTAACGGTTTTCATCCCTCTTAGAACGCTTGGCAGCTGCAATTGCATGAATGCATGGGATCTTGTCGATGTCGAAGACATTGCAAGTGCAATGCCTCTTATCCAGATCAACAACAAACTTCATAGTCTCATCCTTTACCTCAAATTCGCTTATATTAACCTGGTATACATTCAATACCATTGCAGCCGAAAATCTGGATATCAATTTCTTCACAACCTTAGGCGTAACCAGATGCTTGTGTTTCGCAGCTGCTTCGCGTCGCTAAAAAAACCAGTTGGTGAGAGTCAATCTGATGGTCTCAAGGAGAGATATCAGTGGCAACTCGCGAGGCGTCCTCAACATAGAGTTGAGAGACTCTGAAATGTTGGTAGTCATCATGTTGTACGTGTTTGCAGGAGCAAAACAACGTGCCCACTTCCTGAAATCCGAATCTTCAAGATACTTAGCCAGTTCAGGGCATTTATCTTTTATGTCTTTGAAGATTATCCAAAACTCATGAGGTGTGTAAGCATCTGCCGCGCTTTCCACCAGAGGTAGCAATCCTGTCTTGGAATATGTAGGAGTGATATTACGGAGTAGATGGACTCGGCAGCAACCATGGTGAGCCAACAGATAAATATCCTCCAATGCTGAAGCAATGGAGTTAGTCCTATCTGATATAAAAACTAAATCTGAAGCGTCTGGGATCATCATGGTCAATGATCTGAAGAACCAGTTCCAGGAAGCTGCATTCTCTGCATCGACGACGGCAAAGGCGAGAGGATAAAGATGGTAATCGCCATCTTGAGCACAAGCAGCCAATAGAGTTCCACTGAATTTTCCTTTCAAAAAGGTACCATCCACTGCAACAACTTCCTCATCAAGGAGAATCCTATTATTGATGGACCAAAAGCCAAGAATGCGTACTTGAACTTTCCAGCAGCATCCTTCTCTTGATATGTTAACGATCCAGGGTTTGCCACTGAGACTTTGTACAACCACTTCGACAGATTGTAATAACTGTCTTCAGGAGTCCCTCTAACCAAAAACTGAGCTTCTTCTCTCACCCTCCAAGCTTGTTTATAATTGATGTGAACGCCATGTTGCATACTGACCTGTTCAATGATTTGTTTCGGTTTGAGCCCTTCTTTCTTTTCTCCATAATTGCTGCATATCAAAGACCCCAACAACTTTGCAGATGCTTGTCTGTGGTTGGCATTCCTGTGTGTTGTATCGCATGTATGCTCATGAACATATTTCTTAACAGCGAGTATATCTGAACAAGGTACCTTCGTAGCACGCATCCTCCACGTGCAATTGTCACCAACACACCTCAATATCAATCTTGACTTGTTAGAAGAGACAGTCATGTACTCAAACTTCCACTCTATAACCCATTTCTTCATCCTCAACATCAACTCTGCCTTGTTCTTAAAATAGGAATTCACCTTAATATCACCAGCTCCACTAGTGGTTGGTGAAAGTCCAATATGGACATGACTAAAATCCGGAATAGCATTCAGAGGAACTCGAGAAACACCTTCATATAGAGGAGTCTGCAAAAGTCAAGTCGATCTGGAAGGCTTAGTAAATGATTAGGATAGCTATCCTGAAATGTATAAGAAAGTAACACAAGAACAAAAAGACAGAAACTTGAATCGATATACCTGATTTTCTCTCTCCAAAGTAGAACAAAAGACTGGATTTGTATTCAATGGAACAGGAGAAGAAAATGTATCAGAAGCTTGAGTGTTACAGCTAGCTGAATCAGTATTAACCTGCAAAAGCCAAGTCGATCAGGAAAGTTCAGTAAGTGATTAGGATAGCTATCCAGAATAATAAGTTGAAAACATCAAACAAACCGTAACGCATAAACGACAAGTTCCAACAAATCCTCTAATCTTGCCGATAAATCCTTGCAGCTAACGAGAATTGCATATGGAAATTGGTGGCAAATCTTCCACAGTAGTCTTCATGTTCAAAGAGATACCATAGCTAAGACTGATCTCTTCTTCTTTAAGACTGAAATCTTCAGTCACAATCTTCATCAAACCTTTAAACTGAAGATCTTCTTCAATGAATATCAATGATGCATTCTTCTTAACATCAACATGAAACTCCCACTGTCTCTCTTTTGAGATCCAATTTCCACAGACGAACAGAACTTCCATAGTGCTATAATGAAATAGAGCTACATTATGTGAGGTAGAGGAAGGAAGACCGTAATCAAGCAATGAATATGAAATGTTTACATTCAACATCAGCGACGGCACAGAATCAGGGACGATCGAGAAATCACAGAGAATGATCGAGAACGCGGAGGCGCAAGGAAACGTCGGCCGGCGAAGAGCAGAAAGACGGCGAAGAACGACGGATATCGAGGATCCTCGTCTCCCACATTTCAATTTCAAACAAATACCTTATTTTCTAATCAATAAAAGAAAAGGGTAATAGGGTAAATGACACTCTTTAATGAAACCTCTTTTTATGAACTTGGGCCTTGGGTGCTAGATTGGGAAGAAAAACTTAGATAAAGGCTATCCAAGGTCATTTCTCCTTAAAATATGCACATATACATCCACAAAAAATGTATAACATTTGAATATTTATAATTAAACGTTTAAATCATTAAAAAAAAATTTAACTAAGCCAGACATATATATCCTGTATGTTGCATTTTGTAACGGTTGATGAAAGTCTGACGAAAAAAAAAGAAGAGCATCCATGCATGCATAAGAAATATAGTAACTTTTTTTTCCTTTTTCTTGGTTAGCAAACAAAAAGAAAACTATTTTCCTTCCTCTTGAGTTGACGACTTCCCCGCCTCCCCTGAATGTTCCTGAGAGCAGCGTCGTTTGCCACCATCGTAGTCTGCACCTGGCAAATATGATATGTCAATCCTTTCATTGGACATTTCGTAAACGTAGGCCCACTAATATTGGATCCACTTATTAAACTTAGGGCCATTAGTAATGGGCCTCAAAAAGCTCGGAAAGATAGAAAGAAAGATAGAGAGAGAGAAGAGAGGCAGAGAGAGTAGCAGTCCGTCCCTTGGCGCAGCAATGGCGAGAGCAGCTTGTAGCAGCGTCGTCACGGCTCTGACTTTACTGCCGTCAAAGTCTCATCATCTCTTCCGAAACCACTCCTCCCTCTTCTCCCCCAAATCCACCAAGTTCGTCGGAGTTTTGACATTGGAGAAGCGATGTTATTCCTCCAAAGTAAGCATGAGCTTGAAAGCCGGAATCGTCGGTCTTCCAAACGTCGGCAAGTCCACTCTCTTTAACGCCGTCGTAAGTCTTCTTTTTAAAAAAAATTATTTTCGTTCTGTGCTTCTTCCTTTTTCTCTGAGGCATTTCGTCAAACAACTTGCGTTTGTGATTAAAGGTGGAGAATGGAAAGGCCCAAGCAGCTAATTTCCCCTTCTGCACAATTGAACCGAATGTTGGTATCGTGGCTGTTCCTGATTCTCGTCTTCAAGTGCTCTCTAAGCTCACCAACTCTCAGAAAGTGGTCCCTGCTTCCATTGAGTTCGTCGACATTGCTGGTCTCGTCAAGGGTGCCAGTCAAGGCGAAGTCATCCTTCTCTCTATCTTTCTTTTTATCTGATTACAACAAAACTCACAAGTTTGAAGATTTGATTGATTGATTGATTGGTTTTGTAGGGATTAGGGAACAAGTTCTTATCTCACATCAGAGAAGTCGATTCCATTCTCCAGGTGGTCCGATGTTTTGAGGACAACGACATTATTCATGTCAATGGCAAAGTTGATCCCACCTCTGACATTGATGTCATCAACCTCGAGCTTATCTTCTGCGACTTGGATCAGATTGGTAAACGTATCGACAGACTTAACAAAGGCAAAGCTAAGGATTCACAATCCAAAGTCAAGGAGGAAGCCGAAAAAGCTGCTCTGCAAAGAATTCAGGAGGCCCTTCTGGACGGGAAACCTGCACGGTCAGTTGCATTGAATGACCTCGAGAAGGACGCCGTCAAGCATCTCTGCTTGCTTACCATGAAGCCTATGATCTACGTCGCTAATGTTGCTGAAACCGATCTTGCTGAGCCTCACAAGAATCCTTATGTTGAACAAGTTAAAGGTCTTTCTTCGGATTTGCAGTCTGGCCATGTGGTTGTTTCAGCTCAGGTCAGCAGGAATCATATGATACATCTTTCTTATGCGCTGAGGGCTTTTACTTGAACAAATCTTCCTTTTCATGGAAAGCAGGTTGAGTCTGAGTTAACCGAGCTTCCTCTTGAGGAACGGACTGAGTATTTGAACTCGCTAGGTGTCAGCGAGAGTGGCCTTGGGAACCTTATCAGGGCAACATACGGTCTGCTAGGTTTGCAGACCTACTTCACTTCTGGTGAAAAGGTGATGATGATATGATAATCACATACATTACAGACACCTAAAGCGTGTATTAGTTCTAAATATGTCAATTTTTCTATGGCAGGAAACTAGAGCATGGACGATACACGCAGGTTAGTTTCCAATCAGCAGGGTATTGTTTTCTGGGGATGATGCCCAAGTAATTTTAGTACCAAAAAAACATTTGTTGATACAGGCATGACTGCACCACAAGCTGCTGGTGTCATTCACTCTGACTTTGAGAAGGGTTTTATTAGAGCTGAGACTGTAAGCATTTTTATTTCCTCTTACTGAATCTCTTGTAATGTTATAATACGGTAGCCTGACATCATTTCAATTATCATTTGTTTTTTTTTTTGGGTTCTCAGGTTGCATATGAAGATTTTGTCTCTGCTGGCTCTCTTGCCGCAGCAAGAGATAAAGGACTTGTGAGTTTCTTCCCCTATATCCATAATTTGAGCTCAATATATCATATCATTCTCTTGCCTACTCAGGAGTTTTCTTGAAATTTTTCTTTTTTGTGCAGTTGAGATCAGAGGGTAAAGAGTACATTGTTAAAGAAGGAGATGTGATGCTTTTCCGCTTCAACGTATAACAGAACGCTGAGATCTTTCGGTCACTTTGTTCACAGAACATCACAGATTGTGTTTCTGCACGTCCTCTTTTATAGCATCGATGGTTTCATTGCTCTTGGTTTCAAAGAATACAGTGGATATTTTTCTTTCATTTTTACACTCGGAGAAAGTAATTTTGTTATTAAAACAGAAGAAGAGATGTATTAGTTCTCTAGAACAAAAAGCAATCTCATGACATTGCCAATGAGTTTTTTATGCAATTTTCATGTGAAATGACACCAATCGTAGCCTCTTTTTCATTATATGAATCTCTTATTCAGATTCTTTTTTGGGGTAGTTTGTCTGAATTCTTTTAGTGGCAAGAAACTGGATTTGCTGCCTTTTGTTTTTTTTTTTTTTTTTTTTTGCTGTAGACAAAAAAAGCTGCAGAATTAAAACGAGTAAATCCAAAGTACAAGTGCTAAAGAATGTAGTCAGAATACAAGAATCAAACATAATAGAGAACCCTCACTAGGGAATCAGAAACACACTAGAACTATACTCAATCCAAAACGCAGCAGCAAGACTGTTTTATAAAACAGAGAAAGAGATCTATTCTTTTCTACTATTACAACCACATTTGAGTACTCAACTAGCTACAGGGACGCGTATTCTTTGATTGTTCAATCTCACTGTGTTTACAATAACAAATCACACAATCTCTGAAACATAACAATAACCTATGACATCTATATTCCCCTGTAAGCATCAACCTAAGGGTTTGGCATGGATACGATCATCTCAAGCATATTGATGAAAACTATCAATGGAATAAAAGTAAAGCAAAAGTATGTGCCTTCTGACATTGCTTTTTGTAAACTTTGCTAATTCTGATTTTTCTTTCTCGTAAAAAACTGTTGCGACCATCAAGCTAAGAGCGTTTATTGGAAGTTCTTTTCCGTAGATACAAGAGCCTTGGACAGTAGCTTTATTTTTGTACATGTAACTTATTATTTTGACACGAAGTTTTTGTTGTTCTAGGACGGATTTGGTTCCAGCATATGTGAGATTGCTACGAGACAACGAGGCTGAAGTGAGAATAGCAGCAGAGAGGAAAGTGACTTAGTTCTGTCAGCTTTTGAATCTAGAGCTTTCGATTCAGCACATCCTTCCTTGCGTGAAGGTACATTCGCTCAGCTCATAATATTTCTTAATTCCTTGTAAAACAGGCATGTTTGATACCTTTATCTTGTATTAAAAATATTATACATTTTTAATGAAATGATCTACTTAGAAACTGCATACATCAATGTAACTTGTTGATTCATCACATAACCAAAAAATAATAATTCTTTGATAAAATTTTAATATAATATTCATCAAAAAATATATGGATCTATTTTTAGTTACCAATTTTAATAACATTTATTTTATGAAAATAAAAAATAGTAATATTTAAAATTTTATTCTAATATATTTATCATTTCAGCTCATAAACACTTGAACTGAATTCTATTTTTCTGGTCAGATAAGCTTCTTTGTTAGTATAATGAAGATAACAAAAAGAGACAAGAGAAAAATAAACATTTGTATAGATTTGTGGAGAATGTGGACCAAGGAGACGGGTGTTATATATACTATTTTAAGAATGTATAACTGAAGTTAGGCTTAACTGAAATGTAAGAAATCAAGACAAGTAAAACTTACTAAAAATATGGTGAGACACAAAACTTAATTAATGGAAGAGAAGAAAGAGTTCCGAGAATTAAGTTGGATCTCTGGTTAGAGTTTAAATGCAAGACAACAATGATTTTGTAAGAAGTGTTTCGTTTTGTTCTTCTTGTTTTCCAAAGTTTATCTGAATAGAAGCTTCATTCCTTCCTCCACCTCCATAGGCCTCCTCTTGTCTTTCATGACCATCTAAGAGAAGGCTTTGGAGGAAGGAGAGAAGAACGAAGTTGGTTCTTCCATCGGATATATATATATCTTCTTATATCTATCACACTTTTATCTACTTTTTTGATCATATCATTCTTTTAAGGAGGAAAAATGGCATCTGAAATCTCTTGGGACGAAATAAAAAAAGAGAATGTGGATCTTGTAAGATCATAACATAGTTTTATTATTTTGATTATCTGATGTATTTCTAAAGAAAAAAAAAATTATGAAAATTTTATAATGTTATAATAATTTTTTATGTTGCGTAATATTTTAAGGAGCGGATCCCTGTGGAAGAAGTGTTTGAGCAGCTAAAATGCTCAAAAGAAGGATTGTCAAGCGATGAAGGAAAGAAGAGGCTAGAGATATTCGGGGCAAACAAGCTTGAAGAGAAATCAGAAAACAAGTTGTTGAAATTCTTGGGGTTTATGTGGAATCCACTCTCATGGGTTATGGAGTCTGCTGCAATCATGGCCATTGTTCTAGCCAACGGAGGAGGAAAGCCGCCGGACTGGCAAGATTTCATTGGTATTATGGTTTTACTTGTTATCAACTCCACCATTAGTTTCATTGAGGAGAATAATGCCGGCAATGCCGCTACCGCTCTCATGGCCAATCTTGCACCCAAAACTAAGGTAAAGCAAACTTTGTAACAAAAATGTATACATATATGTATTCATTCTTTAAAAAAAAAAGGAGGTTTATTAATGCAATAATAAAAAAAAGGTGTTGAGAGATGGAAAATGGGGAGAGCAAGAGGCTGCAATCCTAGTACCGGGTGATTTAATAAGCGTGAAACTGGGTGACATAGTCCCAGCTGATGCTCGTCTTCTGGAGGGAGATCCTCTCAAAATTGACCAATCTGCTCTCACTGGTGAATCACTTCCCGTCACCAAACATCCTGGAGATGAAATATTCTCTGGTTCCACCTGCAAACAAGGAGAGATTGAGGCTGTTGTGATTGCCACTGGTGTCCACACTTTCTTTGGTAAAGCTGCTCATCTTGTCGACACTACCAACAATGTTGGCCACTTCCAAAAGGTAACTAATATTAATTAGAAAAGAAACAAAACATTTTTTTTTATAGATGCTGACAACAATCATATGTTTTTTTTTTGTGTTAACAGGTTTTGACAGCGATTGGTAACTTCTGTATATGCTCCATTGGAATAGGGATGCTGATTGAGATCTTAATCATGTACCCTATTCAACACCGTACGTATAGAGATGGTATTGATAATCTTTTGGTGCTTTTGATTGGAGGAATCCCAATCGCCATGCCAACGGTATTATCAGTAACAATGGCCATTGGTTCGCATAGACTCTCTCAACAAGGTGCCATCACCAAAAGGATGACTGCCATTGAAGAAATGGCCGGGATGGATGTTCTCTGCAGTGATAAGACTGGAACTCTTACTCTTAACAAGCTCTCCGTGGACAAGTCACTGATTGAAGTATTCCCAAGCAACTTGAACTCCGATGCGGTTGTGTTGATGGCTGCAAGAGCCTCCAGAATCGAAAACCAAGACGCCATTGATGCTTCCATTGTCGGGATGTTGGGTGATCCAAAAGAGGTTACTTCTTTTTTTTTTTTGGTTATAACTCTTTTATCCTTAATTATGCTGCATTAAGTAAATCTTGATGTGATTATTATATAATAGGCAAGAGAAGGAATCAAAGAGGTGCATTTCTTGCCCTTTAATCCTGTAGATAAACGTACAGCCATCACATACATTGATGAAAATGGAGACTGGCATCGGAGCAGCAAAGGAGCTCCTGAGCAAGTAAGGATACTAAGATAGTGATGTAACTTATTTTTATGGTTCAGACATCACATTGCTTTTTTTTGGTTATTAGATCATTGAACTTTGCAATCTGCATGGAGAAACTAAAAGAAAAGCTCATGAAGTTATCGATGGATTTGCTGAACGTGGGCTTCGTTCCCTTGGAGTTGCTCAACAAGTAAGTACACAGAAATTAATAAAACTCATCACCTAAATAGATTTTGGTTACAATGTTTTTTTTTTTTATTGAATTCAAATGTAGAGTGTACCTGAGAAGAGCAAGGAAAGCGAGGGTAGTCCATGGGAGTTTGTTGGTCTACTGCCACTTTTTGATCCGCCAAGACATGACAGTGCGGAAACGATCAGACGAGCCCTTGAGCTCGGTGTCAATGTTAAGATGATCACCGGTGATCAACTTGCCATTGGTATTGAAACTGGTCGTAGGCTTGGCATGGGAACAAACATGTACCCATCCTCTTCCCTCCTTGGCAATTCTAAGGATGAATCCTTAGTTGGCATCCCTATCGATGAGCTCATTGAGAAAGCTGATGGTTTTGCTGGAGTTTTCCCTGGTAATATATATCTATATATATTATCTATAAAATTCAATTTCTAATTATTATTAGAAACAATATGATCTTATTTAATTCAAATATTCTTATAATGTGTCTGCTTACACAGAGCACAAGTATGAGATTGTGAAGAAGCTACAAGAGAGGAAGCACATTTGTGGAATGACTGGAGACGGTGTAAACGATGCTCCCGCTTTGAAAAAAGCAGATATTGGAATCGCAGTGGCTGATGCAACCGATGCAGCAAGAAGCGCATCTGACATTGTTCTAACGGAACCAGGACTAAGCGTGATAGTTTCCGCCGTGCTGACAAGTCGTGCAATTTTCCAAAGGATGAAGAACTACACCATCTATGCTGTCTCCATCACAATTCGTATTGTTTTGGGATTCATGCTCGTGGCTTTGATATGGCGATTTGATTTTGCACCTTTCATGGTTTTGATTATTGCAATCCTAAACGATGGAACCATCATGACAATATCTAAGGACAGGGTTAAACCTTCTCCGGTCCCTGATTCATGGAAGCTCAATGAGATTTTTTCCACGGGCGTTGTACTAGGAACCTACATGGCTCTTACCACAGTGCTATTTTTCTGGCTAGCTCATGATACTGACTTCTTCAGCGTAAGTAGTAATTAATAAAACAAATATAATATTATATGTTACTTAGACTTATTTTTTCAAAATTTAAAAATTTCAGAAAACATTTGGGGTGAGGTCCATTCAAGGTAATGAGGAGGAGCTTATGGCGGCTTTGTACCTTCAAGTGAGCATCATAAGCCAAGCACTTATCTTTGTCACCAGATCAAGAAGTTGGTCATTCGTTGAGCGGCCTGGTTTCTTGCTCGTGATAGCCTTTATTGTAGCACAATTGGTCAGAAAACTCTCTGTTACCATATTTTACTATCTTTCATTTCGATCTACATTTAATAGTGTTAGCATATGAAACTAACTTTTTTGTTCAACGAACAAGGTTGCTACATTGATCGCCGTGTATGCAAACTGGGAATTTGCAAGGATTCTAGGTTGTGGTTGGGGATGGGCTGGAGTCATATGGTTATACAGTATCATTACTTACATTCCTCTTGACATTCTCAAGTTCATCATCCGTTACTCTCTCACTGGCAAAGCTTGGGATAACATGATCCAACAGAAAGTAAGCCAAAAAACAGTAAAGGAAATTATTTAAATCCATGGAGCTTGTGATCTTCATAGATTCATATATATATTTTTTTTTTTCAGACCGCTTTCACAACGAAGAAAGATTATGGCAAAGGAGAGAGGGAAGCTCAATGGGCATTAGCTCAACGCACACTTCATGGCTTACCACCAACTGAAGCAATGTTCCATGATAAAAACAACGAGCTCTCTGAAATAGCAGAGCAGGCCAAGAGGCGTGCTGAAATGGCTAGGTAACCAAGTTAATTGATGTTGTCTAATTGATTAGAAAATAGATATTGGATGGATCTACAAAATAACAAAATGTCGTGTCTGGTTTGTAGGCTGAGAGAGCTTCACACTCTAAAAGGCCACGTTGAATCTGTAGTAAAGCTCAAGGGTCTCGACATTGATACCATTCAACAGCACTACACTGTCTAATCGTTTCTTGAGTTACTACTATCAATGAATCCAAATCAACAAGATGAGCTATGTACTCTACTTATATTGTTTCTAAACTATATGTTTTGATCAACAAAAAAAAAAACTCTTATGTAACAAAAAGAGATAAAAACGTTTGATATAATATTTTTTCGTTGGATGAATATAACAACTAGTTACTGGGAAACAATATTGTTTTCCTTTACAATTTCCTTAGATCAGGTTTATAGGCGAATCTTCCCAAAAAAATAATAAAAATATAAGTGGGTCTCATTATTTGCTTAATCTTCCGTATGTAAAATAAAGAACGTTTTTTCTTTGTTTCTTGCACTATTTGCGGACCCCACTAACACGTGGTGGTCTGTGATTGATTAGTCTTTTAAATTTTTTTTATCAGACAAAAAAATATATAATAAAAAAATCAAATAATAATCTTATGCTAAGATTCAGCGTTGAACATGCTCTTAGAAGTTAATTGGTAAGTGTTTAGAGCCGTACTTATTCAAAACTTTACTATAACTTTTAAATTGATCTAATCTCTATCTATTTTTTTTTTACTTAATTACAACCAAATTTTCTTTCCGGTTGTAGAAACCATTTTTCTAGAGCACTAATTTCTTTGTTCTCTCTCTTTTGATAAAACCTTTATATATACATACATGTTTGTGTGTTTAAAAAAAAAATACATACATGTTTGTATACTCGCATTAACTATATATATATGTATTATATCTCATATATATATTAAAATACTAGGGGCGTGTCCGCGCTTCGCGCGGAATATTGTTTCATTTTTGTTAACTATAATTTTTTTGGATGATATATTATATGGTCGTTTTTATTTTGCTAAGAGTATTATTTTGTGTTTTTATTCTCTACGTTAATATATTATGTGTTCTATTTTTTAACAATATATTTTTGTGTGTATCTTGTTTATGGTGAAGTGAGCATTTAATGTAAAGTATATTGAATTTTAATAACGATTTACGATTTCACTGTCAAAGTTGTTTTTTTTTTTGAACATTATTCTTTTAAGATTTTTTGTCCTTTCTAAATATTTTGACATTGAACTGTCACCAACTATGTATTTTGTTTACCTTTCCGGTATGCGGGGCTCCTTACCATCACTGGAAAAAGACTCACTTCTGTATTTGTCATAGATCAGGTTTATGAGTTTCTAGTTGTACGATTGTTTCTCACGGCATTATTCCGGTCAATATTAGTTGCTTCTCTTCTTCCTTAGATTTTGGTTGATGTTAGGGACGGCATCTCCTTGGGTTGGGTCAAAGTTAGTAGTCTTTGATGTTGTATTCCTCGTCTTTTGCTTATCGTCGATAGATTATGCTCGTCTTGGTTTTCAAGATCTAGTTTTTGGTGATCTGACTTCTATGCTCTCTTTCATAGTTTGAGGACGGTTACATGGTATGCTGATTTCATTTTGTCTCCCCTTTCTTTTATGTTCTTTCATCTTATTATAGCTTTCATCACTGCTCCCGTCTCTGGTGGCTCTCCCTTTCGCCATATTTTCCACTCCAGATTTAGATAGCGTTTTCTTCCGTGTATGCTCTGTAGACTTTTAAGGTTGTTTCTGGTCTTGAGCTTGGCTCTGGTTTCTCGGTGATTGCCTTCCATTCTTCCTTCCTTATGTTGTTTCTCTTCTTCTCCTGCTTCACTTGGTATAGGTGTGCGGAGTTAGTTACTTGGAGCTTTGGTCTCTTTTATCTAGAGCTTTGTGGTTCTTCGCTGGCATGAGCGCCTTGTATGTGCTTGTCTAGTTTATGAGGTGCTTCTTACCTCTTAACTTGTGGTGTGCTTCTGGTGTTTTAGGCATGTGTCTTCCTGCTTCGTGGTGACTTTGGCCTTTCGATGATTATTCTTCTTCTGATCCACTTTTTGGTTCTTTGCGATGGTGCTTGATCGAACTCCTTTGTGTTCGGGAGATTGTTTTGTCTCATATTTTATCTTTCTACCATTTTCTTACCTCTGTCTATTCCTGCCAAGATACTCTATGATAACGTGAGGTAAGTTAGTCTTCGTTCTTGATCTCCTTTAGTTCCGGAATTTTATTGAGTTACTATTACTTTGTTATTTTGATTACTGAGAAATATTTTTATTGTATGCTGATATTTTGGTTTTTGTTTGCTATTTGTAATGCACCAAAAATTAGTTTTTTAAATATTTTTTTGCACATATAAAGTTATGGGTTTTTACATTTATAATAGATTCGATGATAACAAATTCAGTTTGAAGATTTTAATCAAATAAAAAATAAAGATACAACTATTTAGATAATTGCTAGACCTTTTCCATTGAAAAAAAATCAATCATCTAAATCTCTGGAATTATGATAGCTTTTAATCTAGAGATACAAAAAGATGGGAGGTTTTATATAACACCTAATATTTTTGATCATTTTAGTGTTTTGAATTGTATTTAAGAGTTCTTTGTATGCATTAATGGTTAGGCGACCTAAAAAATCGGGAACCAAATAAAAAAATGCATAACTATAAAATATTGGACCAAATTGTAATATTATAAAAGAAGAATGACTTAAAATGTAAAAAAAAAACTAAAGGGAACACGTGTCGCAAAAGCCCCCCGCCAAGTGACAGAAGAAGAGAGAAAAGTCTCTTATATATATATATATATATATAGATATTATCTTGTATTTCTGAAAATTTCGGAACGATAAATTATTTAGAGGAATTTATAGAAACCAAAGAAAGTTGATCATATATGCAGAAAGAAAATGTCAAACTTAGTTTTTGGCAGCATCTATGAGTAAGAAAAAGATTTCTCTGCATTTGGAGGTAGAAGCGATTAGGTGGAAAAGGGAAAGTGTACTACGTCATTCTATCTGCCATAATTCGAAACAAATTACAAGGATTTGATCGCAGTTATTAAAAAGCGTTGGAGATGTCAAATTTTTCTACAGAAGTGAAAGAGATAGCAGCGATACAAAAAAAAATTCACTCTTTGAAGATTCTCTCCATATCACGAGTTCAAAATGCGATTGTTGATTCTTTAGTTAGTACTTCATAATCTTTTCATAGGGAATTGTTTTTATTGATTGTTTTATTACAGTCTATCTATCCAAACCCTTTCTTGTTTGAATAATAGAAGCCTTTCAATATAAAAAAGTTAAATATAGTAAATTGTCATTTTCATTTTCGAATACACATATAATCATATATACATTAGTAGAATTTTCAGCCACAAAATAGTCATGGAAGGAGTAGAAAGTAAAAAAAAAAAAATATTGTGATTGAATGAATTTAACACTGTAAACATATTAAAAATACAATTCATGTTTACATTCTCTTAAACATATTAAAAATACAATTCATGTTTACATTCTCTTAAAATTCACAATTAAAAAATAAATACTGTACTTTCTATTCCTACTTTTTTTTCATTCTCTTAAAATTCTTCTTTTTAGGCGTGTAAAAAAATGAATATCCATTTTATTATAGAGTTACTTTATATTAGGTATGCAGTACGGAAATCTAATACGGATCATTTTGGCTTACTAATATTCATGTTTGTTTGAGTGTTATATATGTTATTATATTTAAACAAAAAGTAAAATATTTTAGTCAACTAACTAAAAAATATTTTCAATATTAATGATATTGATTAATTTTTAGAATATGATTTTTAATTTGAATTTATATTAATTTACTTATTAAAAATCTCATTTGTCTAAAATAAATACTTTTATATTACTCGTCAAATTTATCTCTCTTAAATTTTCAATTTAAAATTAAAATACTTGTGTAACTCAATTTATTAATTTAATTATTTTAATACATTGTAGTGAATTTATGAGAATGATAAATATAATTTATTCACTGTAAACTATATATATATATATATAAATTAAATACTAAAATAAGGTGACAAAGATTTATTGGCTGATGATAGTTATTACTTAGTTTTTTTTCTATACAAAAAGTTTTGAAAATGCTTTGAAAATGCTAAAATGTAAATATATTAGTATAACGAAATTTATTGATTTCATTATTTGTTACGAAATTATGGTGAGAATAATGATTTTAAAAGTTATATTTAATTTTTTTAAAGTGAACAAATAATTACAAAACTTCTAATAAAATATTTTTTTGTTGGAGTAATATAGGAAAATTAGCTAAAAATGACCCACAATTTCAATTTGAATGCAAATCTTATCCAAATTCAATCAAATGGAAAAGTAATCTAAAATAGTTGTAAAATTAGAGATAGCCCGTTTTAACCAA
Organism: Brassica juncea; assembly: GCA_018703725.1. NCBI lineage: Eukaryota > Viridiplantae > Streptophyta > Magnoliopsida > Brassicales > Brassicaceae > Brassica > Brassica juncea. The sequence continues at coordinate 54,347,393 of CM031940.1, forward strand.
ACAAAAACCATGTAAATATCTTTATAACTGTATCCTTGAGAATTATTCTCGAAACAATGAAGTCTTCTGAGTAGACTCTTATAGTTAATTTATAAAATTTTGAAAATAAGTTGCGGAAATTCAATTATGTACATATAACAATTTTAAAATTTTAAGTTTAATAAAATTGTATAGTTAGAAAATAATGAGTAAATATAGATTGTATGATTTCCATTGGTTTGTCTGATAACATATATTCAAGTAATGTTGTATTTTAAGGTTAAACTTTGGATTCTTATATACGTTTTGAAATGAAAATTTGACACATAAGTGTTAAGTTGTGTATATATGAAGCACTTTATATGTTGATCTTATGTTAAAATGAGTATTTTGTTGTCATCGAGTGAGAGGAGAGAGAGGAGACGGAGAGAGGAGAGGAGAGAGAGAG
>CM031940.1:54347919-54453708 GCA_018703725.1 Brassica juncea
AGGATCAAACTAGAGAAGAAGGAGGATCCAGGAAAGTTTGTTGTTCCTTGCTCAGTACAGGGGATCAACTTCCCACGTGCCCTATGTGACACATGATCTGGAGTTAGCATCTTACCCAAGGTGATAGCAGACCATCTAGGTCTGAAGATAGAGCCTACTGAAGAATCGTTCATCTTTGTGGATTGTTCTCAACAGAACTCTGGAGGAATTGTAAGAAACCTTGAGGTTACCATAGGAGAAACCCTAATTCCAGTAGACTTCCATGTCTTGGACGTCAAGATAACCCTACCTACTTCTTTGCTACTTGGAAGAGCCTTCCTAGCCACAGTTAGAGCAGTCTGCAACCTTCAGACAAACAAACTGTGCCTAACCCTAATCAACCCTACGGTCTACTATGATCCAATACGAGTCATCAAGGTCCCTAAGAAGATCCAAGACGGCTCAGACCTTGTAGCTGTTTGCTACTGTGGAGATGAATACGACTACAAGGCGAATACGAGACAGAGACCGCAGAATCGATCGATAGTAGCACTATCTCATCGATCATCTCTGGTGAACCGACATCGATCGACAGCCACACATGGTCATCGATCGATTCACTGTTTAATCAGATCGAGGAGGAGTTTCCAGAAGGTGATTTCGAAATAAACATGTGGGATAACGACTACTACATCCCACCACATGCTGCAAATACTACTCATATTGAGGAGTATACTGATGATTACGAGGAGGAGAGAGCTATAGAGTGTCACAACCTTCCAGAAGATGAAGATCGACTTCTCCACCACAACCTCAGAATCACGACATCGATCGACAGGACCACATCCCCATCGATCGATACTACTTGCCTCGCATCATTCGACAACACAGTCAACAACACGCGAGACGGAGACTACTCAATCGGGAGCTGGGCAAGCGACTACCAGTACGAGAGCTTGGCGGTCGAGACCGCCACACCAACATACATCACCCAACCCGAAGAAGTCTCATCGATCGACATGGCACCAGTACAATCGACCGATAGGCCTGAACAACCATCGACCGATTCAGAACCAGTGCCATCGACCGATACATACATCCAACCATCCCAGGTAACAAATTCAAATGTACTAAATTTCGGTAATCTAATCCCGGATGAGTGTGGTATTTTCAGGGATTCACAAGGCTTTGCACGCTCAATGGATGGACGAAAACTCCACATATCCAGAGAAGATATTGCAGACGTCCTACAGTTAGCCAACGGATCCCACAACCAATTCCAGCAACAACGCTACGGACCAGACCACCATTATCAGCACCAGGAGGCAGACACAACAACCGAGCCAAAGGAAGTTGAGGATAACCATCTCAACATAAAGGTTACATATCTTCAACGGAAATCGATCGATACAGAATGTGTTGCATCGATCGATAAGTGTCCCGAATTCGGAAAGAGAGCCTTTCGATATGGAGTTCGAAAATTCTTTTGGGAGCAGAGAGATGAGTATGGGGTCTACAGAGACGAGAATGACTTTGCTAGAGGAATAGATGGTGACATCATCAGAATTTCTAAAGACGACATCAAGAAACTGCTCCAAAGAACTTCAATGGACGAGCGCTCCTACATCTGTCTACCAGAGCACGCTAGTTCATTTACAAGAAGAGAATTGGTGCAAGAAACCTACACCAAAGACGAGATCAACGAGATGTTCACCGGTTTACTTGGAGAACGCAAATGGGAAAACCTCTCCATGGAAAAGAGTTTAGAAGAGGCCACAGACAAGCTTCGCAGTGAGATGAACTGGATGTTCAGTGCAGACCAGGGATTACTCAAGAAGGTTCAACGTCTTGAGCTGGAACTTTAAGATCTTCGCAACGCACAGAACCATAACCAGAAAAGATCAATATCGATCGACGGAGTAACTTCCACATCGATCGATACGGAGCCCACACCATCGACCACTTACTCAAAACATGAGGTTGATGAGTCTCTTGGAGATATCTGGAAAGAATTGAAGAAAGCAGAAGCTCGTCTCAGCAGCAAACAAACCACAACCTGTGAACTTATCTTCCACAACCTAGCAGATCTAAGCATCAGCACAGAAGAGATGAAGAGATCTATCCGCCTTATCAATGAAGCACATGCAGATATGAACCCCGCTGCACCTTGCAATCCTTTTGGAGGATTGACTCGTCTGAAAGCAGTTGAGAGGAAAATTGCTGATATACACTTCTTAGTAGACAAAGAAGTGGAGGAACTCACACTACGAATAGATACTATGCAGCAGGAGGCTGAGAAGTTCCAACGTCAACTTGATTATCAGGCTGCATCAATTGCATCGATCGACGAGCTCAACCTCACATCGATCGATAGGCGATTGACTGAAATCGACGGCCAGATGAAGCTCTTTGCAGAGAAGCTTCACGAGAATCTGCAGAAGCAAAAATCGACCGATGAACAACCAGTTGCATCGATCGATATACAGACTTCAGAGATCTGTACCAGAGCCGATTTGGATAAATTAGCTGATGAAGTCTACACGGCAATAACAAGCGTGGATAATTCACAAGATAGACGTCTAGACCAAACGTATTTCCCGCTTGTTAACGAGGTTGGAAGCATGGAATCTAGCATAGAAGGGATGCAAAAAGAAATTAAAGCCATTCAGAGGCAGCTTGCAAGCAGACCTGCACCCTTAGAATCGATCGACAGATGGTCCAGCGCATCGATCGATGGACTTCAACAGCCATCGACCAACATTTCAACAAAGGAATCGATCAATACCAGCTCCATCCCCGACAAAATGATCCAACGCCTTGATTCAATGCAAGCGGAGCTCAGTGATCTTTCAGAACATGCCTACAGGAAGTTAGGATGGCACGAGTTCAGCATTGAAGGTCATGAAGAAAGGATTCAAAGGATCACTGATGAGTTGATTGAGATACAGAAGAAACGAACCAAAGAATATGAAGCCATAAGAAGCTTATTTGACACATGGTTCGGCGAGAAGAAAGATACCGAGGATACTTGTTTCTCAACAAGTACATAGACTTCATCTCAGTAGCTCATTCCATCCAAAGTCAAGCTAGATGACTATAATCAAAGCGCTGAGTGGGAGGCAACCCACTGTTAGGTAGTTTTTCATTTTATTTTATCTTTAGGATTTTATTTTTCGTATTTGTTTTTCTTTGCAGTTACAACTAGACGATTGCCATTGAAATCGACCGACATGACACAGTCGATATCGATCGACATGAACCACGCAGAAGCGATCGACGAAGACGACTCAACATCGATCGATACGCATCGCGGTCAGGTATATCGTTCTCAACTTTTTTGATATCAGTGTACTTTATTATTGCCTATGCCTTCATTGGACTGGTTATACACTGGGGACAGTGTATGATTTAAGTCTGTGGGGATGATTACTGATGCTGTTTACCTTTTGATTTCATCCAAAAATGTTTTCAAAATGGTTTTATTGAGTCAAGAAAGGGATAATGATAATTTAAATTTTCACTTTTTATCTAACCAATCTTTTAGGCACCATTCTTAGATTTGTTGATGCAGAATGTACTATAGATGTTAAAGTTGATCACATGTCAGCTATGACAACACTTTCATTGATTGTCTGGAGGAACCAAAGCTGATTTCCAACCTGACCTGACAATTCTTTGCTTGTCTTGGGGCTTGGTATACATGGGATCGGATGCTTCAAACAAGTCTGGAAGGTAAAAACCTTGTGTAGATAATTTTATCACCCTCTTTCTCTCATTTTCGAAATTAGATTAAAGTTTTCTAAAAAAAAAAAAATTATCTTAAATTTATGTTCTATGATTAGTTAGTTATTAACTAGGAAGAAATTCGAACAGGGCTTGGCAGTTACCCTCCTCAAGACTTGATTCATAAGAATTCTATAGGTAAAGGGTTCGAACAGGGTTTGGTGGTTACCCCCTTCAAGACTTGCTTCACAATGAATCCTAGGATATAGGTCAAAAAGAAGTGAACAGGACTTGGTGGCTGCAACCATTTAGGCTTGATTCATGGAAGCCTGTTCAATCTTGGTCAATGTCTTGCAAATGAAGCAGACTTGACTAGGAGAGAAATAGTAGAGAGAGAGGAAAGGAACTAATTTTTACCTGCAGGTCCAGATACTTGTTTGAGCAACCTTGCATCCTGTGATCGGTACTCCCAAGGTAAAGCCTGCACTTTTATTTTTATGTACAGAAATGAAATCAGTAGAGGGGTTAGTCAGACATGATTGCTAAGTTGTTGGCTAGATGATTAAGGTTGTTTAATTAGGATATTGCATAATGTGCTTCTGTGATTGATAGACTCTTAGATGTGGTTTGCAACAAAGTAGAGGTTATGATTCTAAGTTTGAATTTGATTTAGTCCCTGCTTTTCAAAACCTCTTTCATAAAGACTGCCTGTGTGTTTGCTTGAGGACAAGCAAAAGGTTAAGTCTGGGGGAGTTGATATACCATGGATTTTACCTGTTTTTACCCATGGTATATGAGTGTTTTTACTACTATTATCTATGTTTTGGAGTCTATTAGGTATGCTTTCAGGTTCAGAAGCATTTTGGAGAAAAGTGATGTTTTAGGTGCCTTTTTGGAGCCTAAAGAAGAGTTCACCCGTGATCAAGACCAGAGGTCGACACCAGAGTTACACATCGATCGATGCACACTCTGTGCACTCGATCGACACACATTAGCCGAAGAACGATACATCGAGACTATAATCAATCGATGTACACCATGTACTATCGATCGATACTGAGGCGGCAGAAAGGCAAGTTGGACCTGGCCAAACTTGAAGTCCAAGATATCATATTTTACAAGAATGCCCCTGACGAGTTTTTTAACCTAATGAACTCATATATTTATATGCCTAAGTGTTTTGGCAAGTAGTAACAAGTTTTTAAGTTTTAAGTTTTATACAAGCTTTTACATATAAGATATACAAGTTTTCTACAAGTTTCTTCTACTTCGACTTATTTCTTTTTAATTCTTTATTTGTTAACAAAGGTTATAGAATTCTAGACCTAGAGGAGCGATCCAAAGATATTTGTGATTGGAACCTAAGTGTTCACCCTCTAATAGGTCTATGAATTTCTATTATTACCTTGTTGCTATGAACTACTTAGCCATGTCTGAGTAGATTCATTTGTTAGATTTAGGGTTTAAATAGGATATGAGGGATTAGCCCCAACCTATAATTTCTATAGTTGTGATATTTATTGTTAGGATTGTTCACTAATGCTTTTTCTAGCTTAGCTACCTAGATCATGAACTTGGATTGCATTGTTTATTACATGCAATACCTGACAACATCCTAAACATGCTATGACCCTCTTGAGATATGCGAAAGCTGATCTAAGATCATGGTGAGCATTGTATCAACTCGCGCATAAAGCTTGCTTAGAGCCGTATCGATCGATGCTCCTATAGAGTAATCGATCGACGTAGCTAGAGGTGTATCGGTCGATATTCCTATCGATATCATCGGCAGAGTAGCCGACCGCAACACCGTTTAGCATCTAAGTAATAGATGGTCTAAATAATGCGAGAGCTGATGGATTCATTTAATAAGTGTTGAGCTCTGACATATCATGCAAGCAACTTGTTAGCCTTTATAGTATTTATAATCCTGAATTCCTGAATACTTACCCTGAATCTAACTACTTTTCTTTACTGTTTCAAAACCAAATCCTTTCAACTGAGTAATCTTATCCTTACTCAGCAAACCTGCACTTTACTTTAAACTATTTTCAATCTAGCATAGTCATTAAGATTGCATCTTATTTGTACACTAGCTCTCTGTGGATTCGTGATAAGTCATGGATTTTACCCACTTTCAACCATGATTTTTATATGTTTTTGGAAACAAAAGGACACTTTTGGTGTCTTTTATGAGCTTTTACAGGTTCAGGTACTCTTTGGTGAAATATGACCATTTTGGAGCAAAAATGGACACTTTGAGGAAGGTTGTATTGGAGCTAAATCGACCGATACTCATCATGATGCATCGACCGACGAGACACTATATTAATCGATCGATAGAAGACTGTGACATTGATATGAAAGACCTCCAAGAATTAATGACGAGTTTAATGAGCTAGACATCTCATTAGGGTTTCACTTCTACCAAATGAGTCCCTGGCCGCCTGTTAGGCTATATTAATAGGGTTTTGTATTATTTTAGAGGCAAGACTTGCCTAGAGAACTTTTAGACCTAATTTTGAGAGAAGCTTCTTGCTACCTTGGAGAGAGAGCTTAGGAGTGGAGAGATAAATCCAAACTGCATACAGAGAAGATCTTGAACTCCCTTATTTTTCTCTACTCTTTTATTATTACTAAAAACCATAGATATCCTGCATGCTAGTTACACCTGAGAAATAGCCTAAATCTAGCTTTCTTTCCTCTTGCTTAAAACCTAAACCATTCAATCAAGCAATTACTTGCTTATCCCTTTATTTACTGCTTTAAACTTGTTTGTCTAGCTTTATTTCAAAGACTAAACAATCTATTGTGTAATCCTAGAGTATCTGTGGATTTGATCCCTAAGTACTACAACTGAACCTCTTATTTGAGAGAGTAAAGTCACTCCTTAGGGTAATTTGAGTTATATCAAATTTGGCGCCGTTGCCGGGGACTCTTTCCTATTACCATTAGATTTAGTTCAGAATATAGTCTAGACCTTATTTTCGTATTTACTAAAATCTTTTCATCTTATTGTGCTTTTACTGGTACCTAAGAATGGAGAAGGCAAATTTCGGCAGTCCATCGATCGACACGGACACAACAAAATCGAGCGATATATTGAGCGAGGAATCGACTGACATACCGCCCCGGACATCGATCGATGCCAACCAGCCGGAAGCAGGTAAGTGTTCACTTACCGAATCTGCTAATGAGGAAGTAGTACTAGGCAAACCAACTACCAACACAAATTCTGAATTTGCTGATGAACAGAGAGATGAAATCCCTGTTCTATCTTCATCCTCCTCTGAAGATGAGGAACCAGAATTGATTTTGCAAGACTACTTAGACCCCATGAAGACCTATTCCAATAGGTCTGCCATCAAAGTACCAGAAGTTGATACCAGAAAATCAAAACTCTACCTTGATTTTATTCTTCTGGTACGAAATAAACCCTTCTGTGGATCTGCTTTGGAGCACCCCCACGAGCACATCGAATATCTAGAAGATTTAGTCTCTGATGACTACAATCGCTGTAAACTTTTTTTTTTCCCTTGAGGGAAAAGCCAGAAAGTGGTTGAATCAAATTCCAGCAGGCTCTCTAACTTGCTGGGAGGAAATCAGAAACGCTTTCATAAATCAATTTTTCGATGATGCTCGCTACTGGGATGTGCGAGAAAAGTTATCTTACTTTTCTCAAGGTCCGCATGAATCGTTTAAAAACGCTTGGATCAGATTTGAAGGCTAACAACGTGATTGCATTCACCATGGTTACTCAGAACCGCAGCTCCTAAATTTCTTTTACGGAGGCGTCATCCTTCGTTACCAAATCACGCTGGATACCACAAGTGAAGGAAATTTTAGCACTAGGAATCTTAGTAAAGCAAAGCGTTTGATCAGAAATATAGCTTTGGGAAAATCCTATGAGATCAGTGATAGGAAAAATAGAGCCACGTCCATGGACACGCTCCAATTAGCTGAAATCAGGCAGTCATTAGACTCTCTGCACTCAATCATGAGGGAAAAGAAACTTAGACAAACTCTTCCAAGTGAGGATAGTTGTTCTGAAAGACAACTATTTTCTGTAAAAAAAAGTACGTCTCAAGTTTACAACCCGGACGAAGATAGTTTCACCCAAAACTATGATGCCCTAACCAGAAAAACTGACTCCAGGATAAATCAAGCTTCCACAGGAAATCAGAAAATAGAAAGCGACATGGACACCAGACTAAACGTTGTTCATCGTGAGCTATTTAAGAAATTAGATGCTCTAAGTGAACAAGTCAAACGATTAGAAGGTAATGTCGCCAAAAACGCAATCACTATCAAGAGGGAGGCAGGACGTCTTCCTGGGCGAACTGAAATGAACCCAAGACGTCAAGTTAGTGCTGTACTCTTGAGAAGTGGAAAGCAGCTTATTCCGAAAGTTAAGGAAAAATCTTCTTCAGAAAATTTTTCTGGAGAAGAGATCAAACCTACCCCTAACCCTATGCTATTCCACGCCAGTAGAGCGGAACCTTCACCAAACAAAAGCAATAGTCAAGGCACCGAAGAGATTGTGATTGACATTCCGGACGATGTAGAAGATTCGGCGGATGAGGTTAATATCGACCGATATGATGAAAACAATATCGATCGACACCAATCCCCTAAGCCGAAAAGTGATTCAGCACCAGCTGGACCTACTATCGAAAGGGTGTATAACCCGATTCCGCCTTTTTCTCTACGAAAGTCCGATCCTAAGCGTGAATTGGACAGAGAAGTCTGTAAGAGAGCAATCGAAAGGATCAGAGTTGAGATGCCATTAAGTGATGCTGTCAAAATTTCGCTGACGCTAAAGAAGTACGTTAAAGACATGGTAACTAAAGGTTTTCACGTCGGAGAACGTAGAATCATGATGATTTCCAAGGAAGTCAGTGCTATAATTCAAGGCGAAATTCCGATCAAGCAACCCGACTGTTGGGGTCAAAATCGGTCATTGACGAAATCGTCACCCGATACTCGCGGCTACGGCTACAGACCTTCCCAAACTCAAAAGATTTCCCGCAAACGACTGACGGGGGAAAGATCGAACAACGAAAAACCCACAGACGGCAAGATGGCCTGGCACCGGCGGCACTCCGGCCTGGCGCCGGCGGCACGCGGGACGCGGGCTGGCCTGGCGCCAGCGGCACCCCGGCCTGGCGCCGGCGGCACGCGGGACGCGGGCTGGCCTGGCGCCAGCGGCACCCCGGCCTGGCGTCGGCGGCACGCGGGACGCGGGCCGGCCTGGCACCGGCGGCACCCGGCCTGGCGCCGGCGGCACCCCGGCCTGGCGCCGGCTGCACCCGTCGCACGGGTCGGCCTGGCGTCGGTCCGCGGCCCTCGTCCCAGGTCTCGGTCCTATCGTGCCCGGTTCGATCCCGTCTTAGCTTGTTCGGATCAATCTACACAAGTTTGGTACGATCACGGTTATTCTGGAACACCACTATCTCGACTATACGAGGAATTAAGGTTCCTTCGGAAACACCGAAACCTTCAAAGACCGTCCTTTTAAAAAACCGTAAAAACGCCTAAACGGTCCAACATGGCCAAAAACGGCCCACGTACGATTTTCCGAAAAAGAAGGATAAACTATGACGGTTTATCTTTATCCTCACATAAGAGATAAATGTCAAGTTTCCAGAAGATAAATGTTAAGTTTCCAGAAGATAAATGTCAAGTTTCCCGATAAACACGAAGATGGACGAAAATGGAAAAAGCCCGACTCAGCCCGCGAGAAGATAGACCGTCTTAGGAGAAGTATATAAGGAGAGCTTTGAGCAAGAAGCAAACCAGATCAAAAACTTTCAAGCACTTAGCACTTAGAGCGATTTAGCATTCTTTTCTGTTTTCACTAGCGAGCTGCGACTCAACTAGGATAGACTTAGGCGACCAGACTAGCGGACTCCTCGACAGCCCTTACGGCCGGTTTCTTTTCTTGTTGTACACGCTCAAACGAGAATTCAGAAATAAGATCTCTTTCACTCAACTTTTACGATTTCTATTTTCGCAACTTTATTTGATTGTTTCGTGTGCGGCCCAGCAGATATCCGGGACCTTCAAGGAAGATCGGGTTAACTCGGTTTTCCTCCACAAATCTTTATCGGAAATTGATGGTGTGAATTTCGGTTCCCACAGTTTGGCGCTAGAAGGAGGGGGGGTTACGGTTCTATCTATCTCGCAACTGCACACGCTCGATCATGTCTACCGACGTCACCAAGGATCAGCCAGCGCTAGACGGAACACCCGTCGACGCCAACGCTGAGAAGACTCCAGCTGGAGATGCGTCCGCAGTCACTGCTGATGCAAACACTGAGGCGCTCAGGCAGATGAAGGAACTGTTTACCTCCGCCGAGGCGCGGGCGGAACCACAGGACAAGTGTGGGAACCGAAATTCGCACCGTCAATTTCTGATAAAGATTTGTGGAGGAAAACCGAGTTAACCCGATCTTCCTTGAAGGTCCCGGATATCTTCTGGGCCGCACACGAAACAATCAATAAAAATAGAAGTTGCGAAAATAGAAATCGTAAAAGATGAGCGGAAGAAAGATCTTATTTCTGAATTCGCGTTTTGAGCGTGAACAACAGGTGAGAAGTAAACTACAAGAGCTGTCGAAAGGTCCGCTAGTCCGGTCGCCTAAGTCTATCCTAGTTGAGTCGCAGCTCGCTAGTGAAAACAGAAAAGAATGCTTAAATCGCTCTAAGTGCTAAGTGCTCGGAAATTTGTGATCTGGTTTGCTTCTTGCTCAAAGCTCTCCTTATATACTCCTCCTATGACGGTGTATCTTCTCGCGGGCTGAGTCGGGCTTTTTCCATTTTCGTCCATCTTTGTGTTTATCGGGAAACTTGACATTTATCTTCGGAAATCTTGACATTTATCTTCTGGAAACTTGATATTTATCTCTTATGGAAACTTGACATTTATCTCTTATGTGAGGATAAAGATAAACCGTCGTAGTTATCCTTCCTTTTCGGAAAATCGTACGTGGGCCGTTTTGGCCGCGTTGGGCCGTTTTGGCGTTTTTACGGTTTTTCGAAAGGAAAATCTTTGAAGGTCTCGGTGTTTCCGAAGGAACCTCAATTCCTTGTTTAGTCGAGGAAGTGGCGTTCTAGAGTAACCGTGATCATACCGAACTTGCGTAGATTGATCCGAACAAGCTAAGATGGGATCGAACCGGGCACGATAGGAACGAAACCGGGACGAGGGCCGTGGACCGTCGCCAGGCCGACCCGCGCGACGGGTGCCGCCGGCCGCAGGCCGGGTGCCGCCGGCGCCAGGCCGGCCGCATGAACGGGCCGCCAGAGCACCAGGGCCTGCCCGCGTGACGGTGCCGCCGGCGCCAGGCCGGGTGCCGCCGGCGCCAGGCCGGGTGCCGCCGGCGCCAGGCCGGCCCGCGTGACGGGTGCCGCCGGCGCCAGGCCGGGTGCCGCCGGCGCCAGGCCAGCCCGCGTCCGGTGCCGCCGGCGCCAGGCCGGGTGCCGCCGGCGCCAGGCCAGCCCGCGTCCCGCGTGCCGCCGGCGCCAGGCCGGGTGCCGCCGGCGCCAGGCCAGCCCGCGTCCCGCGTGCCGCCGGCGCCAGGCCGGGTGCCGCCGGCGCCAGGCCAGCCCGCGTCCCGCGTGCCGCCGGCGCCAGGCCAGCCCGCGTCCCGCGTGCCGCCGGCGCCAGGCCGGGGTGCCGCCGGCGCCAGGCCAGCCCGCGTCCCGCGTGCCGCCGGCGCCAGGCCGGGGTGCCGCCGGCGCCAGGCCAGCCCGCGTCCCGCGTGCCGCCGGCGCCAGGCCGGGGTGCCGCCGGCGCCAGGCCAGCCCGCGTCCCGCGTGCCGCCGGCGCCAGGCCGGGGTGCCGCCGGCGCCAGCCCGCGTCCCGCGTGCCGCCGGTGCCAGGCCGTCCTGCAGTCTGTGGGTTTGTTCGATCTTTCCCTCGTCAGTCGTTTGCGGGAAATTTTTTGAGTTCGGGAGGGTCTCTTCGAGATAATTGTTTCCAACGAGATTCCGCGAGTATCGGGATTTGAGATGGACTTAGATCCGCAGATTTTCCGTCGTCGGGGATGAGAGCAATGTGGCTCCGATTTTTAGATATGTTTAAAAGATGAATCTTTTACGCAATCGGGAAGGTTTTACGGAAGACTCATTGTAGATCTCGGACAATCCAGACATGGGTTTCAAGGGACCAAGATGCTGTCGTTGCCCGAGATTATGAGACGATCGCATGGACGGGCGCCAGGACCCTCGCCGTTGGCGCCAGATGGGAGTGGACGAGCCTTCCGTGAGTTTTATCGAGCGACGACCCGTTTCTTGGATTTGATCGTCGCTTGGTTTTTCTTTCGAGGATTTTCGGGTGACAATTTCGTCATTGACCGATTTTGACCCCAACAGTTAGCCCCCCAGCTAGCTAGGAACGTAAAGCCTGTCGGATCCTAGCTTGCGGTATAGCCGTGTGGGGAGGTGTTGAGACGTAATCGTTTGCCGAAAATCGGGGTAAATAGTGACTTTACCTCCTTTATATGGAGTAAGAAATCTCATTCTTACTTCATCACAAGGTTTTTACTCTCTCTCTCAAGAATCCTTTCTCTCTCTTTAAGAACAATGTCTTCAAGATCTTCAAAGAGAAACTCTTCTTCCCATTCTTCCTCGGATGACTCTCCTGCCCATGTAACGGTAAAGCAGGAGGAGTCGGTCGAGGAGGAAAAGAAGAATGCGTATTACCGAGTCCTTGTAGGTTCGCCCCCAACACTGCCAGAGATCCCTGTTCCGAGGAGGCCTCTGAGGCAGCCCGGTGCTCCTTTTGCGCCGAGCTTGGTTTCTCGTCAATATCTCAAGGTTCTTCGAGATTTTTACCAGGTTCCTGAAGGAGTCAAATTCCGGATTCCTGTTGGTAACGAGAGTGCACGGAATCCTCCGCAAGGTTTCTTTACATGTTACGAAGCTTTTTTTACGTACTGCCGTGTGTGGTTCCCAATTCCTGGTGCCATTGTTCGCGCGCTTCACCGCTTCGAACTTTCGATCAGCCAACTCAGCGTTCCTGCCTTGGAGAGTTGGCTTGGCGTACTGATCGCTAGCTATGAACTCGGGATTGATCTTGGTCCCGATGATTTCGAAGGTCTTTGGGGCACTCGGCCGACGGGGAGTGACGGTTACTATTCCATGCTGCCTAAGAAGGATATGGCCGTGATTCAGGGGACTACTTCGAATCCCAAATCGTGGCAGGAGCGTTTCTTCTTTGTTCAAATAGATGGCGAGTCTGTCGAGGAGAGCTGCCTCCATCTATTTCCGCGAGCATGGAACTTCAACCGAGGTAATACGACGAAATCTCTGTTGTCTATCTCACCTTTTCGGAAGTGCGAGTTTTGAAAAAAATTTCGTTTTGTAGGGAACAACCCTACCGCGCATTTGCCTGGCTGACGTCTTCGTCAAGAGAGATCTTCTTCGTCAAAGGCCGTTTTTTCTGGAAATCCTTCACCCTCGAACGGATCCGAGATGCGGTTAAGCTTTATCGGTCCCGAGGTCCTGTTCCGTCGTATGACGCCGAACCTGTTACCGTGGCTCCTACTCGGAGGCGCAGACAGAGGTCTCGTAAGGGGAAGGAAATCGACAATGGGGAAGGCTCGGAAAATCCTTCACCGTTGGGAGAAAAACCTAGTTTTGTTCCAACGGAAAAAGGCGGAGCCAGCGGTTTTCCACCTAACAACTTCTTTGATGGCCTTCCTCCGGAGTTTACTACCTGACGAGTCGCTGGAGGATGAGGAGAAACAACGGGTTTTTGCCGAGGGCTCCCAACGTGTCAACGAGGTTTGGCCCTTCTTTAACCTTGCGTTCGAATCCGTATGTAAGCATGCTTGCTGATCTTGAGTTTTATGCAGGGACTAAGAGTGTTTAGCGAGGCGCTTGACTCGAGTTTCCGCAAATCCAGGATTGCTAACTTCAAGACCACAGAAGTGGAGCGAGAGCTTTTCCGGTTCCGACAAGAGGTGAAGGCACAGAACGCGAAGCAAGCTGAGCTTCACGCTCGGGCTCTCGTACGGGCGGAAAGGAGAGGAAGAAGGATGGTCGCAGCGGAGGTGGCAAGACGGGCGGAATCGTTTGCTGCTGAGTTTCAATGCTTTAAAGAAGCTCAGGAGTTTGTTGGTGATTTCCGCGAGTGCCGAGGTTCGGTCGTAAACCTTTACAAGTCTCAGAACCCGGATTTCTCTTTCGATTCCGAGATTGCTGAAATGAAGGATTTCATGGCCGAGTGTGCTCATGCTGAGTCCTTGGTTCCTCCGGTAGAAGAAAGAGTCCGGAGACTATGGGAACCTATCGAGGTTTCCGAGGATACGGTGGAGGTTGGAGCCGATGAGAACGCCGAGAATGGTGGGAATGCTCGAGGCGTGAATGAGGAAGTGGACCAGCCTGCTAGTTCATTTGGGATTTCCGCATCCGGATTTCTCAACGTTGACTTCCTTTTGTGAATTGAATTTTTTTGGCCATGTGTGGCCGTTTTTAGTAATTTTATCCTGCGACCGTTGGAGGTTGCATTCTTATGTTTTGGGACTGGCCGTTGGTGGCTTTGAATCCTGCCGTCTTTTGCGGCTTTTATGAATATGAAAATTTGCGAGATTTCGTCTTTTGTTTTGATTTATACTTTCGTCAAGTGTAGAGGGAAGGATGCGAGTAGTCACTTCGTATCCTAACTCTTTTTTCGTCGCTTGGTCCGTATGCTACTTTTTAGCGAGCGTTTTAGGTGTAAGCGATAAGAGACATGTTTTGGGATCTCGTATACGATACTATGTCTGTGAGATGTCAAGATCCAGCAAGACTGGGTTTAGGGCAAGACCTAGGTTTACTCTCAGCTTTGAGGCTGTGCGATGACTGATCGGCTTTCGTTTTGCCTGTTAGTGATTTCTTCCTGATTCTTTTCGTTTAAAGTCCGCGACTAGTCGCCGGCTTATATGACTTGTGTTAAAAGAATCGAGCTATCTTCGGAGTTTATCCCAAGATGCTAAACCAAAATTTTGGGTTTCTTGTATAGCGCGCTATGATATCCTTGTCGGATGTAAGAGGACCTTGTAGGTCTGACTACGATTTGTATTGAGTGAAACGTTTCTTATGAGCGTCCGTCGGGGCCAATCGACGGGCGTGAGTTATTTTTAAGTCGCTGGTGGACTGTCTTTTGCGGATAATACGAGTTTTGTTATCTTTTTAAGAAGTTGCGACGTCTCGCGTTTCTTTTGAAGATATGATTTTCGTTTTTCCGAAGGCGTTGATGCGTTTAAGTGAGCATGAAAGATGAAAGAATTTTATTAGAAAATTTCGAGAAGTTAGAGTACATATGCGGATTTTTCGCGTTTTTGTGGGAGTATAGGAGTATACGCACCCAGTCCCCCCCCCCTTTTTGGTGAGGGGGATAGCTGAACTCGCCGGGTTTCGACGAGCTGCCTACGTACCTCTTTCGAGGATCAAGCCATCTCGTAGTTCTGATAGTTTCCGCGGACGTTTTTACTCCCCGTGCGTTGCCGTTCCGATCGTGCTGGTCGGATCAGTGGTTTGTGCGGGGGTCGAGCTGTCCGCTCTTACGGCGGTGGATTCAGAGGCTTTGTCGTCGTCTTGAATCGTTGCCTGTTCAGATGATTCTGGATCATCTTTCTTCGAGTCTTCGGGAATGTTGTGTGATTCCTTTGCTCGTTTCGGGTTGGCCGCAGGGGCGTTCCGATCTTTTCGCAGTTTGAACTCGGCTAGGTAACAGAGTCTCGACTGTTTCTGACTACCCCAGATGGCTGCGGTTCCGGTCGGAGTCGGGAACTTGATACCGAGGTGATATGTGGACGGTACTGCCTTCATGGAGTTGATCCAAGGGGTTCCCATGATGGCGTTGTAGATGGCCGGGTTGTCGACTACTGCAAACTCGACGATCTTTGTAACTTCCTTTGCCATGACTGGGAGTTTAATTTTTCCGAGGGTCATGGTAGTGACGCCCGAAAACCCCGTCAAAGGTTTTGGCTCAGGGACGACTTCCCCAAGTGGGATCTTCATCCTGTAGAGGGTGTCGCGGAAGATGACGTTGACCGTGCTTCCATGTATCGACGAGAATGCGGCCGACTTCGAGATCCTGGATGACCAGGTCGATTACCAAAGGATCGCAGTGAGGTTTGTCGATTCCGACGGTCTCGTGTTCCTCGAAAGCGATTGTGTGGTTAGGAACATCGCTGTCCTGGGAACCAGTTGGAACTGGTCTCGGCTTTTCGCCCGTAGGCTTTTATCGATGAGACAGAATCTTGGTAGAACTGTGATCCTCCGATGATCATGTTTACCCTCTGGCGACTGCTGTTGTTCCCTTGGTCGTCCTGTCTTCTTCCGCGCTTTTCCCCTGATTGGTTTTGGGTCGCGCGGTCCTCGGAGACAGTTTTGTTAGTCTTTGGGCGGTCGGAGTCCAGGAGCAAGTCCTTTATACTCTTGACCTTTGATAGTTCGCCGGTGAGGAGTTTTGCGGCGAGCCGGGTGCCGTGAACCTTGCAGTTCGCAGTGGAGTGTCCTCTGGTCTCGTGGAACTCGCAATAGGAGTTATCCTTGTACTGGTTCCTGGTCCAGGTGTTTCCGGAGGTTTTGCCTTGCTCCGAGTTGATGGCGTAGTTATGCTCGCCTTGGACGTCTTCCCCTTCGTGATGGACGTATTTGTCGTTACGAGAGGGTTTCTTCTTGGACGCGGTTTTCTGCGGTCCGTGCTTCTGCGATAGAAGCTTCATCTCTTCTTCCATGATGATGAAGTCTGTTGCCTTGTGGAGAGTATCCTGGATTGTCCGCGGCTTTTCCAGTAGTATCCACTTTCGGAACTTCGACTTGTACCAGAGAGTTTTCCTCAGGGCGTCGATTGCGACATTGTCGCTGATGCCCGTTACTCTGGCCATCACCAGTTTGAACCTTCGCATGAAGTCGCGGAGCGACTCGTCTTCCTTCTGAGCTA
The DNA here is from genome assembly GCA_018703725.1 of Brassica juncea. Taxonomy (NCBI): domain Eukaryota; kingdom Viridiplantae; phylum Streptophyta; class Magnoliopsida; order Brassicales; family Brassicaceae; genus Brassica; species Brassica juncea. Next base: position 54,364,559 of record CM031940.1, read on the forward strand.
GACTCCATAGATCCACGTCGGACGTTTCTCTGTCCATGAACATGGAGTACTGTTTGAGAAACGCCGAGGCCAGTTGGGGGAAGCTTCCGATGGAGTTCCTTTTGAGCCGGGAGAACCACTCGAGCGCAGCACCTTTGAGGTGCTTGACGAAGAGAAGACAATGACCTGCGTCCCGTGCGCGTTCCGGGAGTTTGCACCTACCCATTGCGATCTGGAAGGACTGTAGGTGCGACTTAGGATCCGTCGTACCGTCATAGACCGGGATTTTGATCTTCCCTGGGTCTGAGATGCGTGTTTCCGTGATCCGAGTGGTGAACGGCGTTTTCCGTGCTTCCTCGAGAAGTCTATCGATCTCGGGGGCGGAACTGGTCGCCTGATGGATTTGCGATTTTACCGCTTTCACTTCAGCCACGGTCTTTTTGAGAGATTCACGGAGATCATGGATCTCGCTATTGCTGCCGGCGTTCCTCCGAACCTGTCGACGCTGGTCGCGATAGATCCGAGTTTGATCTTCCGCGAGTTCTTCCTGCTCCATCCAGTAGAGTTCTTCTTCCTCTTCTGTCATGGGCCTATCGAAGGATACCGTCTGCCGAGCGGACTGGCTTCGGGTTCTCCTGGGATGGATGTCAGCGTCTTCATCGGAAGGGTCCGATCGGTCGCTGATATCTAGATCGATGCGCTCGACGTCACTTTCCTTGTTTCCCGCAGCCGGGAGTGGAAGGTTCTGCGAGGTCGTTTGCTGTCCTTTCGGAGCCGTTTCCTCGGGAGTGGGCTCTTTCGGGGCATCTTTTTCTCGTGCTTCGGGAGATCCGAAGTCGAGTCTCCTGCCGCGGCGTGCCTTGATGGATCCGCGCGGCAATTTGCTCCTCGCAGTTAAGGTATCGATCTGTTTTGCGAGCGAGTTTATCAGCTTGTCCTGTTGTTCCGCCCGCGCCTGGGCGGAGGTAAACAGTTCCTTCATCTGCCTGAGCGCCTCAGTGTTTGCATCAGCAGTGACTGTGGACGCGTCTCCAGCTGGAGTCTTCTCAGCGTTGGCATCGACGGGTGTTCCGTCTAGCGCTGGCTGATCGTTGGTGGCGTCGGCTGACATGATCGAGCGTGTGCAGTTGCGAGATAGATAGATCCGTAACCCCCCCTCCTTCTATCGCCAAACTGTGGGAACCGAAATTCACACCGTCAATTTCTGATAAAGATTTGTGGAGGAAAACCGAGTTAACCCGATCTTCCTTGAAGGTCCCGGATATCTGCTGGGCCGCACACGAAACAATCAAATAAAGTAGAAGTTGCGAAAATAGAAATCGTAAAAGATGAGCGGAAAAAAGATCTTATTTCTGAATTCGCGTTTTGAGCGTGAACAACAGGTGAGAAATAAGCTACAAGAGCTGTCGAAAGGTCCGCTAGTCCGGTCGCCTAAGTCTATCCTAGTTGAGTCGCAGCTCGCTAGTGAAAACAGAAAAGAATGCTAAATCGCTCTAAGTGCTAAGTGCTCGAAAATTTGTGATCTGGTTTGCTTCTTGCTCAATGCTCTCCTTATATACTCCTCCTATGACGGTCTATCTTCTCGCGGACTGAGTCGGGATTTTTCCATTTTCGTCCATCTTTGTGTTTATCGGGAAACTTGACATTTATCTTCGGAAATCTTGACATTTATCTTCTGGAAACTTGATATTTATCTTCTGGAAACTTGACATTTATCTCTTATGTGAGGATAAAGATAAACCGTCATAGTTATCCTTCCTTTTCGGAAAATCGTACGTGGGCCGTTTTGGCCACGTTGGGCCGTTTAGGCGTTTTTACGGTTTTTCGAAAGGACAGTCTTTGAAGGTTTCGGTGTTTCCGAAGGAACCTCAATTCCTTGTTTAGTCGAGGAAGTGGCGTTCTAGAGTAACCGTGATCATACCAAACTTGCGTAGATTGACCCGAACAAGCTAAGATGGGATCGAACCGGCACGATAGGAACGAACCGGACGAGGCCGTGGACCGTCGGCCGACGTCGAGTGCCGCCGCGCACGGGTGCCGCCGCGCAGGCCGGGTGCCGCCGGCGCCAGGCCGGCGTGCGTGCGCCGGCGCCAGGCCGGGTGCCGGCGCCAGGCGGCCCGCGTGTCCCCCCCCCCCCCGCCGGCGCCAGGCCAGCCCCGTCCCGTGTGCCGCCGGCGCCAGGCCAGCCCGCGTCCCGCTGCGCCGGCGCAAGCCGGGGTGCCGCCGGCGCCAGCCGGGGTCCGCCGGCGCCACGCCGGTGGCCGCCGGCGCCAGGCCAGCCCGCGTCTCGCGTGCCGCCGGCGCCAGGCCAGCCCGCGTCCCGCGTGCCGCGGCGCCAGGCCGGAGTGCCGCCGGCCCCAGGCCGGAGTGCCGCCGGCGCCAGGCCGGAGTGCCGCCGGCGCCAGGCCGGAGTGCGCCGGCGCCAGGCCAGCCCGCGTCCCCGTGCCGCGGTGCCAGGCCGGGGTGCCGCCGGCGCCAGGCCAGCCCGCGTCCCGCTGCCGCCCGCCAGGCCGGGGTGCCCGGCGCAGCCAGCTGCTCCGCGTGCCGCCGGCACCAGACCGGGGTGCCGCCGGCGCAGGGCCCGCCCGCGTCCCGCGTGCCGCCGGCGCCAGACCGGGGTGCCGCCGGCGCAGGCCAGCCCGCGTCCCGCGTGCGCCGGTGCCAGGCCGTCTTGCCGTCTGTGGGTTTGTTCGATCTTTCCCTCGTTAGTCGTTTGCGGGAAATATTTTGAGTTTGGGAGGGTCTCTAGCCGTAGATCTCGAGATAATCGTTTCCAACGAGATTCCGCGAGTATCGGGATTTGAGATGGACTTAGATCTGCAGATTTTCCGTCGTCGAGGATGAGAGCAATGCGGCTCCGAGTTTTAGATATGTTAAAAGATGAATCTTTTAAACAATCGGGAAGGTTTTACGGAAGACTCATTGTAGATCTCGGACAATCCAGACATGGGTTTCAAGGGACCAAGATGCTGTCATTGCCCGAGATCATGAGACGATCGCATGGACGGGCGCCAGGACCCTCGCCGTTGGCGCCAGATGGGAGTGGACGAGCCTTCCGTGAGTTTTATCGAGCGACGACCCGTTTCTTGGGTTTGATCGTCGCTTGGCTTTTCTTTCGAGGATTTTCGGGTGACGATTTCGTCATTGACCGATTTTGACCCCAACACAGACCATCTCTTCCTCCACTGTCCGTTCACACGTCGAGTTTGGGAAGCAAACATCTGGAAACAAGATTTCTCTCCGACGCACATGTCTTCTTTCACAGTGGCCTTACTGGAGTCTGCTAACATCACCAACCTCCCGCCCCTAGGGGTGAAGGAGACTCTGTTTCCCTGGATCTGTTCGGGCTTATGGACAGCAAGAAACTACCTAATTTTTGAGAACAGGACCTTTGATCCTTCAGATATTTTAGCCAACGCCATCACCAACGCAAGGGAATAGAACGCAGCTCAACTCTCACCTCCCACACAACCTCCAGAACAGAATTTGCGCTCACTCCTACCACCCACTCCTAACACTGCTCCCAACTGCTTTACGGATGCGGCCTGGAACTCGACTACGCACAAAGCGGGATGTGGTTGGAATATAGTGGATCTGGAAGGCAACATTATCTTGGAAGGTACTTGTGAGCACATTTCCTCAGCTCAAATGGCGGAAGCTTTAGCCATCCGGTCAGCTCTCATCCAAGCTCTCGAAGCTGGAATCTTCTTAATCTGCATCAAGTCAGATTGTCAGGCACTCATCACGGCCTTATCCTCGACGTGTTACTCAGCTGATATCTACGGAATCGTTCGAGACATCGAGACTCTATCACTATCCTTTAATTGCATTTCCTTTAGTTTTATTCCGAGAGCGTTGAACGTTAATGTAACATCCCGGTTCGGGCCTGGATTTTTTTTAAAGGAAGATGGGCCTCTCTACAGCCCATTAGGGTAAAGGACCTAGGGTTCCTTCTCTTTTCTTATAAATAGACAGCTCCCTCCTTCCTTTCTCCTATTCTGAGATCTAAAGCGAAGCTCTGCAGAGAAATCTCAGAGACTGAAAACCCTAGTCGTCAAGCTTCTCTTTTTCTTTTCTCTCTTCTTCTCTCTGCGCTGTCTCTCTCTCACTCTCCCGTCGGCGCCGTGTGGTGGTGGTGACTGATCTCTTCCTCTCTCCTTGACATGAGCCGCCCTGAGCCGCCAATGGAGGTGGTGGTGGTCGTTCGAGTGGTGATGGTGGTGGTCGTCCGAGTGGTGATGGTGGTGGCGGCCGTGTGGTGTTGTGGGGACCGGATCTCGTTTCTCTTTTTCTCCTTGTTCTAGATCTGTCAGATCTCATCTCTCTTGCCTCTTGATTCCAGATCCAGATCTAGATCTAAGCTAAGGTGAGGTGTCTTGAACCCAGATCTGTCCTCATACTCTCTATACTCCTGTATGTTGGAATTAGGGTTTGGTTAGACCCTGTTTGAGAGTTAGGTTGGTAGTTCATAATGGATGTTAGGGTGATAGATGAATGGATCATGTTGCATAAGAACCTTCACACTGTTAAATGAGACGTAATGGACTGCCTTGTGTTGATGTGGATAATGATTGATGAATGATTGAGTGATTGATTGTGTGTCCCATGTGATGATGATGAATGAAAGCTAGGTTGTTAGAGAGAAATGAAAGATTGAATTTTAAATGGTACCGACTGTGATGAATGAAATGTGTGGTGTATGTTTGAGACACCGATAACGGGTGGCGTCTAGTGATCGAGTATGAGTCTAAGTGTAAGAATGAGAAATGAGAACGAGAAATGAGAATGAGAAATGAGAAATGAGAATGAGAAATGAGAATGGGAAATGAGTATGAGAATGAGAACGTAAAGATGAACGTGTCAATGAACTTGATTGATGTCCTGTTTGGACCACCGAGAACGGGTGGGCGTCTAGGGTCTAGGATGTGTCAGCCTGCGGGACAGTAGCCTAACAAGAGGTACCCGCAGGTGGCCCACGGGACAGTAGCCTAACATGAGGTACCCGTGGGCGAGATGAGATGGGCCTACCGCAAGATGCGGGATGGCGGAACGAGTATGGCGCCTAGGATCGAGTCAATGCCGAGTCGTGGCATAAATATGGCGTTGTACGACCGGGGGGCGGACAGAGCCAGATGGGCCAACGTGCTGTAACTCGGATAGCCATTTAGGAAGCTGAAGAGGGGGGACGGTTTTCCTTAAAGGGCGCCCCCATTCAGGATAGGCCGGCACGAGGTGGGACGTCCGTAAACGGCCATAGGTCCTTACGTCTAGGTTGATTGGTGTCAAGTCCGTTGTTGATTGAAGTCGATCGTTGACTTTTTGTGTAACACTGGCTGAGTCCAGTGAATTGATTGATCGCTAGGTTGCTAGTAGTGAATCGAAATGTGGTTGCCCAGAGTTGAACTTGAAAGAATATAATGAAATGCACTGATTGATTGTAGTGGCTAGTCAGTCCTGACTCCCGCATAGAGTAGTATAGAGTAATGTGCGGGCAGGCTGGTCTAGAGCCACTTCACTGAGTAATTCGTTGCTCATTCCCTCCCTTTCCATTTCCCTGTTCGCAGGACTGTAAGTAGAAGACACGGGTGGATGGAATTTCAAGAAGGTTATGCGTCCGCGTCTCTTGGGACCAGTAGTATGGGCACGCAGGGTTGTCTAATTGAGTGGACACGTGCCCGTAACTCCCTGTCAGTAACTCCGGTCGGACGCCGGGGGATAGGGATGTTACAGTTAAGGCTGACCTTTTGGCCAAATCTGCTTTGTACTCTCCTTTTCCCAACTAGTCTAGTTGGAGGTTCAATCTAATGTTTTGGTGTTCAAAAAAAAAATAAAAAATAAAAAATAAAATACCAAATGAAATAAAGGAAATGTAAAATGCTAAACAACTTACTATACGTGTCAATTCAAATATCTGCTAGACAAAATTTATAGAAAAAAAGTCCTCCACACTTTCACGATCAACATTCACCAGAAATCTCGGAATAACTACCTATATTGTCTTTCTTTTTAGAACAATAACTACCTATACTCTATACGTGTGTGAGGTTTTTCAGTTACCACATATTGCTAAAACTAAGTTACTGCGTTTTCTCTCCTTCTCTAATTCACAAAACTGACGTGGGAATGCATGCAACGCTACTACAAATAACATTACTGTGTTTTTCTACCACTTATTCAGCTTTATCTCTTTGGATCTTACTCTTTTCTCTATTCTACTACAGCCTTTTGTTTCTCGAACCTCACTCATCACATGCAAGGTTTTCTTCAAGAAACTCAAGGTTTTCTTAAAAAAAAATCCTCAAGGTTATACTTCTTTTTAAAAACAAAAATATGAGTCCAAATGGACAAAATGGATAGATATTAAAGTATTCTGTCTCTTACGCTATTATTCAAAAAATATATTATATTATGTCTTTGCATGTTTGAAGAAATTGTATTTAATGGTTAATAAATAATGATTGACTGATGCAAATTTCAAAAAATGTGGAAAGAGCAAAAAATCCAACACTCCTGAAAAGACTATCATCAAAAATGGACTTACAGGTATACGCATTATATTTTACACATCTTTTTTATCATAAAGAATAAAGAAGTATCATATTTTGTCTGTTTTTTCTTATTGATATATTCTTTGTTCTGACACAAATAAAATAAAAGCCACGAAGATAATACCAATAATATCATTGTTTCTGGTGAAAGACTACATGACCAATAAGTATATATTTCTTGGTTTATTTACCAAATCAACTTTATGTATAATAAATAAAAAACTAGAATCAGATTCTTTTTTAAAATAAAAGATATACTACCTTAACAATATAAAATTCATAACTGATATGAAATTGGGATTTTGTGAAATATTTTCATCCCAAACTAGAAGAATTTTAAAGATGGAATGCAAATGACTTTTTCATACCATAGTGAATTTCTGGCACGAAAACCAAAACTATATATTGGTAGAAAAAAAACATGTTTCTTTGTAGAATATTTTTAATTTTTCTTTCCTGTAGAATGTTGTGTATATATAATACAACGTTTAGTAAGATTTACAATACATGTGTTGGCTTGTGTATATTAACCATAATGTTCACTGGGGGAAACAGTACATTAACTGTTATAATTTTTTTTAAAAAAACATAACAAGAGCTTAAATTTTTATTTTGAAACCAGTAAACTGAACTAAAAAAGGTAAAATAAATTTTAGAAGATAATTAAACAAGTGAATGTTAATCATTTCCTTATACCGTACGTAGTACGGGTAGAATACTAGTTGAAACTAAATCAAATTAAAAGACTGGAATAATTCCTCTGCTCCCATTGGACCAAATTCTAGGATAACTCTTCTTTCGTCCAAAAATTCTATCTAATCTTCGCCTAATCTATCTAACCTTCCCCTTTTAATGAAATACTGTGATGACAAAGATGTCCTTTTTCGTTTTCTTCCCTTTTTCTTGTTTCTAAAAAATAAATATAAAAGACAAAATAAAAGAAAAATAGAGCTTCCTTATTGGTCGAGGCATTAAAGTCTCTCTCCTCCCCTCCTCTTCTCCATTACTCTTACGTAACCAGACCTCCCTCCCAACCATAACCATTAATTATTTTCATCTTTTCTTTCCTTTTCTTCCTTGTTGCCGATAAGAATAGTTTTAAGGATGTTGTGCTGATAAGAAGTCTGCATCTCTTTCCATATTGTATGAAATGTAAGTGAAGTTTTTTTATTGGTAATCATGTAAGTGAAATTTGTTTCTTTATCTCTCATTTGGATCCATTGCTTCATTAGGTTAGTTTGAATTCTCGTTATCCTTCTGATTTGTTTTCACATTTGCACGTAGGTTAAGAATTAGACTAGAGGTAGATGAGTGAATTCGTTGTAATCCATGAAGTTGGGACAGTTATTTAACGATTTGTACAACCTGTACAACTCTTATAAATCAATGTTGATTATTTTTATTTTTCAGAGAACAGATGGATGACATTCGTGGGGTAGTTATACATTTCGACTATGGAGGTTATTATTCAGAAGAGGGAGAAGATGTACGGTGGAACCAAAAAAATCGAAATGTTTATAGTTTAGTGATGAAGGGAACTTTGGAAGATGTGACTTATTCTCGGTTGGTTGAAAGAATTGGAAAGAAGATTAAGGTTGATGAATCTACCATGAAGCTTGTTCTAAGCTATATTCCGTTGATAGTGGATCCCAAAAGACCTTCATATATTTTGGATGATGATGATGTTTTAGGATATTTAATTGACGTCAACAAAGAACAGTGCAGAAATGTTCTTCATGTGGAGCTCATTGAATTTGTCTCAGAAAACCAGAGTTTTGAGCATCTTTCAGGGAATGAGGAGCTTGTAAGGGATGATAGAGCTAATGAGGGTGTCATTTCTCTTAACGCAGTAAAGGAGCATTTAGGAGAAGATGATAAGATGGCCATTATTCCCCAATTTTCAGGTGATGAAAATGTTACACGAGACAAAGTAGTGTACATGGATAATGCTGATATGCATTATGAGGTTGATATCACACGTGACTCACAAGCAGATGAGATTGTTACCACACGTGATTCACAAGAGGATGAGGTTGTGCATGTTGAATGGGACGATGGCATTGATCTAGATATTGGTTAACAATTTGGAAGTAAGGAGGAAGTGAAAGAGTTAGTGGATAAAGCTGTGCATGAGAACTGTTTTGAGGTTATTACTGTGAAGTCAACACCTATGCTATACTTGTTAAAATGTCGTGGGCAAGGTTGCAAATGGTATTTACGAGCAGCAAAGAGTGAAAATTCAAAATTTTTCTCGGTGAGAACGTATCATAAGATGCATACATGCTCTCGGACCTCGGTTGACTAGATCTACATCCAGAAATTTAAAGAAAGGCACACCACAATTGGTTGCATCTATGTTGCATGAAGATTATCCGGGTAAATTTAAAACTCCACCTCCAAAAAGTCTCATTGATTTGGTTCAAGTAAAACTTGGTGTTAATGTTTCATATTCAACCGCTTGGAGAGGGAGAAAGCAAGCTGCTAGTGATGTGCGAGGTAGTCCGGATGAGAGTTTTCATAGGCTGCCTTCCTACTTGCACATGTTAAAGAAGATGAATCCCAATACAATGACACGAGTAGAAGTGGATGATAAGAACCAGTTTAAATATTTATTCTTTGCATTGGGAGCTTGCATTGAAGGATTTTAGGCCATGAGAAAGGTGATTATCATAGATGGTACTCATCCGAAGACTTTACATGGTGGAGTTCTTATTGTTGCTGCTGCTCAAGATCCAGATCATCATCATCCCATTGCTTTTGGTGTTGTTGATGGTGAAAATAATGCAAGTTGGAAGTGGTTTTTGACTATGCTGAAAACACTAATACCAGATGATCCTAAGCTTGTGTTGGATTCTGATAGAAATGGAAGCATCATCAATATGGTCAACGAGGTCTACCCACAGTCAAAGCATGGATACTGCATATATCATTTATGTCGGAATATGCAATCGCATGTGTCACATGTCAGGAAAGATGTTCTTGCTAAAAAATTCATTGTTTGTGCTCAGGCTTATACACAGTCTGAGATCCAAAAGCTGTATGATGATTTTATAGAAAGGTATCCTGCTGCTATTAAGTATCTGGATGGCAGTGTTCATGAGAGCAAATGGGCGAGATGTTATTTCCCAGGAGAAAGATACAACATAGACAGTACAAATTGTGTTGAATCTCTCAACAGTGTTTTTGCAGAGACAAGACAGTATTCGTTGTTGCCAATGATTGATGTGATTGTGGCAAAGATATCTGAGTGGTTTAATAAATATAGGAAGCTTTTTTCTAGAGTACCAGGAACACAAGTACTAGTGCCGCGTGTGCATGGTGAATTGCACAAGCTATGTCCAACTGCGAGGAAGTTAGTGGTGCACGATCTAAACAGCTTTCTACTGGAGTACAACGTGATGGGCCGCGATGGAAAATGTTATTTGGTTGACTTGAGGATGAAAACATGCAGCTGTAACTGTTTCGATATTGACAAATATCCATGTCTGCATGGTTTAGCTGCTATCATAAAGTATTCAAAAGCAGCAAACGTTGAGGTGCCTGAAATACATGATTTTTGTTCTAAATATTATTGGATGGAGCAGTGGGTCTTGGCGTATTGTAGGACAATCTTCCCAGTACCTCATCATTCTGATTGGGACGTTCCCGAGGAAATTCAAACTCAGCATGTGTTACCTCCATATTATGAGAAAAAGAAAGGAAGAAAACAAGTGACTAGAATTCCATCAGTTGGAGAAAGCAGAAAAAAGAGTAAGAGTAAGAGAAAAAATACTCCCTTGTCGAGCTGTCTTAATGGTGAAAGTTCTGGATGTTGATTGTGTTTCATTTGTGTTTGATTTGTGGTTGTTTTTTAAACAGATTTATGGTTTTTATTTGTGTTTCGTAAACTTTATTTATGTTTTAAGGATGTTATTTTATGTCATGAGATTTTATTTGGTTTTACTAGGTACAGTTCAAGTGGACCACAATAACTAGTATATTGGAAAAACTTGTACAACTCGTACAACTTATACAACTTGAACTTGTACAACTCGTACAACTTGTACAACTCGTACAACTTGTATAACTTGAACTTGTACAACTAAAACAATACAACTTATACAACTAGAACAACATGTACAACTAGTTAAATGTAATTATGTGTTTGGTTAAAAGAGCCAAACATTTTCATATGAAATTAGCAAGAAAATGCTAAAATATGTCTACTACACATAAATTTGGCAATATATTTGTGATGATTTTTTTAAACATTTGTTAGATAAACAACATATTTTCACATGTTCTACCTTATACTTTTAAGGTTATTTTAGAAATATCAATCTTTTAAAAACGGAAAAGAGACTATACACATTTTTATTTATATGTAATCAATTAGATACATTCTAAATGTTGGGTAGTCACACAAAAACATAAATACAACTGAAAAAAAATAGTTTCATATACGATACTACTAATTATATATGTAAACCATCAAAATACAACTCTTTACAAAGCTGTACAACTAAAAGTTTTGAATACAACTTTGCAGTAAAAAATTTTTTGGTAGTTTGATATGATAGCACATGTTTCCCACATTTTAATTATTCTGTTTTTTTTAGATTTAACATTTTTTCCCTGTCTTATTTTGACAAGGAAATAATACAAGTTGTACCAATTTGTACTAGTTGTACTTCTAGAATTATATCTGCAAAATAACTGATTATAATGGAGCAACCACAAACGTTTCAAAAACCTGCAACATTTCATACAATATTTCATACAACATTTAAAAACCTTCGACAAGCGTTCATACAACACAATTATTTAAAAATCTGCAACCATAAAATGAGTTCACAAACACACACTATATTACTCACTTGGGAACAAAAGGAGTAACACAGACACTTGAAGGTTTTTTCATCCTTTTAGGCCTTGGCGTTTTCTTCTTCCTAGCAAGTTGCTTAACACGTTTGCCATTAATTATAGAATGACCATACGGTTCAACCATCTTCTCGACAGCTTCATCATGACCAGCGTTTGGAACTATCTTCTCGACAGCTTCATCTTGACCAGCATTTGGAGTATCTGGAGCTTCTGAAACTGTCTTCTCCGGAGCATGACCAGCGTTTGGAACTGTCTTCTTGACAGCTTCATCCTGACCAGCATTTGGAGTATCTGAAACTTCTGAAACTGTCTTCTCTGCAGCATCAATACCAGCGCTTGGAACTGTCTTCTCCACAACTTCATCCTGACTAGCATTTGGAGTATTTAGAGCTTCTGAAACCGTCTTATCAACAGAATCATGACCAGCGTTTTTAGCCCGTGGAACAGTCTTCTTGACAGATGCTATTCAAAAATTTTAAAAACATTCTCAAATATCATTAAGATTCACCAATAATATTTTATAGAAATGTGTTATACCTGCAGTTCCACCGGTTTCAAAGTTGTTCATACGGTGACTTCCTCTCCAATAATCATTAAACTGAAAACCCATACTTTCTTCACTCAGCTTTCCGTTGACATATTGTTCCACAGCACACATCCTTCCATTCAGCTCTTCAAAACTTCTGATTAATTTTATCCTGAAAGCCTTCTTGCATCGACTTCAGCATCACCATCATCTGCTGTAACTGCTCCTTCAGATATACATTTTCAGGCTCAGCAGGTTTCTCAGGTTGCTCTTCTTCTGCCTTGGGTTCAGGTTCATATGCCCGTCCTTCAATGTCTAATTTCCACAGATCCTCCCACCAAATCTTTCCATTTCTTCTGCGTAGAACCTTCTTCCAACTATCTGCAATAGGATCTAGGTCATCTTCGTCCTCATTTAAATCATAATCTTCCATGATGCGAGCCATAAGAATTCTCTCACCATCCTTGGGCTCTAAAATACTGCAAATAACCTGCAACAATAAAAAGAAATTGATACCAAGAACCCCCTCTACTACCAAAATTACAAAAAAACATTGACCTTCGAATCATCAAGCGTCTGATATAGTTCTCCGAGACCATATCCTGTTGACCCCGAATCTCTGAACTTCCCTTTACACATTCTTGGACACTCAGTTTCAGGGCTTTTCAGAGGTACCCGAAATTTTGTCTCAATGCTGAGACGCATTCAAACGCCGAAAGCTACACACAATCATCAAATTTTATATCAAAAGGGATGAATCAGAACCGAGATGGTTATAACCATTTGGCGAATCTGTGCTTGTACAACGATTTTCTTCCCGTCAGAGAGAGTTCCCTCACAATGATGAAGTGACGGGTAAGCAGCGTAATGGTTGGAGAAGAAGACGTGATTGGTTGGAGCTAGATTGATTTCTCTTTATTGTTTAACGGTGGCCACCCGAGGAGAAAGATGCGTTAAATGACCACCGAAGAATCGCCGGAGGTTTCAACCAGTTTCATGATCATGGCTCGATATTGTTGTAAGCTTAGACGAAGGGGCTATATAAGAGGAGAAAGAGGTAGGTGGAAGGATACCATCTTGAAGATAGGAACAAAGAATTGAATTGAACGGGTAGTAGTGGTATGGGTCATCGTAATAACACCGTAACGCCGTTTTACAGAAATCGGGACCGATGGTGAAGTGGAGGAGTCGACGTCGATTGCTACGGATAGTGGGCGGGAATGATAAATGGGAATGATAAATTGGCAGAGTTATAATGCACCAGTGACAATTGTTGTTAAGCCTATTTACACTAAAGAGAAGAATGACATGATGAAGATATTGTTTTTTAATGGTTGGTTTTCCATACTGATGTGGATAGCCTAAACACTCACCGTATTCCCCTTTTATTTATTGTATGATATGCAAATTGTGTTAAAAACCATATATATGCAATATATATATATATTAGAATAGCCTTTTGTCGTAAAAAAAGTATATATATATATATATTTATTAGGCACACATATAAAGTAGAATAATAAATGTGGTGAAAATAGAAAAACAAAAAGAAACAAAAGCTCTCGTCCTCTTCGTTGGCGTTCCCTTCGCGGTGGCCGGTGGTTCTCCTACCAGCGGTCACCTCTCTGTTTGATCTCTCCGGTTTTAGTCTCTGCTTTTCCTCTCTGTCTTCTATTTGTATGGTTTGGTCTCCTTGTTGGTGTCTCTGGAACTATTTCTTGTTGGAAATAGATCTGTGTTTTAGTTGTTCTTCTGCGCAGCTGGAGCACTGGCGAGACTTTGAACCATGATGTGAAGCTAGAGAGCTCGGGTTTGGAGGTGGTTTGTGTGGTTTTAACCGGATCTGGGTTAGATCTGGCGGATCTGTGACAAGGTTTCAGTTGAGGCTTCACCGGTGGTGAAGAGGTTCTCCTTCCTTGTCATTTCATTTACCCTCAACCTCTCCGTTCTTCGACCTGTGGAGATCCTCGATCTAAGTGGTATAGAATATCTGGTTTCCATTGTTATGTGGAAATTTATGCTGTGCTCTGTTGTGCATGAATTTTAAAGAAAATCATTAGCCCTCTTTTGTTGTTTGGTCTCTATACTTGCAATTTTTTGAGTTCTTGATGTGGTAGTGAATGCTTCCTATCTCCTGCTGCCGGTTTCTCTGTGTTTTCAGTGGTTTCAGGTGGTATTGACTTCGTCTATCTTTAGATCTGTTGAGATTAGAGTGTTGGTTGTATGGCTTTTATCGAGGCGTAGCTTGAACGCATGAAGTGTGTCGCTGCTTTATCCGGAAGAGGATGAGAACTATGAGTGGTTCTTTCTTGTTGGGTTATAAAGTCTGGTTCTGTAGGTGAGAGAGATGTGCTCTCAGGGTTCATAGAAGTTGATGTTATCGTGTGGTAGGCCGCGGGCGACAACAATAAATCTCGTTCAGAAACGTCATGTGATGTTGGAAGGTTGCAAGTGAAGTGTGCTAACTTCTTGATGGATTTTTTTATTTATCCTTGTTGTAGTTTCTGTGTTCGGTATGCTAGTAAGTTGTAAGTCACCCTGGTGTGGGTTCTAGCTGCGTGTCTGTGGGCTTGTGTTTCTGGGCATTTCTAGTTTTTGCGCCAGCTTTTGTATTCCTCCTTTGAATGAAATTAACAACTTGATGGAAAAAAATATGGTGTTAGTACATTGTTAACCTGAAAATGTAGTGTTAATATATTTTAATTTTTTGATAAAAAAGTAATTTAATAAATTCCTTATCCGTACATAGTACGGGCCCAAACACTAGTAATAAATAAGTATACAAATTACGGGTTTTCATAACTGGGTCTAGAAGAGCCAAGTTGTTTTTAGGAGAAATTAGTGTTAGATTTGTACTTGTAACATGTGACTTTTAAATGATAGCTTTCGACCCAACTAGTCTATATTTTTTATTTGAAAAATAAATTTGCTGATTTGTCGTATTTTTCATAATTTTAAATTTAATCATATTTTATGCTCAATTATTAAATTTAATAAATAAATAATTTTAATGATTTAGCTGATAATTTTATCATTATCTTGAGAATAATTAAAAATCATAATGATAATATCATAGTTAAATTTATATTATATTTACTTTAGTAATATTTAATTATTATTTATACATTTATATTATATTTGGTTTGGTAATATTAAACTGACATTTTTTTGTTCACTTACCGACTCTATTTTAATATATATATCATAAAATATAATGAATCATCTTATTTTAAGATAAATTTCTTGGAACAATCAAAATCACTCATTATTATAATTTCTGAAAATGTTGTCAAAAAAGTATTTTTTCGTTCTCGTGTTAAAATTAGAACGTTTAAAGTCTTTATTACCCTCAATAAATAGTTAGATTAGATTTGTTAATATATAATTACTCACAAACTAAAAACCAATTTCATTAATTTGATAATTTTTCATTATCTAAAAATATTATATATTATATCATCCAAAAATATTTACATCATAATATTTTAAAAATAAATATAAATCTTTGTATATAATTTTATGTATATATGAATGTTTTTAAGTTTATTTATGAGAAAAATATATTTATTAAAATAATTTTTATTGTATATAAAATTTAATATTTAATTAATTATTAAATATCTCAAAAGCATGAAAGTAAATTAATGTAATGGTTTTTGAACTGATAATATATCTATTTATAATTTTGTTGTAAAATTTTTGAGCCCACAAGTACGGGACAAAACTCCTAGTATACATGAAACAAGTTGAACTGGTAAATTATGAAAACACACAAAATTAGGAAAAGGGTTTATTAGAAAATTAATAATACACGTCAGTAGTTTATTAACTTAGGTGTAGCTTGCAGGCAACGGCAAGCCCTTGACGATGCCACAGAGGTTAGTGTTGAGGGGGATGTTGTACTCGTCCCTTAGTGATTTCTCTGGTGATAGAACACTAACATACAACTGCTCTCCAAGGTATCTCCTCTCCCAGTTCTCAGACCTGATGTTCCACATACCAGCATTGTCGAATGTCAATAGGATAGCTGACCATGACTTGGGGTAAACTTGCACCGTATGTCTGCTAACCGCATCGAGCAAGTTGTAGTTGTTTCTCTTTTGAGGTGTCCACCTCCCTGGCTCAGAACTACAAGAAAGTCCCAAAGTTACTTAGAAGAGAAAGACATAGAGATAAAGAAAAGGGTTAACAAGGTGCTTACGCTACTGCGAAGAAGGAATAACCATCCAAATGGAATGATTGCATGCTCTTCTCGTGGTTCTCGAAAATGATCTCTACAAAAGTACGGAAAGTGATGTTGAGAACATTAGGCTGCACGGTCAATGTTGTGATTTTGGCTGCTGGCTCGTCCTTGATGACGTTGTACTTGAACACCTTTTCTGCCATCTGGAAGTACTCAGCTAACTTTAAAGGTGTCTCGGTGTCAACGTGTGATACACCGTTGAAACCAAACCTGACTTTACCGTTTACCATGCTCCTAGAGGTTACAAGCTTTATGGTACGTGTGATGTTGATCTTCCCATAATGGTACGATCCCTGTGGGTTGGGCCTTGCAGCACTAGCGGTGAGGTTCCACCTGAAAGATCTGAACTGGTTCAAAGACCAAGCCCAACCGACAGGAGCCTTGGGGAGCTCAGTGGAAGCCTGCACCTTGCTTCCTGCGTACCGGATCACACCCACGGTGCTCAGTTCTTTCTTTAAGAACCTAGTTGATGCAACCATGTAATAGTCCATAGCTGCCTGGTTAGCAGTCACAAGAACTGAAAAGCACTGTCCAACGTGAACATCGAGTGAGTCATAGTCGTTCTGAAGAACATGAGAGCCTTCCATCTCCACAAGCTTCAACTTGTGGTTCTGGATCCTGAAGTTAATAGTAGACTTGAATCCAACATTGCAGAGCCTGTACTTGTATGTCTTTCCTGGCTTCATCGTGAACAAAGGCTCGTTCTTACCCCCAACTTTTCCGGACTTTCCATTGATCAAAACACCATTAGGCAATCCAAGGGTGCGTCCACTGTCAAGGAAGTTCTTGAGAGCGGTGTGGCCACTTGTGTACCAGTCACCGATGAGGACAGTGTAATCATCCTCAGGGTCAGCGTAAGTAACGGGAATAAGGAGACGACTGTTGACACGGAGACCACCAAAACCACCAGCAAAACGGTGGAGAGAAGTGGTCGGGTAATAGAAGTAGGAACCGATCTGGTCCTTTGGTTGGAAATGGTAAGTAAAGTTCTGTCCTGCTGGGATGGGGCATGAAGTCCCAGCCACGCCATCTTGCCAGCAATTCTTCCTGTGCTGGATCCCACTCCTGCAACCACACTCCATCAATACTCATATCACATAGGTTGTTGAAAAATACACTACCGGCTTGTTTAATTTTCCTTAATAACAAATGATCATAATCTAAGAAAGCATGGGACTTATTTGGTCAAGTTACCATGTCAAGAGGAAAGGCTCGTCAAGTTTGTTGAAGACATTGATGACGACGTTGTTGTTAGAGGTTGAGTTTAGGTTGGGACCAGGAAACTGACCGTTGATGAGAATCACCTTTTGAGGAACACCGAGAGGTGAGGCTGTTCCGTAAGTTACGTTCCATGTATAGAAGAAGTACGGGTCGCCTGCGTTCACTATAGCCACCGTAGAGATGAGGCAGACCAACACCGTCAACAACCTCCCCTCCATCTCTCTCTCTCTCTCTCTCTCTGTCTCTCTAGAGGAAGAAGAGATTTATTGGTTTCTGTGTTATGTATAATTAACCCTTTTCCTAAAAATAATAATAAAAAAGAATTCCCTTAAAAAGCAAGCTTTGCTCTGATGAATACTCTTGAAGTTTGGGTGTTTCAAAGTATTTATGCATGGAAACATATAACTTATTTTGCAAGGTACCGTTGCCATATTTTGCGTTTCATCTCTAATTCAATTTTCTATATGTGAAAATGGTGAGGCAACAAACATATAAAACATCTTTCTCTCTGTTTCTCTTTCTGGTTATGAAGGTTCCTGAACTTAAATCACAACAGATCGTATTCTAATAATGGAGATGTCCCTAACGATGTTTAATTAAACGTCAAAAGAATGTTACCCGAACAATTTCGCCATGACAAAATTGTAACCAAAATAATATATGGATTAAGCTAAACATAATTTCAGAATTGAAATACCAACATTATCTCAAGTGGGTTTATAAGCAAAAAAATATATTAATATTTAATAAATTTAATTATTGAATTAAAGTTGTAATATTTGAAAGTAAACTGACAAGTTTTATCAGAGTATACGACTATCTTACAGTTTTCCATTTTAATCTCGTTTTTTTCTTTTATTTATTCTTGAATTATTATTCTATATACCACTAATGAAAATGTTTATATTGAAAAAAAATATAATTCTGGACATTCCAAATATTAGAAAATAAAGTTTGATCGTTATTTCTTTGCAGTTGAAGTTTGATAATTGTTCTGAAAATTTTGATTTTTTTTTTTGTGCATTGGTATGGTTTTAAATTTATTAAGTTTTTTTCGTTCGTTTCACATCATTTGCTCTATCCGACGAACTACTTGTTCTACTTTGTTCCACATCCAATCATTTTGCGTTTTAATTAGTACCACATATTCCATTATCATCATTCGACCTCTAATTCCTTATTATTTGGTTATTCTCACATTAATCAATTTGTATAACTATTTCAGCTGGGCCTAGATAGTTAAACTGTATCCAACATATGGTATAAGAATTTCTCTAACTCACCGATATATGGCTCAGCTTTTATAAAATATTACCATATTGCCCTTCTTATTAATCGGGAGTAATTGGCAAAAGATAAAGATTAATTTAAAAAAATAAATGTTCACTCAACTGTCGTGGCGTTTCCCTATCCCACGATATCCGTTTTTACTTTACCATTCCTTTCTCCGTAAAGTAAAACAATTTCTTCTCTTTCATCACCACCACAAATTCACACAGTGTGTTGCCGGAGTTGAAGCTGTTCGTCACCGCGATTGTACTTCACCCACCCAAGATTCGGAACACCGGAGGTAACCAACTCCTCTTATAACAGCAAGAACGCATTCGGTACTCCGGTGAGTTCGATTTTACTTTTCTTGTTGGTCGGAATTTCAAGTTACGCCGACCTGAATTGGGTCTTCTTCTCGGTTTCGTTATTCTTTTCAACTATACGAGAGCTTTAATTGTCTGTCTCTGCTATGGAGTGTATTGATTTTGTGGTCTTTGCCCGTGGTAGTCAATTCCAGATAGAAACAAAAATCGATTACGTGCATGTGTTTGGAAGATTGTGACAGTAATTGAATCGTGGTCGCTTTCAGTTTTCTGTTTATTTGGTTTTCACCCGTTCTGTACACGAAATTGGGTTTTTGAAATGAAAGTGGTCTACCTGTTTTGTCTGAGAGTCTGGCTATTTCATAAATCTGGACATACTAGACCATTTCTGTACTACGAACAGCGGTATAGTGTGTGAATAACATAGTGATTTCGTTTACTATTCCATCTAAGGTGGCAAACTGTTTTATGTTTTGTATTGGTTTCATTCTATAGTGTTGGTTATTGCCATTTCGGTGGGAACATTTAGTAAATATCAGACTGTCTATATGTTTCATTTTCATGTTTCTGTGTTTTGATCCGTTGTTATTTGTACAATATCTGAGTATATTGAATTGTAAGTGATTTTTGTTAAGTTTGCAACCTCTTCTACTGCATATTTCTGCACATAGTAGATGATTTCTCTCACCGGAATCGCATGATAATATGTATATAGAATAGTAATATAGGTAGCTATTCTATATACTGTCACACTCAGTCTTACGGATTTTATTGTTTTCATGCTTTGCAGAGGAAAAATGGACGAATTAGGTCTTCCTCTGAGAATGTTTGAGGCGGGTTCGAACCAACAGGGCGGAAACGGGTTAATAACTACTTCAACCTACGGTGGATTGACATCATAAAGAGTGCACTAGAGGAAGAAGACAAGCAAATGTTGATTGACTCGCAGTTCGGGAGAGTTTTGCAGATGGGTTCGCATACTTTTTCAGTCATGTTCCTCCATTACTGCCTCTCACGTCAGTTGATAACTGCCAAAGAGTATGAACTTTGGTGGATCTTCGTTGGGAAGCCTATACGCTATGCCATACAAGATTTTGCTCTGGTCACCGGACTGAACTGTGGCGATGGCGTTGGGTTAACGGGAGAAGCCGATAAAGGTATTGGGCGAGGGAAGGCGTCCGGTAAAGGCAAATCATCTATGTCAATATGGGATGATTTATTTCGTGGGGAGGAGAAGCCCACACCTGGATGGATCATGGAGCGGCTTGTGAAGGTTAAAAAATACAAGGATGGGTTAACCCGTTTGCGGCTTTCATTGTTGGTATTGGTGGAAGGTATTTTGTGTCCAACTTGTGGGACAACAAAAATCAGACCCGAAGTAGTGAGCATGCTTGGTAATCTTGACGCTTTCCTGAAGTATCCATGGGGCAGGGAGTCGTTTTTGCTTACTGTTAAGAGTACGAAAGCAAGATCTGCTGTTAATTATGTGAAGGATACAATGGCAATTCAAGGATTTACCCATGCGATGGTATTGGTTACAGTGGCTGCATGTCCTTCTATCATTATGAAGACTGGCGGTGCGGATCCTCTAGCAGATTCCACCCTTTCCAGCGAAGAAATTATCAGGAGGGTTGTTGAGAGAAAGTTGGTGGTCAACATTGTCTCGGCCAAGACGGTTGATGAACTGGGACAGGTTAGGCACAATTTGGTCTATGTTATATAAATGCTATTCTATTTAAGAATATAGACTATACTATTTACTATCCATACTACTTTACTTGAATCTTGTTTACTAACAATGATTACTTACTTTGTCTACCTTATATTTGTGTTGCAGGCATATGTCAGGTCTTTGATTAGCTCAGATGAAGAGGGGGAGGATCTTTATTGTGGGTTGGGAGATAAGGAAGATACGAGTGTTGATACCATGGTTGCTTTGATTGACGATGATTACCCCTTTGAGCATAACACTTGGTCAGGTGGTGTGAAAGCGGAGGAGGTTAAACTGAAGAAGGGTCATGCACAAACTTCGGAGTCAAGTGACGAAAATGTTCCCGAGCCGGTTGAAAAGGATAATGTTCATCATGGTGGCGTAGAGAGTGGTGGTTACCCTGGAGATCCGAGAGGGCAATCATCAGCTAACCCCTCCGGTGCCCCACCTGGTGGTGAGAGATTCCATTTTGATTTCCGATCATTACTTAGGCGTGCAGCTGACGGATACGAAGAGAAGGTGATTGCAATGTTTGAGGGCTATATTCTGAGTTTGAAGGGCCATTTTAATTCCAAAGTGGGTGGCCTTCATACCGAGTTACAATCAGCTACATCCGCGATTGGCCAGTTGGAGAGTAAGGTCACAGGGGAGTTTGAGAAGATCAATCAGTTATTGAAGTCTCGGTTTAGAGATGATGATATGGGACCAACGTATGAGTTCAGTCCACAGAGTCGGTTCCCAGGTCAGGATGATTATTTCAACAATTCAGAGGTTAATCCCGATAGACCCACAACACATACTGGTGCTACAGATGGTGTGGGTACCCATATAGAGTTCGTTGTAAGTGTCTATACTATGCTTGTCTTATATTGCATGCTATTCCATAATTACAATAGACTATTCTATATCTTATCATGTATTTTATATTATCATTCAGTCAACACAGCGAGATGTAGAGGATGTTGCTGCAACAGGGACTGCCTCGGTTGGTTTGGATGCGAACCTGGATGAAGGAGAAAGGGGGGGAGGATTATCTCCGGGTAAACAGACTGACTCAACTGATGGAGTTGAATTCAGATCTGAGACAGGGGTGAGGATAAGGGAGCTGATCATAGTGGACATGACCCCATAAACGTGGAGGTATGTGCTAAAAATTATGTTCTATTTAATACCTTTCTATGCAGTTTGTGCAGTTAGATATTTTTCATATTGATATTGCTCACTGATATTTTCATACCATTTTAATTTCAAAGCTCTCGTCATCGGTAAACGTCGCATCCCCTTCCAATGTTGATGCTCCCATTTCTGCATCTGTGCAAGGGACGTCTGCATGTAGTGTCGAGGAACAGGAAGGACCCGCCAATCCTCCATCTCGAGTTGATGTGGTAAGACTGAGTAGAAACCTGATAAGCAGCCCAAATTTGGGCATTGTGTTAATATTATAATAATTTATATTGCCTCAGTAAATTGACAAATGTGGTTAATCCGTCTAGGAACCAGTGAATGTATCATCGGAATACCCCATTGATGACCCAGTGTCTGGCCTCGTGAATAAAATTCTATCAGACGCCGGTGTTGATAAAGTAAGTTTTCTATTCTATATTGTATACAAAATCTATATATCTATACTATTTGGCGACTTATACTATTCCATTATTTGGCTTTTACAGGAGTCCCTTCGACCCTCCACTAGTTCTGGAACTGTGAATTTAGGGTCCACTGCTGTACCTCAGACATCATCTGATGCCATTCCGGAGAAAGTGGGTACTGATGGTGTGCATGACGATCGCGGTGAGGATGTTGTCGGGAAGAAGGGTGATGATGTGGATGAAGATGATGTTACAATTACTAAGGTTCAGGTATAATGCTTTAACATCTTCCCATCTCGTATGTTAAGTGTGTTTGAAGATTTGATATTAACATAATAACTTTATGTTAATAGGCTGGGCGAGTGAACACTGATGCAGCCGGTGGTCAAGCAGATGGTGGCAGACGTGTTAGTACACGTACACATACAATTCCCAAACAATACACTCCTCCTGCACCCACCGTCCGTAGGAAAGAAGGAAACAAGAAAGTGCCTCGTCGAATGGATGATAATTCACCACCTCCTAAACGTGTGAAAAAGGTGTCGGTTGAGCCAAGTAACCCAAAGCCACCTACTCAAGAAAAAGCCACATTTATAGGTGGCTTCTCGCATTTACTCCTCCAACCCCAGCTGCAAGAGAGGCCTTTCTGAAGAAAATGGTCGAGGCAAAGTAAGTGGCAACCATTTCACTATTCCAATTTTATTTGAAAACAACATATTCAATATGATATAGTATGGTTAATTTCATTTGAAAACAAACTATTCCATACGATATAGTATGGTCTATTTGGTATTCAGATAACTGACTATATTAGCATTTTCCTTCAGATCAAATGCACCATCTCTCGGGTCAGTCATTTCTATTGCTTCTCTGCATGATATGTTTAATTGCACCGGTGTTTGTTCGTATGAGGTACGTTATACCCCTTATTGCTTTCCATAAATTTGATCAATATGTCCACTGTTTTTATTTATGTGTATATTGTAGGCGGTGGATCGTGTTGTAGGTTGGATAAGAAAGAGGCGTGACAGCAATCTATCTTCAAAATTTGACATCATCCCTCCAACTTTCTTTATGGAGCTACTCCGCAGTTATCCTGCTTTTGAAGCCATGCAAGATAAGGACGCCTTCACTTTTCTGATGTCTCTGCGCAGTCAGTTCATGCACCGGCCACAGTGGTTTACGCAAGTAGATTTTCTCTACACTCTGATGCTGGTTAAAGACCGTCACTGGATTGGCATGATAGTAGATTTTCCGATGTGGGCCATCTATGTGGTGGACGCGAACCAGACATGTCCTACTACTTCTGTGATAAAAGATGTCCTCAAACCGTTATCGATTATGATGCCTCACATGATATCGAGGTTCTGTCTAACTTCGCGACCTCGTGAGTTGAATTACCTTCCGTTCCCCATATATAGCTTAGATATACCGGTTCTACTTGAACATCCAGGTATTGGCAGCCTTTCTAATAAATTTATGTTTACCATCGTCTAGTCCATACTATTGTGTCATAATTTACTATACTATATTGGGAAACCAGTATAGTATTCCATACAAAATTCTTTCTGAGCCTTTTTTGTTCTTAGGGTACTCCGCGGTTGTGGCACTGATTCTGTTAGAGATCTCTGCCGTGGGGAAGCCTTTGATTGATCTGTCTCTGACTGAAGAGGAGGTTAGTGTTGTAGCGGAGAACTATGCGATATCTACGCTTGCTATGTTTTAGGTGGTTCACTCTAATCCTGCAGTTTAGTCGTTTTCCAAACTTTGCTACTTTATGTTCATTCGTGTGTGATGTTATCCACAATGTGTTACTGAACTTTCTTTTCCCCTACCTCTTTATGTTGTAATTTGTGATACTGTGTTTCGTCAGAATAACAAACGATGATTTCTTATCATTAACTTATGATGTCTTCAGTTACATGTCGGTCCATTCCATGCAATTAATATAGTATGTTGATAAGGTATATATATTTAATTTTGTTCATTTTCCTATTCTGTCATACTGTCCTATACTATATTGATAAGGCATATATCTAGTTTTGTTCAGTATCCTATTCTGTCATACTGTACTATACTATATTGATAAGGTATATATTTAGTTTTGTTCAGTATTTCCATACTATTTGTCTTTAGCGTGTATAGTAATGATTGTATTATCGTGGGAAACTAATTATTCATATATGACGGTTGATAAGTTTTAGTTAAAAGGTGTAATGGTATTGGTTTAGGGTTATGGGGTGGGGGTGAGTTTGGGTTTAGATTTCAATAAGGGTGGGTGTTGGTGTTTAGATTTTGTATTATTAAAGGGGTTATTGTATTGAGTTTAGGGTTATTAGTCTGTGAAAAAATGGTATAAGTAAGACAACCTCAAAGCTTGAGGCTTATATAAGATATGAGCAAATACTGGAGAAAGGAATTGGCAGCCTTTCTAGTAAATCTTGTTCACTATCATCAACTCCATACTATTCTGTCATAATGCACGATACTATATTTAGCATCTTATATGAATACTAGACATTCCTTCTATATTCCATATTGTTAAAATTATCTTGGGCCACTCACTATTCCATATATGACGGTTGGTAAGTTTTAGTTAAAGGGTGTGATGGTATTTGGTTTTGGGTTAAGGGTGGGGGGGGGGGGGGGGGGGGGGGGGGGGGGGGTTTGGGTTTAGTTTTGAACGTCGAAAATCTTATATGGATACTAAACATTCGTTCTATATTTCATACTGTTAAAATTATCGTGGGCCACCTCACTATTCCATATATGACAATTGATAAGTTTTAGTTAAAGGGTGTAATGGTATTGGGCTTAGGGTTAATGGGTGGGGGATTTTGGGTTTAGTTTTCAATAAGGGTGATGTTGTTTAGGTGTTTAGGTTTTGTATTATTAAAGGGGGTATTGTATTGGGTTTAGGGTTTATGGGGGATGGTGGGGGTTTGGGTTTAGTTTTCAATAAGGGTGGGGTGTTGATGTTTAGGTTTTGTATTATTAAGGGTGTATTGTATTGGGTTTAGGGTTATTAGTCTGTGAATATATGGTATAAGTAAGACAACCTCAAAGCTTGAGGTTAATATGAGATATGAGAAAATAGTGGAGAAAGGTATTGACAGCCTTTCTAGTAAATTTTTGTTTAGTATCATCAATTCCATATTATTCTGTCGGAAGCACTATACCATATTTAGAATCTTGTATGAATACTTGACATTCCTTCTATATTCCATACTGTTAAAATTATCGTGTGCCACTCACTATTCCATATATGACGGTTGATAAGTTTTAGTTAAAGGGTGTAATGTAATTGGGTTTAGGGTTAAGGGGTGGGTGGGTGGGTGGGTGGGTTTAGTTTTGAACGTAGAAAATCTTATATGAATACTAAACATTCATTCTATATTCCATACTATTAAAATTATCGTGGTCCAGAGTTAATGGGTGGGGGTGGGGGGGTTGGGTTTAGTTTTCAATAAGGGTGGGGTTGTTGGTGTTTAGGTTTTGTATTATTAAAAGGGGGTATTGTATTGGGTTTAGGGTTTATGGGGGGTAGTGGGGGTTTGGGTTTAGTTTTCATCAATTCCATACTATTCTGAATAATGCACTATACTATATTAAGAATCTTATACGAAAACTAGACATTCATTCTATATTCCATACTATTAAAATTATCGTGGGCCACTCACTATTCCATATATGACGGTTGATAAGTTTTAGTTAAAAGGTGTAATGGTATTGGGTTTAGGGTTAAGGGGTGGGGTGGGGTTTAGTTTTGAACGTCAAAAATCTTATAGGAATACTAAACATTCCTTCTATATTCCATACTGTTAAAATTATCGTGGGACACTCACTATTCCATATATGGCGGTTGATAAGTTTTAGTTAAAGGGTGTAATGGTATTGGGTTTACGGTTAATGGGTGGGGGGGGGGGGTTTGGGTTTAGGTTTCAATAAGGGTTGGTTGTTGGTGTTTAGGTTTTTTATTATTAAAGGGGGGTATTGTATTGGGTTTAGGGTTTATGGGGGATGGTGGGGGTTTGGGTTTAGTTTTCAATAAGGGTGGGGTGTTGATGTTTAGGTTTTGTATTATTAAAGGGTGTATTGTATTGGGTTTAGGGTTATTAGTCTTTGAATATATGGTATAAGTAAGACAACCTCAAAGGTTGAGGTTAATATAAGATATGAGCAAATAGTGGAGAAAGGTATTGGCAGCCTTTCTAGTAAATTTTTTTTTAGTATCATCAATTCCATACTATTCTGTCGGAAGCACTATACCATATTTAAAATCTTGTATGAATACTTGACATTTCTTCTATATTCCATACTGTTAAACTTATCGTGTGCGACTCACTATTCCATATATGACGGTTGATAAGTTTTAGTTAAAGGGTGTAATGTAATTGGGTTTAGGGTTAAGGGGTGGGGGGGGGGGGGGGGTTTGGGTTTAGTTTTGAACGTAGAAAATCTTATATGAATACTAACATTCATTCTATATTCCATACTGTTAAAATTATCGTGGTCCAGAGTTAATGGGTGGGGGGGGGGGGGGTTGGGTTTAGTTTTCAATAAGGGTGGGGTTGTTGGTGTTTAGGTTTTATATTATTAAAAGGGGATATTGTATTGGGTTTAGGGTTTATGGGGGAGGTAGTGGGGGTTTGGGTTTAGTTTTCACTACGTGTTGGTTTGTTGTGTTTAGTTTTTTTTTTTGTTAATGGATTATTGTGTTAAAGGTATTTGGTTTAGTGTTCAGGGTGGGGTTTGATGTTGGGGTTTATGCGGTGTTTTACAAATTCGTTTCTGTATAGAGTTTCTTTTGTAAGGGTTATTGGTTTGTATGCGAATTTCTGTTATAACTATATTAACTATAATATAGTATAGTCATATATAAAATGGAATGGTCTGTGAATAAATGGTATAAGGAATACAACCTCAAATCTTGAGGCTTATAAGAAATGATCAAATAGTAGAGAAAGGTATTTTTTATATTACACAAAAGAGAAGGTGTGCGGGTGTTCCATACAAGAAGCAGAAGAGTTGTTCTTTAAAGGGGTCTACATAACATAATATGTACATACCAAATAGATAGATATATCACAGTGAAGCATATACCATTCTATTTGGTTGAAAAGCTGTTTTTCCCCCTTTCCACTTCCTGTACATGCCCAGTTTTTATACAACAGCGGCAACTACATTATCACCCAGTTCCCAAAAGATTTTATCGAACTGCCTTCTGATGCCTTCTCCATAGGTATAGCTTATCATATTGGGTTGCGGCAGGATGCCTTGTTGTGTCCTGAACGGCCACAACTTTTGCATTTCCTGTTTGACGAGCTTCCTCCTTTCTACAAAACAAAATTAAACTTCTATCATTCTTCCATAAATGTATAATATATAATGTTCCACATTAACAGGTTTTACGACAAAAATTACATATTTTACTTTATATTCAGTCCATGTGAACAATTGCATATTCGCACTGACTATTCCATTGCTGATCTAACTATTCTGTTCAATAAGTACAAATTTCATATATGGTACAGTAGCATACCTTATACTCCCCACGGGATAGGATACGGACTTTCCGGGGACGCCCAGGTGGGCGGCGTACTGCCGGTGGAAGTAATGGAGCTCTAGTTCCAGATCCGAGTTCTAATCCGCCAACAGATGGGACCGGATATATTTTTCCAATGAAGCCTTGTCGCCATGTTGGAACATGGTAAGCCGTTGCCACCAATGCATCAGATGGAAATCCAACCCTGGTTGAACAAGCAAGTGCATGCATACAGGGTATCCCTATTTGTTGATACTCACCACATGTGCAAGTACCGGGACCTAATAAAACTGTGAAGCATTCCCCGGTTGGGTCCTGCACTTGGTACTCTAGATCGGCTATATCACGTACAGCCATAGCAGTGGAGAGATCAAAGTTTTCCTCCACCAGTTTCCTGACATTTCGGGTGATAGTTTCTTGCTCTCGGATTGATTTTGCTCGACGCAATGCAAACCAAGACATAACGGTTGTACGTATGTACTCAAACATGCTGATGATGGGATATTCACGTGCTTCCTTAAGCACACCATTCCAGGATTCAGCTATGTTTGAATCCATGATGTTGAACCTATTCCCCCTTAAATGAACCCTAGTCCACTAGTCGAAACCTGTTAACGCAATTAATAAGTAATGGGTAGTCTTGTATTTATTACTATATTGAAACGAATAGTATAGAACCAATTACATATAGTATAGTATTGACGAGTATTATGTAATATCAAATAGAATCGTTACCTATGTCAACCAAGTAAGCCCCACAATTTGGGCTGATTTTATAAATTTCAATAAACTTCTTATTAAATTCAGTTATGGTAAAAGCTCTTGCAGCAGCGGACATAAGGTTCGCGAGTCTGCTACTCTTGTATTTTGCCATAACATTTCTCCACAGATGGACAACACAGATGACATGTTGAGCATGGTTGTAGACCTGAACAAGTATAAATATATGACATAGTCAATGCACGTTACAAATAGAATAGTCGCCAAAACAAAATAGAATGTGTTTAGTCTAATGGAGAATAAAGATTGTCCGAATATTTACCTTTCTCAGTCCAGTGGCGATGCTTGCATGGCGATCAGAGATGAAAACCAACCCCGGGGTATCCACAACAAAAGTTTGTAGCCTCTGGAAAAACCATTCCCAAGCATCGTCGTTTTCGCTATTAACAACAGTAAAGGCAAGGGGAAATATTTGGAAATTCCCATCTTGTGCTGAGGCTGAAAGTAGACACCCACCATACTTCCCTTTAAGCGACGTTCCATCAACAACAATAACTTTGCTCATAGATGAATACCCTGCCACTGATGCTCCATACGCAACGAAACAGTATTGAAACCGTGTTCCACCTTCTTCTTCATCCGTACTTTCTAGGTAGCAAACGGTTCCTACATTAGAAGACTGAAGGAGTGCCAAATATGGAGGTATCAGTGCATAACTTCCAACCATTGTCCCCATTGCATGCTCCATGGCCATCTCTCTAGCTCTCCAAGCTTTCCAGTATGAAACGTTGACATGAAATTCATCTAGCAATATTTTCCTTATTGTTGCGGCGGTGGGGCCCTTCTTAATACCAACAAAACGAGATTGCAATATCTGGCCTATCACGACCGTCGTTGCAAGTTTGTGGTAGTTTCTACGGTCATCAACGGTGCAAGAGTGAACTAGGTTAGCTTGTCTGACTTGGAAGTTCCCACTTGCATCTAACAAGACCGCATACACGTGCCATGGGCATCCATCACCAATGCATTGTGCAAGTAGTATGGAAGGACTCGAACGAGTAGTCCTGAAATGGAACTTCCTGTTTATAGCATGTATTGCAAGTTTGATTTTGCAGTCGGCTTTGGATTTGAATACGCGACCCACATAATAGTCATCTCCCTCGTATTGGATGTCGGCCAGAGCCGTGTCAACCCCTACAAAGTCAATGGAAATTCAGCTCCCGATTGTGACATATAGTATGAAATGTTTTTATATTATTTCTATATAGTATAGTCAATATTAACAATACTACTCCATTTACTAAGGAATTTATTTTTATTATTACATATAGTATGGAGTGTATTTATATTTTCTACATAGTATAATCAACATTAAGAATAGTACTCCATTTATTTTAACTCCTTATCAGGTCACTTTATATTTGTATTTACCTAGAAGTGATTTTTTATCTGTTCCCTCCCGATTGTTGAATACAGGTGGAGCATCCCTTCCAAAAAAAAGCTGGAGTATTGGGGTTGTTTAGCATCTCGTGGAGTGCTTCATCTAATTTACCCCAGTGTAGACCATCGTCTACTAGTAGTTCTTCTGAATCATCTGAACTAGAGTTTGAATCTCCAACTCCACCATCAGTGTCTGGAATGCCAGAATTTCCGAATAATAGACGCCTCCGGACCGGCCTTGACACTTCTCCAGTCTCAGCAACAAGTGCTTGCACAACAGGAACGACCATATCATCATCTGAGTCAGAGTCTGAATCTGTTTCCGCCTCCACAGGACGTTTATTTTTTTCCCTCTCATTCGCGCCAGGCTGAGGACTGGTAGCGCGGATGGGATCATGACTCTCGCGGATGACTATTCCACCTGGAGAACGTGGAATAGTCCTCTTTCGTGATTTAGCTCTCACCACTTTTGAAACGGAATAGTCTGGAATCTCATGTGGAATAGTCTTCCGTTTGGGTTGTGTGAGTGGAATAGTCAGAGGTGTTTCAGATAGTGCAAAGGTATGCCAGTCTTCATCATCGACTCCATCTCCAACATCCTCGACTATAGGCACCCTTTGTTCTGTCTGGCGCCCCTCGGGCTTCCCTCCATGTGATTGGCGGTAGATGGAGACATATAGAGGAACTTCTTCAGTAGATCTCCTCATGTTGAGAAACACACCGACTTCTGTGTCGTCGGTTATGTACTGAGGCATATCGAGCTCTCCATCTCCAAAGCTCACCCATTCTGGATACTGATAGGAAATCTTGAGCGTAGCATCAGTCGATGATAGTTGATAGCGTTCTCTAACCGAAGTCAATAACTCTGTCATTGTCATCCCAGAGAATATTCAAATGAAATGTTCTACTTTGCACGTGATGTCAGGTTCAAATATCCATCGTTGATCGCTATCACGGACCCACGTCCCATGTACGAGCAAGACTTTATCTTGCCCTGTCATTTGCAGGTTGAACAATAAAAAAAAATTACTATCTCAGATCTACATCAAATGGTCCATTCCATATTGAGACAATCATCTATATTAGATACTATAATGATCATCAACTACAAATACAGATAAATTCAAGTAATTGTTGGTTGTTACTGAAGATTACCTGTTCGAATCTGCTGAGCATTAACTCGTTCTCTGCTTTCACCTTCCTTCAATGACTTTTTCTTACTTACCAACGAGATGGACAGACTGTCAAAAATATATGGAATACACCATATACTGTGAAGGTGGTATATTCTTATCCACATATTTACTGAACTCAGTAAATAACATGGGGTAATTTTCATGAGGACGTGTCTTCTACTTTCTCCTTACGATATGCACAGTGTACGGTGAATACCATCCATTCCTCCTTCCCGCAACGTCATCTCTCTCCCTATCACATCGTCACCTTTTTAATTTGCAAAACGTCATCTGTTTCTCTCTCTGTCACCGGATACTGGTAAGCGTGGAGGATAGAACCGGATGAGGTGAGAGACAATTGTTACCGATTTCATTATGTCAAAATCATGTTCATATATTTAATTTTGATGCCAGACTTAGCTATTTCGCCAATTAGCCCATTTCAGAATTGAAATACCAACATTATCTCAAGTGGGTTTATAAGCAAAAAAATATATTAATATTTAATAAATTTAATTATTGAATTAAAGTTGTAATATTTGAAAGTAAACTGACAAGTTTTATCAGAGTATACGACTATCTTACAGTTTTCCATTTTAATCTCGTTTTTTCTTTTATTTATTCTTGAATTATTATTCTATATACCACTAATGAAAATGTTTATATTGAAAAAAAAAATATAATTCTGGACACTCCAAATATTAGAAAATAATGTTTGATCGTTATTTCTATGCAGTTGAAGTTTGATAATTGTTCTGAAAATTTTGATTTTTTTTGTGCATTGGTATGGTTTTAAATTTATTAAGTTTTTTTCGTTCGTTTCACATCATTTACTCCATCCGACGAACTACTTGTTCTACTTTGTTCCACATCCAATCATTTTGCGTTTTAATTAGTACCACATATTCCATTATCATCATTCGACCTCTAATTCCTTATTATTTGGTTTTTCTCACATTAATCAATTTGTATAACTATTTCAGCCGGGCCTAGATAGTTAAACTGTATCCAAAATATGGTATAAGAAATTACAACTAAACTAGGTGATTTTTCCGTGCCCATGCACGGACATAAATATTTATAAAATAAATATATTATAATAATTGATTGATATTTACTTTTAGTTTTAAATTAATTTATAATTTGTATGTATAATTTATATTAATAATATTATATTACTTTAATTATACATACGATTTTAGATATTTTATAGCTAATCAGTTTTGTTGTTTTTACAGTCAATTTAGTTATCATTTGGACATATTGGATTCCATCTATTTCTTTGAATTCAATTATAATATTTTTATTCTAAATATATATATATATATATATTTTAATTAATTTTTCTTATTTGCATTTAGGTTGATTGTTGTCTTAGATATGTAAGTATAATTTAGTAAGATTATGTATAACTTAAGATATATTATGCTTAGAATGAAAAAAATAAACTAAAGTGTCTGATTCCAAATTACATAAATTAATATAATGATAATATTCTAAATTCCCATGCATATATGTAAATTTTACAAAAGAACTAAATTGTTACAGTGAGTTAATATTTTATTTTTTATTTGTTAATATGTTTTAAGTCATCCTATATTTTAATTTATAAAATAAGTATATTATTAATATATATTCTTATAAAATAAAGAAATTATATATATTCTAATTTTATTCAAATCTATGATTTTAGATATAAGTTGGATTAGTCGAGTCATTCATGTTGTAGTTATTTGATTAAAAGATGTTTATTGTTAAAATTTATTTTTAGTTTTTTTAATCTCTTAAAATATTCAGTAAAAATGTGATTGTTTTTGAGAAATTATATTATATAAGTAAAATATAATTTATATTTTTTGCTGTATTTGTAAGATATTATAATCAACTAAATATATGAAAAAAACATTTCAATAATACTAATTATAAATTATTTTTTGTCAATTAAACATATATCAGTTTATGTTACTTAATTATCTTATGTAATAATCTAAGAAAATAGACAGATAAACAAATTCTATTACTTTGAAAAATATATTTATTTGTATTGTGTAAAATTATGTTTTTTAAAAAAATATATATTTATTTTTTTCTAATATCAAGATCATTTGTGTGAATGTTTTTTTTATGAGACCATATTATATTCAAATATTTTTTTTTTATCTAATAAGATATAGATACAAGGAAAATATTTTATTACTTTAAAAGTATATTTTATGTTAGTGAAAATATATTTTAAATGAAATATCACTATTTTGTGAACTTTCCTTTTTTATGAAATCATATTATATACATATATTTTTGTTTTTAAATTATTTTTTTGAACTTCATAAATGTATCCTTTTTTATTTTATATTGTTATTTGGGAAATTTTAAAAAGGAAATTAATATTGTTTTAATGTAATTATATAATTCTTAACGGTATCATAGTAATCAACCACCGTGAGAGTAAACGTGAGCGCGACACCTAGGAAAGTGATTTCTCAAATAATATTATAGAAATTGATTCATATGGGAAATAAATTTTAGTAACATGAGCCATCTGTAGGCCATGTACAAGAATGCATTCAGTTATTAGGGACAAAGGTCTCACATTAGGTATTGGAAGAGATCTTTAGTAGTATATAAGATAGATGAGTCACTTCACTTATTACCAATTGATTTTAGGTTGAAAGCCCATTTAGCTTAACATGGTATCAGAGTCCGAACCGAACAATCCAACCAGATCAATTATCGATCCAGTCCAAAGTCGGCCCATCGATCCTTGTCCAAGCACTCCGAGATTGACGCTCAAAGAGCCATCATCTCGAAGGGGCATATTAGAGACAAAGGTCCCACATCGGGTATTGGAAGAGATCTTTAGTAGTATATAAGATAGATGAACCACTCCACTTATCACCAATTGATTTCAGGTTAGAAGTCCATCTAGCTTTACATTGGTCTCTGAAATAGCAAAAATCTCAAAAAGAATTTGGGGAAAAAATCGACTTGCTTATCGACCGATTCTCTTTCACACTTGGATTGCTTTCATCCCGTTGTTGGATTTAACGGATAACATCTGCCCATCGACTTTGCTCAAGCTAGT
Organism: Brassica juncea; assembly: GCA_018703725.1. NCBI lineage: Eukaryota > Viridiplantae > Streptophyta > Magnoliopsida > Brassicales > Brassicaceae > Brassica > Brassica juncea. The sequence continues at coordinate 54,398,793 of CM031940.1, forward strand.
CTCACTGTCTACAAGGTTTTGTATGAGAGAAATAAAAGGCTCCACGACAACATCTCATCCACTTCTCAGATTACCTCCAAATAGGTTGACGGACTAATTAATCCGTGACACAATCTTGGCAAAGAGAAATATCGAAAGAAGTTTAGAATTTTAATGCAAACTTGACTCAAGTATGAGTGAGGAGGCATTGATCTTTTATTAAATGCATTAGGGTCTCTGTTTTTTTTTCGGCTAAGAACGGCTCCTCGTTTTTTTCCTTGTGTAACTCTATCAACATTCCATTTTGATAATGAAATTCAAATACTTATCAAAATTGGTGAACCCAAAATAGTGGAGCCGTAGATGTCAAAAGTCAAAACTGAATATTCTTAATATGGACGATAGGAAGAGCGTAACGAGAGGACCTAAAGAAACGAAAAAAAAAAAACAAAGAAACTGTATTCGGTGACACTATAAAAACGCCAATTAACAATGGAAGGAAAAACCCCCCTAAAACAATAAAAAATAACGCATTCATTTTCTAACACTTCGAGAAAACAAAAACAAAAATATAATCTTTATTAATGAAGGCAGGAGTTAAACTATTGGCCGTGTGCCTGTCCCTGGCGACGGCGACCGTCGTGGTGGTCCAAGCGGAGGATCCTTACTTTCACCACGTGTGGAACGTGACTTACGGAACCGCATCTCCTCTCGGTGTTCCACAACAAGTTATTCTCATCAACGGTCAATTCCCTGGGCCTAACATCAACTCAACTTCTAACAACAACATCATCGTTAATGTCTTCAACAACCTGGACGAGTCTTTCCTTCTTACTTGGTACGTTTATTCATAATAAACCGTGATCTTCACTTTCCCATCTTTCAAATCGTGTAGTACCACTAGCTATGGGCTTTGGATAATTAGATTTGCGTATTTTGCTATTAAGAAAACAAATATTTAATGAGTCTGTTAGATTCGGGTTTAATTATGGATTTTCAACTTAAAACCAATTGGTGATTAGTGGATTGGCACTAACCATTTATATATTAGTTAATATTCCTTAAGAATTCCCGATGTGGGATGTAATACCCCTAATACCCCTCCTCGAAATGATGATTCTTATCGGCCATAAATCTCAGAACTTTAGGACAGTTATACTCGGTCGAGTGAGTTAATTACGACCTTTAAACACAGTCGGGAAAGGTTAAGGACGACCTATAAACCCGGTCGGGAAGGGTTATTTTAATTAGAAGTTTTTAGGGTATTTAGGATCTGGGATCTGATACCATGTTAGATTCGAATTTAATTATGGGCTTCCAACTTAAAACCAATTAGTGATTAGTGGATTGGTCATAACCCTTTATATATTAGTTAATGTACCTTAAAATTTCTGATGTGGGATGTAATATCTCTAATAGAGTCTGACTGACGTTTCAAGTGAATAATCGAATGTGGAAACATTATATGAATAAATGAACATGAAACTTTCAAAATAATAGTAAAATCAAAATAGACCAGTGAGGTTTTGTTGTTTCTAGTTACATTTTTAACAAGTTAATAATATATATAGTGGAATCACTTTGAAAAAGTGTTAACTTAGAATTATGATGGATATAATAATAATGGTAAAAAAGTTGAATAAGATTTTAATTCGGTATTTGTTTGAAAAATTGAAATATAGGAATGGAATTCAACATAGAAAGAACTCATGGCAAGATGGGACGGCAGGAACAATGTGTCCCATCCCCCCGGGTAAAAACTTCACATACCATTTCCAACCAAAGGATCAAATCGGTAGCTACTTCTACTACCCGACCACTGGTATGCATCGTGCATCGGGTGCCTTTGGTGGCCTCCGTGTGAACAGCCGTCTCCTAATCCCGGTCCCTTACCCTGACCCTGAAGATGACTACACTGTCCTTATCAACGATTGGTACACCAAAAGTCACACTCAGCTCAAGAAGTTTCTCGACAGTGGTCGTACGATTGGCCGTCCAGATGGAATTCTAATCAATGGTAAGGCCGGGAAAGGGGACGGCTCTGACCAGCCTCTTTTCACATTGAAGCAAGGGAAAACCTACAGAGTTCGGATCTGTAACGTGGGTCTCAAGGCATCTATCAACTTTAGGATTCAGAACCACAAGCTGAAGCTTGTTGAGATGGAAGGCTCACACGTTCTCCAGAATGATTATGACTCGCTTGACGTCCACGTTGGTCAATGCTTTGGCGTGATCGTAGCCGCGAATCAAGAACCTAAAGATTACTACATGGTGGCTTCCACAAGGTTCTTGAAGAATGTTTTAACAACCACTGGGCTTCTCCGCTACGAGGGAGGTAAAGGTCCTGCCTCTTCTCAGCTACCGGCGGCTCCCGTTGGCTGGGCTTGGTCTTTGAACCAATTCCGCTCTTTCAGGTGGAACTTGACAGCCAGCGCAGCTAGACCTAACCCACAGGGCTCTTACCACTACGGGAAGATTAACATCACTCGTACCATTAAGCTCGTGAACACCCAGGGAAAGGTCGACGGAAAGCTCAGGTACGCGTTGAACGGAGTCTCACACACTGACCCCGAGACCCCCCTGAAGCTCGCTGAGTACTTCGGTGTAGCCGACAAGGTTTTCAAGTACGATAGCATCTCCGACAACCCTACCTCGAATCAAATCAAGAACATCAAGATCGAACCCAATGTTCTTAACATCACTCACCGCACCTTCATTGAAGTTGTATTTGAGAACCACGAGAAGAGCGTCCAGTCTTGGCATTTGGATGGCTACTCCTTCTTTTCAGTAGCGTAAGTAACACTCTACATTCCTTTCCTGAACAACAACAAAAAAAACATATTACAAACCCTAATTTCTTTTTCTTTTTTTTTTTCATTGTACCAAAAGGATTGAGCCAGGGAAATGGACACCAGAGAAGAGGAAGAACTATAACCTTTTAGACGCAGTGAGCCGACACACAGTTCAAGTCTACCCTAAGTGTTGGGCTGCAATCTTGCTAACATTCGACAACTGTGGAATGTGGAACATTAGGTCAGAGAATTCCGAGAGACGATACTTAGGACAGCAACTCTACGCAAGCGTCTTGTCGCCGGAAAAATCCCTCCGAGACGAATACAACATGCCGGAGTCAAGCCTCCAATGTGGTCTTGTCAAAGACAAACCTAAGATTAACCCTTATGCTGGAGCCTAATGTTTTATACATTTATTTAACCAAAAAAGTTTGGTTTTTCTTTTGTTGAGACCGATTTCTAACAGAACGGATTAAGTTATTTTTTTGGGTTTTTAATTATTTAATTCAAGCTATTAATTTGGTTTAAAAGTACATGAATTAATATGCCTTCAGTTAATCATCTTCATCCGCACGATTAGTTAGTTCTTGTTAATTTAATTACTCTGTGATCGATTTCTTCTATTTTTAAGTTTAATTTTTTTAATGTAATATAAATATATTTTTTTCAAAAAAAGAAGATAAACATTGTTCCCTCTCTCCACCATGTCTTTTACTAACTCGTGAGCCTCTAAAAGCTTCCTTGTGTTTCTTAGATTGTTCGCTAGTGTACTACTTATACACCAAGAATTTAGGGTTATACACCATGCTGAAAGTTTGCATGCATATACAGCATATCTCTATATCATGTCGTCTTTTATCATGTGTAAGTTGAGTGATTGAAAAACAACACGAATCTAAAAAAAAAACTATAATTTCTCTTAATAGATACACAAACTAAGGTTTAAAACTATAAAATTTAATGTTTTTTAGATACACGAATTTAAAACTTTGTTTTTACCGCCATGTGGAGCTCTCTACTAGACTCTAAGCATAACCTTAGCTTACAATAAATTTTTAAATAAAAGTTCAAATTCTACTGGATCCTTTTATGAATCGAAGTTATAATTTATAAAATACATTAAACTTGGGAGACGACAAGCTTCCTCGATGGCGTTGAGGCGTGTGGAATTTCCAACCATCATAGCCTCCAAGCTCACCCCATTAAACACAACGTGAGCCATGGTCTCTGCTTGCATATTATAGTTGCGACCGTCTCTCTGCGACCAGCAAACCGTGTATGCTTCAATCCGAGCTAATAAAGACCCGCAAGTGACGGCTTGCTTCAGCTATCTTGGTGCTTCAACTTCTAATACTTAGCTCTGTTAAATCCTTGCAATAGCCTGTGATTGTGTGAATGGCTCTGTCTGATATTCCAGGCATGTGTTCAAGATCAAGCGTTGATAGTGTTCTGTTGATTGTTCCTTCATTTTTTAACAAATAGGAAATTCCTCTGTCACTTACTCTCATTACAACCGCGGAACATCTGAGGGGCTATTCGTTTCTCCATTTGTCATTTCCATCCAGCTGCTCCATCTATATGATTCATTTAGATGATCCATCCAAATTTTAAGGGATGTTCGTTTTTCTATCCAGATGAATCATGTAGATGAATCATCTCAATGGATTTTATGTTCGTTTCTTTATCTCTGTTTTGATAAACAAATTACAAATATACCCTTGTTTTGTTTAATCATATGTTTGATGTTAATTTTAAATATATTAACTTTTATTATTTAGTTGAAAATATGATTACACTAAAATTATTTTAAACTAGCATTTTGACATCAATAAATTATTATTTTATATAAATTTATAAATTTTTATTTAAATTGTATTAAAGTTTTACTATAATAATACCTTCTAATAAACAAAAAATTGATAAAAAAACTTTAAAGTTTCAAATTAAAAAATGTATTAATAATAAACTGATTATAATATTCAAATAAATATATCTAAAAGTAGTTTTCCGGTTTTGACATAAAATGAAAATTTTCAGTTTTAGCATAAAACAAAATTTTTTTAATTTTGCCAAGAAAAATGAATTTTCCATTTTTGGAAGGAAATAAGATTTCCGGTTTTTGCAGGAAAATTAGATTATCTGGTTTTTGCGGTTTTGGCGGGAAAACGCGTTTTTTGGATTTGGCAGGAAAATATGCGTTTTTGCGGTTTTGGCAGAAAACACGTTTTTAGTTTTGACGGGAAAATGCGTTTTTGGTTTTGGTGGGAAAACGCATTTTTGGGGTTTGACAGAAAAACGCATTTTTGGCGGGAAAACTTGTTTTTTGGTTTTGACGGAAAAAAGCATTTTTGAGATTTTGGCGGAAAACGCGTTTTTGCAGTTTTGGCGGGAAAACATTTTTTGTGTTTTGACGGAAAAACGCGTTTTTGGGATTTTGGTTGAAAAATGTGTTTTTGCAGTTTTGTCGGGAAAACGCATTTTTTGGTTTTGACGGGAAAACACATTTTTTGGTTTTGGCGGGAAAACACAGTTTTGGGGTTTTGGCAGGAAAACACGTTATTGCGGTTTTGACGGGAAAACGCTTTTTGCGGTTTTGGCGGGAAACATGTTTTTGTTTGTTATGGCGGGAAAACACGTTTTTGGGGTTTTGGCGGTTAAATCGCGTTTTTGCGGTTTTGGCGGGAACACGTATCTATCGGTTTTGGCGTGAAAACACGTTTTGGGGGGGGGGGGGGGGGGGGGGAGGGAGGGGGGGGGGTTTGGCGGGAAAATCACATTTTTGCTGTTTTGATAGGAAAATCGCGTTTTGCGGTTTTGACCGGAAACACGTTTTTGGTTTTGGCGGAAAAACGTATTTTTATGGTTTTTGCGGGAAAACATGTTTTTTTTTTGCGGTTTTGGCAGGAAAACACGTTTTTTTTGGTTTTGGCGGAAAAAGCATTTTTGGTTTTGGCAGGCAATGCATTGTGTGGTTTTGGCGGAAAACGCAATTTTGTGGTTTTGGCAGGAAAACGCATTTTTGTGGTTTTGGTGGTAAAACACGTTTTTTTTTTGTTTTGGCGGAAAATACGTTTTTTTGGTTTTGGTGGGAAAACATGGTTTTGTGGTTTTCGCGAGAAAACGTGTTTTTGGCGAAAAAACGTGTTTTTGGCGAAAAAACGTGTTTTTAGCGATAAAACATATTTTCTTGTTTTGGTGAGAAAATACATTTTTTTGCTACTGCTGCTCCCAGGTGGTGCTACTGCTGCTGGTGTTACGACGGTTGAGAAAACCCCCTCTTTTGAAAATGGACGAATCGACCTCTACCGCAACTCCTCCTCCTCCTTCCGCTACTTCTTCTCTTCCGCTTCCTACAGCTGCAGGAGATCAGAGATCTTCGCCGGCGATGGATTTGGATAGAAACTAATATGGAGCACAACGTGACAGCATCAAAGTCTTGTTTGGTTTTATAAGACGTGACCAGCCTGATGATCCAGCCCAATCTACTTCTTTCTATCTTCCTCTTGTTTCTTATAGAAAGAAGTAGGTTGTGCTGGGTCATCAGGCTGGTCAAGTCTTATAAAACCAAACAAGACTTTGATGCTGTCACGTTGTGCTCCATATTAGTTTCTGAACGAAATCCATCGCCGGCGAAGATCTCTGGTCTCCTGCAGCTGTAGGAAGCGGAAGAGAAGAAGTAGCGGAAAGAGGAGGAGGAGTTGCGGTGGAGGTCGATTTGTCCATTTTGAAAAGAGGGAGTTTTCTCAACTGTCTTAACACCAGCAGCAGTAGCACCACCGGGAATCTCAAAAGAGGGCTGTTCGTTTCTCCATCCGAATGAGTCATCTGGATGGAGATAAGAGTTTTGTTTGTTTAGACACTAAAAGTACAAGTCATCTAGATGGTTCATCTGAATAGAGTTGGGTTCGCGGGTCAACCCGCCCCACCAACCCGCGGGTCGACTAGTTTTTTTAACTCAAAATTTTGACCCGCATGACCCGCAAAGAAAGATTCAAATAACCGCACCCGTCCCGTTCAGATTTGCAGGTAATCCGCGGGACCCGCGGGTAATATAAATTTTAATAAAATAATTATTTTAATTATATTTTAAATATATTTTAATTATTTTTGTAATAAAATAATTAAAATTATATATTTATAATTAAAATTATATAATTTTCTAATATTATATATATATTTTTTACGAAATTTCATTTTTTTATTTTTTATTTTTGTTTTGCGGGTTAGCGGGTACCCGCGATTCAAATTCAACCGACCCGCACCCGCCCCACTTAAAATTGACTCGACCCGCGCCCGCAGCTGCATGTTGAATTTTCCGCATTGGCCGACCCGCACCCACCCCGCAACGGGTCAAATGGGGCGGGGCCCGTGGGTAATGAATTAAATTCCCAGCGCTACATCTGAATGAGTTTTAAAAATTTAGACTTAATTTTGAAAATCAACTGGATGATCCAAATTGGACCATTTGAATGGAGATAGTCCATTCAAAATAACATAATGTCTATTTTACCCCTCATATAATTTACAAAATTACAGACTTAACCTAATATTATTTTATCACCCACGAAAAATGACAAAACCACAAAAATGTATTTTCTCACCAAAAGTACGAACAAATTTTTCCCGCCAAAAACAAAAAATGCATTTTCTCACCAAAACAATAAATATGTTTTCTCGCCAAAAACATGTTTTCTCGCCAAAAACACATTTTCTCGCCAAACCCGCAAAAACATGTTTTCCCACAAAAACAAAAAAAAAACGTATTTTCCTGCCAAAATCACAAAAACATATTTTTCCGCCAAAACAAAAAAACACGTTTTACCACGAAAACTACAAAAATGCGTTTTCCCGCCAAAACCACAAAATGCGTTTTCCGCCAAAACCAAAAATGCTTTTTCCGCCAAAACCAAAAAAGTGTTTTCCTGCCAAAACCGCAAAAAACATGTTTTCCCGCAAAAACCACAAAAATGTGTTTCCCCGCCAAAATCAAAAACGTGTTTTCCTGTCAAAACCGTAAAAACGCGATTTCCCCGTCAAAACCGCAAAAAAACGATTTTCCCGCCGAAACTCAAAAAACTTGTTTTCCCGCCAAAACCAATAAACACGTTTTCCCGCCAAAACCACAAACCCGCCAAAACCCCAAAAACGTGTTTTCCCACAAAAACACGTTTTCCCTCCAAAACGCGTTTTCCCGTCAAAACCGCAATAACGTGTTTCCTGCCAAAACCCTAAAAATGCATTTTCCCGCCAAAACTAAAAAAATGTGTATTTCCGCCAAAACCTCAAGAACGCATTTTTCAGCCAAAATCCCAAAACGCGTTTTCCCGTGAAAATAAAAAAGGCGTTTTCCCGCAAAAACTGCAAAAACGCGTTTTCCGCTAAAATCTCAAAAATGCGTTTTCTTGTCAAAACCAAAAAACAAGTTTTCCCGCCAAAAATGCGTTTTTCTGCCAATACACCAAAAACGAGTTTTCCCACCAACACAAAAAACGCATTTTCCTTCACAACTAAAAACGTGTTTTCGGCCAAAACCGTAAAAACACTTATTTTTGCCAAAACCCCAAAAAATGTGTTTTCCGGCCAAAACCAAAAAGCATTTTTTTTTCCGCTAAAACCGCAAAAACCAGATAATCTCATTTTTCTGCCAAAACTGGAAATCTTGTTTTCCTTCCAAAAACGGAAAATTCATTTTTCTTGGCAAAATTAAAAAAAAATTTGTTTTCTGCTAAAACTGAAATTTTCATTTTCTGTCAAAATTAGAAAACTACTTTTAGATATATTTATTTGAATATTATTATCAGTTTATTATTAATACATTTTTATATTTGAAACTTTAAAGTTTTTTTTATCAATATTTTTATTAGAAGCTATTAAATTTTAATATAGTTTAAATAAAAATTTATAAATTTATATAAAATAATAATTTATTAATGTCAAAATGCTAATTTCAAAATAATTTTAGTGTAATCATATTTTTAACTAAATAATAAAAGTTAATATATTTAAAATTAACATCAAACATATGATTTAACAAAATAAGGGTATATTTGTAATTTGTTTATCAAAACAGAGATAAAGAAACAAACATAAAATCCATTGAGATGGTTCATCTATATGGCTCATCTGGATAGAAAAACGAACATCCCATAAAATTTGGATGTATCATCTAGATGGATCATATAGATGGAGCGGCTGGATGGAAATGACAAATGGGGAAACGAACAGCTCCATCATCTACCGGATGATATCTCTGTATATGGAATTGATCAATAGTCCCTAAATGATAGATTTAGTTAAAAGAATGTAACTTTCTCGACACAGAGTACAAGCACTAGAAGTTTCATGGGAACACAGGATCGTACCGGAGAGGCAGAAGGTCTGATGGAAGAGAGGACGGTGGAACTAAGAAGAGAGAACTTGAGCGAGTGAAGTACCAATTAAATAGATAGTGAGCGTCCATATGCCTACCAAAGGTTTTGGGGAAAAACAAAATTATACAATTTTTGATGAAAAATGATACAGTTATATGGTTATGTGAAAAAACATATTTAAGATTTTGACAGAAAGATATACTTTCATGATTTTTGCGAAAAATCTAATTTTATCGTTTTGATGAAAAGTATAATTTCACTTTTTACGAAAAAACATAATTTTAGGATTTTGGTACGAAAAGTCAGTTTAAAATTTTTGGTAGAAAACGTTGTTTTCATTTTTGGCGAGAAAAACATAATGTTATTGTTTTGACAGAAATTCTACAATTTCGATGAAAAACATAATTTTACTGTTTTGGAAGAAAATTAAAAATCAAAGTTTTATGATTTTATAGAATATTATGGATTTGATGAATTTTTTTTATGGTTTTAGAAGAAATAACAATTTAATGGTGTTGCAAAAATTGTATTTATACTATTTTGGAAGGAAAATATAATTTTATAGTTTTAGTGGAAAAACGTAATTTTTACTGTTTTAGTGAAAACTTAATTTTACAATTTTTTTTTTCGAAAAACATAAATTTATTATTTTGACGGAAAATATAATTTTGTTTTTTGTTTTTTGACCAGGTGACACCTCTAATTCGATTCACATCTATACTTCATATTTCGGTTCTATTTAACTTTTGAATGAAGGAGACTCATTATAACCAAGAAAAATTACATGGAAAATTACAAAACAGAAATCTGTAACTCTCAATTCAATACACCCTCCAAGCATGTGCCTGTTTCAATTGAGTTCTAATAAAAATTTGTGCTCACTCTCTTAGGCTTAGTTCGGATTGAGTTTCTTTTTAAATTTGATTCGAATTCAAAATATAATATACTTCAAATATAATTTATAGTATAAAATATAGTTTAATATATGTATATATATGAATAGATTTAATTTATAAAAAAAAAAATCTTAAAACATGTTCAAATATAAAGATGATAAATTAATAAATTAATAAATTTCAAATTATTTTGCAAACAATTAATCTAATAGGTATAATAATATAACTATATAAAATAAGTAGCAATTAATATAAGTAATATTAACATTAATAATCTTAAAAGTTTAGTTTAAAAAAAATATTAATGTTTAAAATCCACCTAAACGTCTATATAGATCGCGTAATATCCGCTAAACGTTAATATGCGTCCGAACTATAGAAATCCACATAAAATATGGTATAACATAAAATATTGCCTATACGCTGTCTAGTTGAATAGGTCATAATGAAGCTGATGAGTACAAGTTTTATTGGATATCTTGTTTTATTATTGTAAACCACTACGGGTTAGGATAGAAGAAAGGGTGACGACATCAAAGGATATCTTGTTTTATTATTGTATACCACTACGGGTTAGGATAGAAGAAAGGGTGACGACATCAAAGGAGTTTACTATCTAAAGGTTGAGACCAAAGTTGAGATTAAGTCGATCCCTGATCCCTTTGAATACCTCTGTACCGTCGGGTATCACACGATCAATCGTTGGTTCATCATTCGGGTTCATCAAACCATGGTTCTGGTTAACCGGTAAACTCGGCAGCTTAGCGAGTCCAGTGATATAGAACTGTGTCATATCCATTGGTGGGTCTAACGAAGAAGGGAAACGCCTCATAGCTTGAGAGGCCGAAGAGGAAGAAGGCGGCATGCCTAAACGCACGGTTCGGTTATTGTTATGGTCTTGAGACATTGATGAACCGTACTGGCTCTTTGGACCGGAAGTGCTACTACGTGCAGTTGGTTGAGCGTGCTCATGTATCCCATCGTACGTAATCAGCAGAAACTTAACATCTTCTGCTCCTCTCTCCACATGCTTCTTCACATTGCACTCAGTGAATGTGCATTTGTAGTAGCTCCTGCGAAAAAATAAAAATATAAAAATCTAATATATTAACTAACTAATTAGATTATAAAAGAAGATTAAGAAAAAGATAAAGAGAAGAACATAATGAAAGAAACAAACCTTGGATTTGGATTCCCTTTGACAACTTTCTGACCGTATTTTCTCCAGCGATAACCATCGTCGGGATTGTTTTCGTCACTTTCCATTTGAATGATAACTCTTTGGCTCTTACATGATCTTGTGGCTCCAATCATGGTTGAGCCCCCAAATTTCCTGCAAAAGAATTATGTACTTTAGGTTAGTTTAATCAATATGTTAAGTTAGTATTATTAAATACTGATGTTTATCTTGGGACCTTCTCTTTGGAGATGAAGGCTCAGCATCTAGCTCATCAACAATGTTGTGTTCTTCGTCTCCATCTTCCTTGTACTCCTCGTCTTCCTCGTTCTCTCTCTCGTTTTCCATGTTGATGAGGTCGGTTTCGTTAACGGCTGGACCAGATTCAAAAGAAGCGACTATAGGAGCATCAACGGAATCAACATGAGATGGGATACAAACGGGGTCTTTCGAATATCATCAGCGCATGCTAGAAAAAAAAGATACTAGGAAAATCCAAAATGAAAGCAAACTTGAGACAGAAGCAACTCTATTACCTTGTTGAGGAGGCAGACCTACGTGCATAGGATCGTTGTTGGATATCATCATCGTTCCATGGTCGACACCAGAACTTTTCACCGCCTCTGGAGGCCCGCCATTGGCGACTGGAGATGGAAGGATCATCTGGAATATGTTAAAGAACGATCCCAAGTTAAATCTAACAAAAGTATAGTTTTATCATTCATACATAAACTTTGTATTCAATTGCTCTCGATTTGAAAATTGTAAACGCAAATAGAGTATTCAAACGTGAACAAAAATAAATGATAGATTCTATATCTATCGATAAATAATATTTACTTTTCACACCTAATTGTTTGAGAATATGATACATATAATAATATTCTTATATATTTTGTCCAACTACATATTCATTCGGCTATGTGTCATATGACTATATATCACGTATTATGAAACAATCATAAACATTGTTACTTACGTGTGAAGGATGAAGGAACATGTTTGGAAATTGCAACATAGCAGATGGGCTGAATCCTGTAGGGATTAGGACGAGAGGAGAAGGAACGGTGGTCGACGGGTTCCTGAAGAAAGCAGCAAATGGACGGTTGTTCTGTATCTCGAGCGGTGGAAGATTGAATCCAGTTCTTGCAGCTACTCTCTCGCCCAGACCGGATCTTTGTTCAGACTGAGGATTAGTTTGAGGGAAGATCTCACTGATCGGATTCACAACATGACCATTGTTGTCGGCTTGATTCAGCATTGCGAGTAGCGTTCTAGGGCTAGGGCTAGGACTAGACGGTGGAGCCCAACACGTCGTCATTCCAATGTTGTTTCCATCAAAACCATTCATATCTCCTGTAGAAAACACTGAGACGTCAAGATACTAGAAAAATAATATATATATATATATATATAAAGATCGTCGGAAATGGATATCAATTTGGTGGAATCATGATATATTTTGAGATGTTTTGAATGATTGGTAAATGAATGAAAATGTACTTAATTTACAAATAGGGGTAAAGGGGAAACCTTTTTTATCAAGAAGAAGACAGAAGAGATGTGTGTGTAGCATAAGAGGGAGAGAGATGGTGTTTATATAGTAAAATTAGCAACCATTTTACTTTGGTAAAAATTTTATATGGTCAAAATTTTTTCATTTGGATGGGTGCAAGGAGATTTTTTTTTTTTTTTTGACAACGAACGGATATTATATTTCTTAAACGAGAGATTTTTTATAACTTTTTCTTTCATTTCTATATTATGCTATATAATATACTTTTTATATAAAATCACTAAATTAATAATTTACATAACCAAAGAAAATCAGATTTAAAACCAATCTATTGTATACTATTTCATTATCAGTTTTGTAACTAATGTCACTATAATCAGAACATCAAACTAGTAGATTTATTTGTTTTCCATTGTTAACTGTATGTATGTGATTTTTATAACTTTTTCTTTCATTTATATGTTATGATATATAATATAATTTTTATATAATATCACTAAATTAATAATCTACAAAACCAAACTGAATCAGATTTAAAACCAATCTATTGTATACTATTTCATTATCAGTTTTGTAACTAATGTCACTATAATCAGAACATCAAACTAGTAGATTTATTTGTTTTCCATTGTTAACTAGGTATGTATGTGATTTTTTATAACTTTTTCTTTCATTTCTATATTATGCTATATAATATACTTTTTATATAAAATTACTAAATTAATAATTTACATAACCAAACTAAATCAGATTTAAAACCAAACTATTGTATACTATTTGATTATCAGTTTTGTAACTAATGTTACTATAATCAGAACATCAGACTAGTAGATTTATTTGTTTTCCATTGTTAACTAGGTATGTATGTGCTAAAGATAACTAATTTTTATGGAGTCAGTTAAGACAATTAGTTCGGTTTCGAATGTTTTAATGAAGTTTAATACATAGGCATGTCTTCGCCTTGCCAGACACCAGCAACTTAATTTCTAACAGAAATCAAATCCATAAATGATAAATTTACAATCTATCTCACACCAACCCTTACTACGAAACTACTACTACTTTGCTAGTATTTATCAATAGTTCGAATTAAAAAAAGAATTGAGGTGATACATATTTTTTTGATCAATTTCAGATAGTTTTAAATCGTTATTTTCTGTCAAATAATAGTCCATAATATACTGGATTAAAACAAATATAATATTTTAGTAATTTTTATTCATTAATACTCCCTCCGTTCCTAAAAGATCCATATTTTAGAAAAAACTTTTGTTTCAAAAAGATACATTTTTTTACATTTTCAATATATTTATTATGACAAATTGTACATTTCAAAAAATATAATTGTATTTATTAAAATCTTATTGGTTAAAAATTATAGGGAATGATTAATTAAGAAAAACAATGCATTGGTAACTAAAATTTTATGTTTTTCTTAATAAGTGTGAAAAATCTAAAACATAAATCTTTTATAAACAGAGGGAGTAGCTTCTTACATCAGTTTTAGATCATACATTTAGATCATACATTTATAATAAGTGTGGAAAATCTAAAACATAAATCTTTTATAAACAGAGGGAGTAGCTTCTTACATCAGTTTTAGATCATACATTTATTATTATTTTGTAAAAACGTAATTATTAATACAACAAATTTATATAGATATAATATTACCGTGATATTATATTTATAGGTACTTAAACTTCTAAAATTAAGATTATAGTCGAACTGTAACCAATTTAAACTGTCTGAAGTTTTTAATTTTGGTATTACATATTTGGATTTTGGACCAACGCTATGAGTCAAGCATGTAATCAGATTATTGATCAACAAATCAGTATGATTGGGGTAACTAACGAGGGTCAAACACATGACATAATAAACTTTGATCATTGTTTTTAAGAATGACATTGATATGGAATGATTGTATTAAATTGTTGACTGTCAAGCGATATCAACAAATGCACTGAGTTGTTGTATAATGTGTGCAAATAAAAATTTCTATAAAGAAAAGATAGTCACACCTAATTTTGTATAGAAAGTTTGACTACGGAAAAATAGCAAAGTCAAGGATTTGTTAACAAATAAAGCTTTAGTGAAATCATTATAGCATTAAATAGTGAGAATTAAAGTTTCAATTGGTTAACTAGGTCTAACTGGTTTAAAAGCGGCGGTTGCGGTTGCGAGAGTTTGCGGATGCGGGTAATTGTAGTTTCAAGTATTATTAAGAATTTTGTACGACTAGTACAACGTTTGAAAATTGTTGCGTTTGCGGGATATTTGTAACTAGTTGATTATGAGATACATACTACAGTGGTTTAATAATAAATTATCAATATTAATATATTATAATATTATAAAAATATCAAAGCATACTATCGTGATAAAATATAATAATTATTGATATAGTATCACTAATAATAATATTATGTTTAGCTATTTAATTTTTAAATTTAGATGAAAGTTATAATTTCAATAAAGTTTGTTTTGAATTTTTTTCTTAAAATTTTTAAAAGAATATTTTATTTCATTTATATATGTATATATATATCCTTCTATTTGTATGTATATTACTGCTTAATAACTATAGTGAATATTCTTATTTTAAAATTTTTAGAAAATAAATCATGATATTGTTTCTGAATTTAAATTAAAATACAAAATATACATACATTTTTATTATTTTTAATACAAAATTTTTAACTAAACCCGACCCAAATTTTAAATTTGAGTTGAGAACTTTTAGGGTTTCTTCTGTGTTCTTCACTTACGATACATACAAGAGAGAGAGAGAGAGAGAGAGAGAGAGAGAGAGAAGAGAAGATAGAGAGAGAGAGAGAGAGAGGAGAGAGATAATATCAGCGATAGCTAGAGAGAGAGAGATTAGAGAGATCGATAGCATAATTTATCTCTCTGATTCTCCATCTCTCCTTATCATCTCCTCAGTCCTCTTCACCTCTGACATCTCAACCGAGTTATCACATCAGGAGAGAGAGAGGCGGAAAACAGAGATAGTAACAAAGACTTCTCCACTGATCATGAAAAGCTCGGCCTCATCTTCTTCCGCGACAGAGAACAATGGGAAGTGTACCAATACAGTGTTGGTGTGGTAAGAATGTTGTAATCTTTGTCTCAACGACCAAAAAGAATATGCATAGGAGGTTTTACAGGTATGAGATTGCAATGTAGGTATGATAATTATGTTGTTTGTGTTGCCATTGTATCTTATCATTTTACTGCTTTTAACAAGAGAATCATGTTGTTGTGTTTGATAATAGAAAAAAAATGGAGAGGCATCTTTTCAAATGGGTCGATGAGGCTGTGATAGATGACAATAAAATAGTAAGTCGATATAGTCTGAGTGGTTAAGGAGACAGACTTGAAATATGATGGGTTTCGCCCGCGCTGGTTCGAACCCTGCTGTGGAGGATTTGTTTAGTTTTCCTTTATGTTGGTTATTTCAGCATCTTGTAACAATGTCAATAAGCTGATAGAAGAACACTGTACACGAAGAAAGGATAATAATGAACATGAAAGATATATCCACAACAGAAACTAGGATCATGTATATTTTAAAACTTTGTAGAAAAATGTGATATCTCTCTATATATAAAGAAGTTTTCTTTAATAATCTATTTTTTGGTGACTATAACTTGCATGTAGACATGAAAAGTCATGAAAAAACTGTATCTATATGAATGCAATAAAAAATTTCATGATTTTTGTGACTAAAATAATCATGATTTTATCACATATATTTCGTGAGTAAGTTAGTCACGACATAGATATACTAAAAATAAGTAATTAAATAATTGTGAGTCACGATTTTATTGGTGACTAAAACGTCACTATTATTTAAAAATAATAAAAAAAATTAAATTTTTATTAATTAATCATAAAATAAAATAGAAAAAAATATATATATGTATTGCAAAACGAAATAGGCAAAAATTTCCCAGCTTCGGTTCCCAAAACAGTTTCTAAAGTTTGGATTAAGCTACCCATGGTTTCCAACTGCCAGATTTTTTTTTTATTTTTTTTAATAGTTTGGATAGGTTCACCTTCTGAGCAAGCTCATCTATCCTGTTTTACCTCCATTTTTAGTAAACTTCAAAACCAATACCGCTTGTCACCTCCCCGCCAGGGTTCACCCCCGACTATGGTTGGAGGGCCTTCTTCCCCGGCCAATCCTCCGCTCCACCTGACAACTACAACCCCCCTCCCCCCTCCCGAGCCTACATAGAACTTGTCGGACGCCTCCTAATGTGTTAATGGCTTCTGTGACACTAGGTTCGACTTTCTTACTCCTCTATTGGTACTGTGTTCTGTCTTAACACACAAGAATTATGCGATCTCTCTTTTAGCCTCAACCACTTCTCACAAAAATACTAGTATTTCATCAGCCCGTGTGTAGTTTAAAGAATTTGGGGTCAAAAACGAAAGTAGACAAAACATAAAGAACCAAACATGCGAAAACCAAAATTGGCCATTGATGTTCTAGAGCTTCTCGCGACATAGCCAAATCCTGCTGTTAGGCTTCTCGTGTGGTTACGACGTTGGGAAAGATGAATCGGAGTGACAAGGCGATGTTTCTGGTGGTCCAAAGATTAGAGTTTTTATTTCGTCGATGTCTCCACCGTTAACGTCATGGTCGTTTGGGTCACCATTACACAACCATCAATCCTGAAGTTTGACATATCTCAAAATAGGGCTGGGCAAGTAAACCGAACCCGGAAATCCAAACCGAACATGATCCGATAAAAATGTATCTGAACCGATCCAAACCCGACATAAAAATCGAATGGATCTTGTTTTATGGTATTTCGGGTTATGGGTATTATCTGAACCGAACCCGAACCTAAATGAATATCTGATAGAACCTGAAATATTCAAAATCCCAAAAAAACTTGTACCAAATATGATCTCAATTCCTAATATGTATCCAAGATACACAAATATATTATTGAACATCTAAAGTAATTATCTAGAAAGTGACAATTGAGGTTTCGAATTTTTAGATTTTTATTTTGTTTTCATTGAATAATATTTTTCATTTCACGAGGGAACTTGGTTTTTGTTTTATGCTTTCATTTATTTGATTTTATTTCTATCAATAACTATGTTTACCTTTTGTTTGATTTTCACTACAAGAAAACAGGCTAATACTGAGGGACAAAATCGTCGGTATGTCGTCGGAATAACCGTATTCCGACGACATACCGAGGAAATATGTCCTCGGAAAAAATTCCTCGGAATTTCATTTTTCCTCGGAATTTCCTCGGAATTTTCTGACGAAATTCCGAGGAAACATAATTCCGAGGAAACTGTGAGGACTATGGTTCGTCGGAAAATTCCGAGGAAGCATGCCCTCGGAAAATTCCGAGGAAGCATGCCCTCGGAAAATTCCGAGGAAGCTTGCCCTCGGAAAATTCCGAGGAAGCATGCCCTCGGAAAATTCCGAGGAACACTGCCCTCGGAAAATTCCGAGGGAGATCTTCCTCGGAATTTCCAAAAAAAATATTTAAAAAAAAATAAATTTAATTTTCGAAATTTAAATTTGAAAATATAAAAATATTTAATAAATATATAAATGATTTTATAATATAAAAAATATATTTTATATACAAAAAACGTTTTCATAACCGAAAAATTAATTACAAAAATAGTTTTAATATATAAAAAATAATTTAATAATTACAAAAATAGTTTTAATATATAAAAAATAGTTTAATAATTACAAAAAATAGTTTTAATATATAAAAAATAGTTTAATAATTATAAAAAATAGTTTTAATATAGAAAAAATAGTTTAATAATTAAAAGAATAGTTTTAATATGTAAAAAATAGTTTAATAATTACAAAAAATAGTTTTAATATATAAAAAATAGTTTAATAATTACAAAAATAGTTTTAATATATAGAAAATAGTTTAATAATTAAAAAAATAGTTTTAATATGTAAAAAATAGTTTAATAATTACAAAAAATAGTTTAAATATATAAAAAATAGTTTAATAATTACAAAAATAGTTTTAATATATAGAAAATAGTTTAATAATTAAAAAATAGTTTTGATATACAAAAAACGTTTTCATATTATATACATAATTATCAATTAGATTTTTATAACCACAAAATTAAAAAAACTTAAAAAAAAAAATACCATAATCAAACTCTCAATAACAACAAATAATCACAATCCTCACAAAAAAACCATAATCAAACTATCACTACACAATCACACCATTCAACCTAACAAAAATCTATAAAAATCACCCTAACACCATAATCAAACTCGATTTTCGAATCTAAAAGAGAGGGATAGTGTCCTTACATGATTTGGGAGTGGAATTGAGGAGAAATCCACTTGAATCGCCGGAAATCGTCGAAGGAGGAGAGGGAGAGGCGGAGTTCGCGAGGAAGAGGAAGAGAGAAATGGGGAAGAAAGGTCTGCTCGACCTAATTATAAAATAAAAATTCCGACGGCGAATGTCCGTCGGAATTTCCTCGGTATAATTTAATAGGTTCCTCGGAATTTCCTCGGAAACCATTAATTTAATTTTCGCGAAATATTTGGCGGTTTGGATTGCCGGGTAAATGAAAATATTCCGAGGAAAGTATCTTCCTCGGAATTTCCTCGGAATATTCTGAGGAAATTCCGAGGAAATACTGAAAACCACTACCTTCCCCGGAATTTCCTCGGAATATTCTGAGGAAATTCCGAGGAACCAGGGGTTTTAAACAAAAAACCAGTACCTTCCTCGGAATTTCCTCAGAATATTCCGAGGAAATTCCGAGGAATTATGGTTTGGGGTTTCAAAACATCAATTTTTTTTTGCCGTATTTCATTTATTATACAAATGTAATGCATACCATTGAGGATTCTTTGTATAGATGATCATAAACCATGAAATAACAAAATTTCAAAAATAATGGTAAGTATTCCCTTTAACGTTTATTAAAATGTATAAGTGTTTCTCTTATGATGTGTGGTTTTCGTTCATGCAATCGTAAAAGTGTTTGTTATCGTGTAAAACACCAAAGTTTGACTTTATAATCTGGTTAAGACACTTAATGAAGGTTATATACGTGTTATTCAATCCGCAAAACGTTGTTTTCGGTTTAAAATCCCTAGTTCCTCGGAATTTCCTCGGAATATTCTGAGGAAATTCTGAGGAAATACTGAAAACCACTACCTTCCTCGGAATTTCCTCGGAATTTTCTGAGGAAATTCCGAGGAACCAGGGGTTTTAAACAAAAAACCAGTACCTTCCTCGGAATTTCCTCAGAATATTCCGAGGAAATTCCGAGGAATTATGGTTTGGGGTTTCAAAACATCAATTTTTTTTGCCGTATTTCATTTATTATACAAATGTAATGCATACCATTGAGGATTCTTTGTATAGATGATCATAAACCATGAAATAACAAAATTTCAAAAATAATGGTAAGTATTCCCTTTAACGTTTATTAAAATGTATAAGTGTTTCTCTTATGATGTGTGGTTTTCGTTCATGCAATCGTAAAAGTGTTTGTTATCGTGTAAAACACCAAAGTTTGACTTTATAATCTGGTTAAGACACTTAATGAAGGTTATATACGTGTTATTCAATCCGCAAAACGTTGTTTTCGGTTTAAAATCCCTAGTTCCTTGGAATTTCCTCGGAATATTATGAGGAAATTCTGAGGAAATACTGAAAACCACTACCTTCCTCGGAATTTCCTCGGAATTTTCTGAGGAAATTCCGAGGAACCAGGGGTTTTAAACAAAAAACCAGTACCTTCCTCGGAATTTCCTCAGAATATTCCGAGGAAATTCCGAGGAATTATGGTTTGGGGTTTCAAAACATCAATTTTTTTTGCCGTATTTCATTTATTATGCAAATGTAATGCATACCATTGAGGATTCTTTGTATAGATGATCATAAACCATGAAATAACAAAATTTCAAAAATAATGGTAAGTATTTCCTTTAACGTTTATTAAAATGTATAAGTGTTTCTCTTATGATGTGTGGTTTTCGTTCATGCAATCGTAAAAGTGTTTGTTATCGTGTAAAACACCAAAGTTTGACTTTATAATCTGGTTAAGACACTTAATGAAGGTTATATACGTGTTATTCAATCCGCAAAACGTTGTTTTCGGTTTAAAATCCCTAGTTTCTCGGAATTTCCTCGGAATATTCTGAGGAAATTCCGAGGAAATACTGAAAACCACTACCTTCCTCGGAATTTCCTCGGAATATTCTGAGGAAATTCCGAGGAACCAGGGGTTTTAAACAAAAAACCAGTACCTTCCTCGGAATTTCCTCAGAATATTCCGAGGAAATTCCGAGGAATTATGGTTTGGGGTTTCAAAACATCAATTTTTTTTTGCCGTATTTCATTTATTATACAAATGTAATGCATACCATTGAGGATTCTTTGTATAGATGATCATAAACCATGAAATAACAAAATTTCAAAAATAATGGTAAGTATTCCCTTTAACGTTTATTAAAATGTATAAGTTTTTCTCTTATGATGTGTGGTTTTCGTTCATGCAATCGTAAAAGTGTTTGTTATCGTGTAAAACACCAAAGTTTGACTTTATAATCTGGTTAAGATACTTAATGAAGGTTATATACGTGTTATTCAATCCGCAAAACGTTGTTTTCGGTTTAAAATCCCTAGTTCCTCGGAATTTCCTCAGAATATTCCGAGGGAATTCCGAGGAAATACTGAAAACCACTACCTTCCTCGGAATTTCCTCGGAATATACCGAGGAAATGTTTCTTCCTCGGAATTTCCTCGGAAAATTCCGAGGAAATTCCGAGGAAACCACATTTCTTGGTTTCCTCGGTATTTCCTCGGTTTTTGGTCAGAAAATTCCGAGGAACTCATTTTCCCTCGGTATGTTCCTCAGAATAACGATGTTTTCTTGTAGTGTTTGAATGATCACATTTGATGTTTCTTTCTTATTTTTGAATCGATTTTACTTATGTTTTGGTTACAAAATAGGTACAAATCAAGTACCTTAAAACCGAACCGATTTTACTTATGTTTTGGTTACAAAATAGGTATAAATCAGATAATTTTAAACCAAAGAACTGATTGGGACCCAAACCCGAAAGTATATCGGGTTGTACCGGTTCCCCGAAGATTTACTAACTCCGGCCCGAACCCGACATAACCCGAACCGATCCCGAAACGAACTTTCATATAAGCTGAATGAGGCTGATTTTTATTAAACCCGAAAAACCGAGACCCGATTGGATAAAACCGAAACCCGATTGGGACCCTGAATGTCCAGGTCTATCTCAAAAGATAGATAAAAAAATAGTGATTAAAAATAATTTTTTTGAATGGTTAAAGTAAAGTACCTTACAATGAGATAAGTTAATAAAAAACATTCTAGAATTAATAAATGACCCATGTTGTAATATACTCTCTCCGTTTCAAAATAATCCAAATTTTAGAATTTTCACACATGTAATAAAACATATTAAAACATATTAAAACTTAGTTATAAATCCATAGTTTTTTTGTAGTTTTATATTTCCTATATTTTAAACCAACAAGACTTAAAAAAATTCATTAATGTTTTTGAACTTCACAATTTTTTATTATTAGTTGACAAAAATTACATTAAAAATATAAAAAATGTATCTTATTGAAACATATTTGGTTTCTAGAACATGCATCTTTTTTGAAATGGAGGAAATATAAATAACAAAATGACCCACCGTAAATTCTCCATAGAGTACTAATTGATGAATATAAATTTGACGTATTTACAAAATAAGGTAATGAAATTAGCCAAGAGACTATGAAATCACTAAAGACTTAGGCTAAGAAGCTATGAATGCTAAAACTCTGATCCTCAACTGCTTTTGTGAACTGATTATGAATGGAAAACTTAGACAACTTCCCTCTTATATTTGTAAGAGGGAATCAGCTAAGTCTCTTTTTCGCACTCTTTCTATTTTTTAGCCAGTTTCTTATAGCTGAATTTGTTGTCTAATAGACTTTAAGAAGGAAGTGAAATTCATCTCTAGCAACAACTATCGACAAATTCTTTGCAGGGCCGATCGTGTACCAAGCCTAATGAAACACACTTTAAACTCTTCAATTTTTTTTAAAAAAACTATATAAATAAGTTCCCTAATCTGTAAAAAAGGAATTTAAACCTCCATACTCTTGAAATATTTATTAAATCGTCTATAACCTCCAAAAATTCGGAGCCGATCCTATTTCGTTGTGTAGTATTACACATGTAACTATACCAATTTGGGTTTGTACCATTTTCTATTCATTTTTACTAGGCTGTAAGAATAATTACGATGTTTTTTCAACACACATAATATTTCAATCATAAAAATGTAGCTAAGCCTATGTACAATGGTTTAAACTATTCAATACCTTAATATACACTTCTAACACTCCACATCAACTTCTTTTTCTTACACATATTAGTAAAACATTCATTTCATTCTTACACATTTAATAGTTTTATTTAACAAAATCCTGAACTCTACTGTATCTTATATTTATTTCTTTTATAATTTTATTCTTATAAGAAAAATAATAATAATATATATATATATATATATTAGAAATCATAATAACTTAAAATTAAATAAATTTTAATTTACTTTTAACAAAAAAAAATTGTTGATCAACTTGAAATAGTATTTTCTTAAAAATGATGATATAATATTGTAGTAAAAGCTCATTTCTTTCTTATATCCAAATCAAATGAAACAAATCTCTATTTATAGACCACAAAAATCATAAATTTTGATATAATTTTTTTTTTTTATGAAAAATATTATTTGATACAAGATAATTGATCTCAAGTAATATAGGGTACAACAAAAATTTATAAAATTCCATCAACCAATGATATTTTTATACAAGTGCCAATACAATCTTTAAAAAATATTGTTCACTTTCGATCAGATTTTCTTATGTGTGTGTTTTAAAGTAAAGAAAATCAACATGGTGGATCCCACATTTTGCATCTTCAGCATGTTGAATAAATTTAACAAAAAATAATCCGCATCAAATTTTTGGGCTTTCAACAAGTTCATTGCATGTATTTAACTGCTGAAAGATATATTCTTTTTTTTGCTCAAACCATTCATTCATTCAAAAGAAACAATAGTTACTTCTCTATGGGAGGAGAGTTAATACATAAACTAAGGGTAGACTAGGCCTGGGCATTTGGGGTCCTAATCGGGTTGCAGTTTTGTCCAATCAGATCTTGGTTTTTCGGATTTGTCAAAATCAGCCCCATTTGGATTATATGAAATTTTGTCCAATCAGATCTTGGTTTTTCGGATTTGTCAAAATCAGCCCCATTTGGATTATATGAAAGTTTGGTTTAGGATCGGTTCGGGTCGGGGTTTGTAAATCTTCAAAGAACCGGTACAACCCAATGTACTTTTGAGTTCGGGCCCCAATCGGTTCTTTGGTTTAAAAGTACCTGATTTGTACCTACTTTATAACCAAAACATAAGTAAGATCGGTTTTTCGGTTTTAAAGTAACTAATTTTACCTATTTTATAACCAAAACATAAGTAAAATCGATTCAAAAATAAGAAAAGAACATCAAACGTGATCCTTCAAAATCAAACGAAAAGTAAACATATTTATTGAAAAAAAGAAAATCAAATAATTAAAAGTATAAAATGAAAACCAAATTTTCATAAAATGAGAAACATTTTTCAATTGAAACCAAACTAAAATCTAAAAACTTTAAGCTTTAACCGCCACCTTCAACCATCAACCTTCATACAACCTTATAATTATTTTAGATGTTCAGTAATATCTTAATATATTTTAGATACATATTAGAGATCATATTTTGTACAAGTTATTTTTTGGAATTTTGAATATTTCGGGTGATATCGGATATCCATTTAGGTTCGGATTCGGTTCGGATAATATCCATGACCCGAAATACCATTAAAAAGTATCCATTCGGTATTTGTGTCGGGTTTGGATCGGTTCAGATTCTTTTAATTGGATAGGGTTCAGTTCGGGTTTTCGGGTTCGATTTACTTGCCCAGCTCTACGGTAGACTTTGCTACACCATCAGCACATCCATTCTCCAAAGGAAAAAGAGTTAAGAGAACAACTCAAAACACTGATGTCGTGGAGGGTCCCTTGAAGCTCAACGACGAAGAGTTCATTGTAAGCAATGAAACAAGACTACAAGAGTCAGAATAACACCTCAGATCGAGGAGACCTTGGTTGGTTTCGGCTTCCAGTTCTGTCTTAAGAGCTAGAGCCTCCGCTATCAAAGCAGGGCCAACATATCTCTTTGCATTAGCATCCTGTAAAATCACAGCACCTGTAATATCTTTTATAATCAAACAAATTGCACCCGTTTTTGATCCTGAATCCCATGCCCTATCTGTAAAACAGGCAAGCATTGGGTGTTTTTTGCATGCTATGCATCTGAACGGGTGTGGGACAGGATGGTTTTTCCACCAACAGGGGCTGAGCGCAACTCCATTCTCCTGTGTCTCAAATAGCTTTGTTTAGGACCTCCACACCAGTGTAGCGCTTGTCTTCAAAAAGAAGTTGATTCCTACTAATATCTTTTAATAACAGTTGATTAGCCTCATAGATCCTCTAGCGCGGTCAGAGTTGTTTGATTCTTTTTGTGAAACAAATATTACATATTGTAATTTCTGGTCTGGTGGGAGTATGGGCTTCAGACCCAAGTCTCTTGTTTTAAAAGAAATGCATTGACTGTATTATTCAAATATAAAAGTCAGTCACTTGATTTAGTTTCTAAATATCGATACAAATGTGGAAGCTCCCTTGGTCCAGTGGTTTGACTAAGGATTCATTAATGCTTTTACATCCGGAAGTCTGAGGTTCAGACCGTAGAAAATGCCAAATTATGCCTATTATGGAGAAATAGGTTACAAAAGATCTTCAGCTTGGTTCAGGGCGTAGCATCGAACATGGATCTCATAGGACGGCTCGGAGTGATGCAGCCAGGCGTGTATTCTCACAAGGTGGTAGAATTATCGGCTGTAAAATCGTCTATGTAATATTCTCATCGTTGTAATAGCATAATTAATCAAACGTTAAAAAAATATCGATACAAATCTGTCTACTAACTATATTTTAAGTTAGGGAGAATTCCATATTAATACACAACTATAATTATTATTTACAATTTAATACACAATCTTTTTAAGTGACCAGAATAATACACGAGCTAAATTTTTTTGATCTCTTTATATCTTATGTTTTTGGTCTCTACTGTATCTTAGAGGGAGTTATTGGTAAGTGAATTCTCATAAGCTTTGAAAATTTTGAGATTCCATTGTTATTGGTTGTTGGATTTCTAAAATCTTAATAGAATCCATTGTTATTGGTTTAAAAATTTTCAAACTCCATTCAAATCCTTTGTTATTCAAAAAGTCTTGTTATTATTGATTTTCTAATTCTAACTAAATCTAGTGTTATTGGAAGATGAATTCTATTTATTTTTTACTCATAAGACTCAACTTTCAAAATATCATATGTATCTGTGTGATTTTCAAAATCCAAGTGATAATTCTTAGCAAATATCTATTGCACCTTAAATCTAAATTATATGTTCATTACATTTTAAATACCTTCACATTTTTGAATATATAATTATATTTATAAATATTAAAATTTGAAATTTTTTTAAATAGTTTGAAAAATCATTTTCAAATTTCAGAAAGAAATTTTTAAAAAGAAAATTGAAAAATAGATTTTTTTTTTATAAAAAGTTCGAATTTAAAACATATAATTCAAAATTATTTTTAAAAATTATTATTTTTATTATTTCTTTATTACTCTTTATATATCTATAAAGCAAATTTGCCTTTTTAATGAAAATTATTTTGGTAAGCCAAATTGATGAAAATCTATACCAACCTAAGGAAGTTATGATCAAATTTTATAAGTCAATGTATATACATTTTCACAATCCACATAATTTTTAAAATATATGAACTCTTATAATTTACAAACTCTATACAAATTCATCTCGCAATAATCCCCCCTAATATTTATTTCTTTTATAATTGTATTTTTATAAGCATATCCAGTATCAATTACTAATGATAGATTTAAAATTTAGCTATTTACATATGCATTGACTCTACTAATCAAATACAATAACTATTCACTTGACTTAATTTCTAAATAAAGATACAAATCTATTTAATGACTATTTTATTTTTTTAACCAAAAACATCAAAACATATTCAACATCAGTATGAGTCATAGCTCAAAATTAATTATTTACTATATGTAAATAATTCAAATTTCATAATTATTTGCTTGACTTAATTTCTACATAAATGTCAAATCTATCCGCTGTCGAAATTTTAAGTTTTTACCAAAAACATCCAAAAATATATTCAAGATTTCAACTTTAGTCATGGATTCAAATTTAATTACTTATGTGTAAACATATTATGTAAATAAGGAACAAGGTACTTTCTTATTTTGATTTAAATTTAGCTTTTTACATATATACATTGACGGTTCTAATCAAATATCATAACTATGCACTTGACTTAATTTCTTAATATAGATACAAATCTATTAAATGACTATATTTTAAGTTTTTACCAAAAACATCAAAGCTTATTCAACATCAGTGTGAGACTATGAGTCATAGATTCAAAACTAATTATTTACTATACTTAATCTATCCGCTGACTACGTTTTAAGTTTTTACCGAAAGAACATCAAATTTAATTAATTACTTATGTGTAAATAGAATATGTAAAAAGGAACAAGGTAATTGGTGTAGACCAATGTGAAAATGTGTATAAATATTAGCCTATAATTTCTTGTAAGAAGAATATACTGCATTGCTTCCCCTCAAATTAAATCTTAAACATGCAAGTTTACATCTTTGTATGAAAGTTGTAAATAATTACACTAACGTTTGAAGGGTAAACCAAAATCTTTTAGACAAAAAAAAAATTTCAACTCTTTTAAACAAAAAAGATGTCGACCAATGATAATACAATGCATTCGCAATTTCAACGAGTTCCCGCTAGTGGCTCTTCTTCAGACAACAAGAGCGACGCTGATTCCTCTGGTACGGCTACTTACCTCGACCTCATTGTGAACTCTGATATTTTCTGGGATAAGCTACGTGATTTGCTCCAAGATTCTGGTAGAATTGTCAAGTGAGTTTTGCATATACCTTTCTTCTTTTGTTGTTGTTGTTGTTGTTGTTGTTGTTGTTGTTGTTGTTGTTGTTGTGGTTGTGGTCTTTAATGGTTCCATGACTGTCTTCTTACACACTGATTTGTAAAAGGATTCCTAATGTGGGTGGAGAAAGTTTGGATCTGCATCAGCTTTTCGTCGAGGTCATAAATCGAGGTGGATCTGCATCAGCTTTATGTTAGTGCTTTCACTGAACATGAAGTTCTTTATAAGTATTAAATACATAATGCAGTTCTTTTTTTTTTTTCTTTCTTTGTTGATTCTAGGTGATCATAGAACGTAAGTGCAAAGAAGTGATTGGAACATTTAATCTGAAGACAGAAGTGAAAAATGCAGCATATGTTTTAAGGAAAACTTATCTGAAAATGCTCTTTGAGTTAGAGCATGTGTATTTCTGCAAAGAGCCAATGTCTTCCTTCTGGGCGAAAGGTCTGAGACATTAACAACATTCATTTTTTATTTATTTATCTAATTCTACATGGAGATCCCAGATTAACAACACAGCCTCTTCTCCTTTCTTTTTTTTTTTGCAGAAGAAGCATTGAAACGCCTTGTCGACGAATCTGCAAATCATGACATAGGTACTCAAATACTCGCTAAGGCCGTCAACTTTCCCGTATGTTCCTTTTTGAGATTTGCATTCTAAAACTTTCAGGCCTTCCAGAACTGCAACCTGGCACTTTGCTTAAGGGGCTCACCGATGGAAAGTTCGAAAACGGGTATTTTGTAACCATGAATACGGGATCACATGAGCTCAAAGGAGTTGTTTACCGAAACCAAAGTGTAGCTGCGATTCTGCAGCCACTGCAGCCGTAAATGCTGACGCGGCTGAGGCTGAGACTGAGACTGAGGCTAAGGCTGAGGCTGAGGCTGAAGAGAGTTTGTAGTGTGTTTTCTGTTTGTTGTTCTCGTTGTCTTCTTGGTTTGAAACTTCATCTCTATAAAGAACTTTTAATTTAATAATAATTTGTAGAATTGTCCACTGATCTCGATCTGGAATCTTGGCAACCTTTACATAACAACGAATTGTTTTTCTTTCTTATATTGTTTCTGCTCTTTCTTACTTTTAGAACATCAAGCTAGCTTTCTTGAGGCATGTTGTGTTATATATTCAAGTGAATGGGTGTAATGATCCATTCCAATTGTTTCTATGAACAATTGTAACTATATAAATGAAACATTATAACTTTTGATGATTGTAACATTTGGTGATTAACCATATTGATGATTACAAGTTTTTGTGATTAACCATAGTAACTCCTTATTAACCATTGCAATTGTTGGTACTAATAATTGCAACTCTTCACTAACCTTTGTTACTATTAGTGTTAACTGTTATAATTTTTGGTTAACCATTGTTGCAACTGTTAACTCTCTATATAAAGAGATGTAGGCATTGGCAAAAGGTGATAGAAAAACATAAGCTATTGTTAGTTAGAGAGAGAGATAGAATAATTCATTGTTCAAAGATCATTGAAAATCACATATAAACACTAATTTTTTTTTCTCTCTCTTGTATCTTAGCCTAGAACAAAAGTGCGACTTTGATTGTCTTATCCTACAACAAGATTTCGTGTAACTCAAGGCTTGGAATATGGTTGAAATACTCTTTAAGAATAGTGACCTCCTGCACGATTCAATCAATATCCAAGTTTATAATTCAGATCTTTTTGGGTTACAATTCAAATAACCAACAATCTTAAAGAGTATATTCTTATGAATTATGGCTGGTGTATCTGTGCAAGAGATGACATCGAAGTATGGAACGTTAGATAAGTTTGAGGGGTAAAATTTAGAAGATGAAAAATTAGATGCATTTTCTCCTCACGACACTGAATGTAGTGTATGTGCTAAGCATATACCAGGGGTGCTGAGAACGAGTCTTTAAATGAGACGAGGAAGCAACTTAAATGGGAAAACGTCGATTACATATGTTATGCCATATTCTCAATCGTATGTCAAATCCTCTCTTTGATGTTTATTAGAATGTCGAAATCCGCAAAAGAGTTGGGAGATGCTCTAGAATCAAAGTACATGGCTGAGGATTCTTCTAGTAAAAAGTTTCTTGTTTTGTACTCTTGATAACTAAAAGATGTCTGATTATAGGCCAGTTATGGCTGAGGATTCTTCTAGTAAAAAGTTTCTTGTTTTGTACTCTTGATAACTACAAGATGTCTGATTATAGGCCAGTTATGGAGCAATAAATGAATTGCTTCGTATACTAGGTCAATTTTTCCAACACAACATGAAGTTGGATGAATCCATCTTTGTATCGAGTATCATCGATAAGTTACCACCTCCATTCGAAGATTTCAAGAACATGTTTAAACACAAAAAGGAAGAGTTGTCTCTTGTACAAGTTGGCAGCCGTTTGTAGATAGAGGAATCTCTAAGGGCACAAGAGGGAGAAAACCCCCAAAAACAAAGAGGCTGGTACTTTTACTATCAATATGATGGAGGAAGGTGTGAGTTCTTAGAATAAAAATTGGAGGAAACGCTCCTTTAAAAAAAACACTTGACAATGGATCTAACAAAAGTCTTAAGAGAATTTGTTGGAAATATAACATGCTGGATCACTTAGGTCATGATTGCCGAGCATGGAAGGATAAGAATAAAACGGGATAAAACCGTTTGGTAAAAGGGTCAAAGGACCAAGGTAATCCACTCATCAAGGTCAAATCTTTGATTTTAACTCATATTCTAATGTGAATTATGTATCAAAGATTTATGAGATATTTTATGCGTGTGTAATGAAATTGCATGGTGGATTGACTCGGGTGCAACAAAAAATGTTTGCAGGGATCATGAATGGTTCATTTCATATGAGAAAGTTCAAGATGAATATGTACTTCATATGGGAAAATGGTCGACTGCCCCTATCCTAGGTCATGGAAAAGTGGTGTTAGAGTTTAGTGTCTGGAAAAACCCTTGATCTCAATGATGTACTTCATGTATCCTGAATTAGAAAAAACTTAGTCTCTGGTTTGTGTTTTAAATGAATGTGGTTTTAAACAAGTGTATGAATCCGATAAGTATATCTTATATGTGTTTGTTGGATTTGTTTATTTCTGTAATGGAATGTTTTTGCTTAATATTAATAAAGTTGTCAATTTTGTTTATATGGCAAGTTCTAACAAAAATGATATTTCTCCATGGCATGAGAGATTAGGTCATGTGCATTATAATCGTATGACTAGTATATCTAAAGAAGGTTGATTCATACTTTCAGTATAAATTTAGAAAACTGTAGTACTTCTATGTTAACAAAGATACTTAGGCAACCATTTAAAAGTAGTAAAAGAAATTATGTAGTGTATAAGACTTATACATAGTGATCTATGTGATTTGCATGCTGTACAATCTTTAGGAAACAAGAAGTAATTTTTCATTTTCATACATGATTATTCTCGTTTCTACAATGTGTATTTATTATATGCTAAAGATGAGGCCCTGGATAAATTTAGAGTCTATAAAACTGAGGTTAAATCTGAACAAAATGGTTTGATTAAGAAGTTACATACGTATGATAAAGGTGAAAAGTATTATGATCATGTATATTACTAATCTGTAGGTATTATACATAAACTATGACTCCGTATACACCACAACAAAATGGTGTATCGAAAAAGAAAAGAAAAGAATATTAAAGGATATTATTATTTCCATGTTATCCTACTCCGGATTAAGCGACAGATTTTGGAGACAAGCCACGTTAACGGCTTGTTATTTATTAAATAGAGTTCCTAACAAAAGGAACAAACTTACCATTTTTGAATTTTTGTATAAGAAAAAAAATAACAAACTTGAACTATCTTTGATTTTGGGGATGTAGGGGGGTCGTAAGACTACTCCACCCCATGATTAAAACCTTGGGAGAAAGAGGTATTGATTGCATTTTTAGTGTATATGCAGAGCATTCCAAGGCTTATAGGTTTTATATAATAGAACTTAATGATTTAATAGCAGTTCGTACTGTAATTGAATCAAGAGATGCAATATTTGATGAAACTCGTTTTTCTTCTATACCTATGCCAAATGCTTTGGTTTCAAGTTCAAGTGAAAATAATAAAGGAGATGAAACTTTTGTGCCTTCAGACATGCCACATATGCTTCGTAGGAGGAAGCGAGGAAGGATTGAAAAATCATTTGGTCATGATTTTCAAATATATTTAGTTGAAGGATCAAGAGATGAGATTGGTTTCAAGCATTCATATTGTTATCATACTGTTAATGATTCGAGAACTTATAGTGACGCTATGAAGTATTAAGACGTTGCTTTTTAGAAAGAAGCAATAAATTATGAGATGGATTCCATCATACACTACAAGAAATATGACTATTGGTAGCAGTTCGCGGTAGCACGAATTCACTAACTGCTATTAAAAATGACAATTTTGGATGCAAACTTTATCATAGCATTAAATCAACACTATGAAAGATTTTCAACGCGGAAATCAAAAATCGATTGTATAGCCAATTTTTCTTTTTCGGTAACACTTTGAAGCGCCAAGACTTAGCGAAATTTTGGTTTTGACACTAAAACTATTGGTTTCTGGAAAAATTGTTTTTTTTCTTTCTTCAAAGTCCTTTCTTCCATTTTCAATCTACCGACACCATCTCCAGACCTCCCCAAACATACATCTTCTTCTTTGCGGGTCAATTTCGAGAATCTGGGCCTCACTGCTTCTCTCAAGAGATTAGTAGATCAAATTAACCTCACTAAAGAAGAAAACCCAAGATGTTAATAACTCTTCAAAGGTTGTTTCCGGAACCGGAAGAGTTTCCAAGTCCGTTAGTCTCGTAACTCGCCGTACGTACGCCGGTATGGCTTCTCCGGCGACCCCTACGCCTTCTCCTCCCTCGCAACCCAATGATGTAAATAAACCAGATGCTTCCCGGTCCGTTTCCACGAGAGTTAGACCCGTGACTAGCCGTATGTCTGCCAATCTAGATTTTCCTGCCTCTGCGCTGCCTCGGTATCTCTCTGATGAGAGTAATTGATTTCACTTACAATGGGTTTGCTCGAATTTAGTTCTAGGATATTTACTTTGAGTTGAATTGGATTTGAGGTCAAGTATATGGTTTTGTATATTGGATTCTTGGTGACAAGGATGTTACTCAGCCTTACTCTGTTTACACAGTTAGAAGGAAAGCTTCCGGAAGAAAAAAGAGCAAAGACTCGTCTTCCTCTAGTGCAATGCCTCGACTTCGTCTTGACTTAATCTCAAGCCCTGGGTATGAAAACTTATTCAGTGATATATGATTGTTGACTCTTCAGGTAAAAGTTTTGATCTATCATTTTCAGAAGATTCTTTAGTTGTGGCTAGGCTCTTCCGTTAGATTTCAACTTTGATTGATAAAAGCTATTAGGTTTCTTTCTTTTCTCCTAGCTTTGTGTTCTTAATTAAGATTTCATTGCAGTCTGATGCTTAATCACTGTCAAGTTCTGTGTACTGAGGAGTCTTGCTTCACAAAGTTTGCCTGATTCTTCTGGGATTAGTTCTACTGTCTGGAATGTTTGAGAGCTCTTAATTGAAACAAAAGAGATCCCAATACAAGCACTATAAGGATGAGCTTCTTACGAGTCATGTAAGTGATCCCTAGAGTTTTGTCAAGTTTGCAAGTATTTGGATTTATCCTCCCTCTTTGTGAACTTTGTTAGGTGTTCTTTTGCACAACTATGTTTTTATATCTCTAAATGATTCTGTGGTATTTAGTCAGAAATCACATGGAGATTGGTGAGGTTAAAGGTGTTTGATTATTACAGTTTAAAATTGGAAGCCGATGCATGCTTTCCCGATCCAGAATTACTGACGAGGACCATCCTTTGAATCTAGGGAAGGCCAGCTTCTGAAATACAAATTTCCAGGTACCGTGTCTTGCATCCCTTGTTTGTTTCAACCAAAGGGTGTTTATTTTGTGTTTAAACAATTCATTTGTTGAGTTTCACATACTCCTCATTGGTTCTGCATCAGATTCATCCGGAGGTTCCACCGCCTATCTTCTTGTTGGATCGTTGATAGCATCAGGCATTGGGTTTAATATACCTCTTGTTGGATCTACACGAGCCTTAGAAGCTTAGGATTATCAATCATCAACCTTTGAGTGCCGATTCCCAGGAGGGATTTATTTAGGTTGTATCACTAGGTGTTAGCTCAATGGGAGTGGAGTGTAGTGGTTCAGCTCAACTAGCTGGATAGACTAGCTCACTCAGCTGGGTCAGCTGGGAACCAGCTCATCTCAGCTAGACCGAGTGTTCGGGTCTCAGGCAGTTGGTCCGGGTCCGGTCCGGTGGTCGGGCCATAGGGTCGGCCCAAGTGTTTCATGGGTCTTATGGTCCAAGAGGACATCCCACGGACTTGGGTTTTGGGGCTAGGTCCGTACCAGGACTGCTAAAGGGCGGTTATAGGCGAATGGATGGGAAAGAAACAAGTTGTGCCTGTTCGGCCAACAATTCATACCCATTTGCGCGCCAAAGGCAGTTGGCAATCCCTTCCTATATAAATACTAGACCCTCTGGTCGATTTTTGCAATCAGTTCCTCAGGGAAAATAATAGGCAAAGGCTGACAGAGAGAGAGAGAAGGTTAGAGAGAGAGAGAGATCGGCCAAAGCAAGGCCATTTGTGGTGGTTTATACTTTCCGGCGAGAAGAGATCGTGTGGGAAAGAGTTTGGCGATTGGAATGGATAGCAGAAGCAAGGAGATAGAGTTGAAGAAGGGCTCCAAGACCCCAGAGAAACCGACCAAGGTCAGTGGAGTAACCACCGAACCATTGGCATGAACAAACGGATGGTCCGTTTGGTTCTATGGCCATGGGTGATTGGTTATGTCCATCTCTTCCCTTATATTTGAATGTTATATCTTCTTATACTCCTTTCTGGTTACTTGTGATATATGGCGAGTTGGTTTGGGGATGAACCAAGGCCATGGCCGGTTCATATTATGGGAACCGAAATTCGCACTGTCGATTTCCTTCGATTTAAGAAAGTTAGGAAAAACCTAATTTTCCAAAGGTCCCGGATATCTGCTAAACCACACGCCAATCAATCAAGAACACGAAAGTGAACAGACGAAAAGTATAAGAATCGAAAAGAGAGCAAAGTAGGTCTTATTCCGAATCTGTGTAGGAGCGTTACAACAAGGTAAGAGCCTTGGCAGCGAGAGCTGTCAGCGAGTTCTCTAGTTCTAACAACCAAAGACTGTGAAAACCTAGTTGAGTCGCAGCTCGATTCTAAAAACGGAAAATTACCTATTGCTCTAAGTGCTAAGTTTCTTGCTGTGAGTTCGGATTTTTCTGCATCTTTGACCTTGACATCCTTATATACTTGATACACCATGGATTTTACCCGTTTTTACCCCTGGTATATGAGTGTTTTTACTACTATTATCTATGTTTTGGAGTCTATTAGGTATGTTTTCAGGTTCAGAAGCATTTTGGAGAAAAGTGATGTTTTAGGTGCCTTTTTGGAGCTTAAAGAAGAGTTCACCCGAGATCAAGACCAGAGGTCGACATCAGAGTTACACATCGATCGATGCACACTCTGTGCAATCGATCGACACACATTAGCCGAAGGACGATACATCGAGACCATAATCGATCGATGTACACCTTGTACTATCGATCGATACTGAGGCGGCTGAAAGACAAGTTGGACCTGGCCGAACTTGAAGCCCAATATATCACATTTTACAAGAATGCCCCTGACGAGTTTTTTAACCTAATGAACTCATATATTTATATGCCTAAGTGTTTTGGCATTAAAAACAAGCTTTCTTTTCATTCAAGTCTTTTTGTTATACAATCTTTTACAGTAATAGAAGTTTTAAGAGTTTCTTCTGCTTCTACTCATTTTCTTTCAGTTCTTTATTTACAAAGGTTATAGGATTCTAGATCTAGAGGAAAGATCCAAAGAGATTTGTGATTGGAACTTAAGTGTTCATTCCTCTAATATATCTATGAACTCCTATTATTACCTTGTTGATATGAACTACTTAGCCATGTCTGAGTAGATTCACTTGTTAGATTTAGGGTTTAAATAGGATATGAGGGAATAGCACCAGCCTATAATTGCTATAGTTGTGATATTTATTGTTAGGATTGTTCATTAATGCTTTTCTAGCTTAGCTACCTAGAACATGAACTTGGATTGCATTGATTTATTACATGCAATACCTGATAACATCCTAAACATGCTATGACCCTCTTGAGATATGTGAAAGCTGATCTAAGATCATGGTGAGCATTGTATCAACTCGCGCATAAAGCTTGCTTAGAGCCGTATCGATCGATACTCCTATAGAGTAATCGATCGACGTAGCTAGAGGTGTATCGGTCGATATTCCTATCGAACTATCGAGCGATACCAGCGGCAGAAGTAGCCGACCGCAACACCATTTAGCATCTAAGTAATAGATGGTCTAAATAATGTGAGAGCTGATGGATTCATTTAATAAGTGTTGAGCTCTGACATATCATGCAAGCAACTTGTTAGCCTTTATAGTATTTATAATCCTGAATTCCTGAATACTTACCCTGAATCTAACTACTTTTCTTTATTGTTTTCAAAACCAAATCCTTTTAACTGAGTAATCTCATCCTTACTCAGCAAACCTGCACTTTACTTTAAACTATTTTCAACCTAGCATAGTCATTAAGATTGCATCTTATTTGTACACTAGCTCTTTGTGGATTCGATCCCTAAGTACTACAACTGAACCTCTTATTTGAGAGAGTAAAGTAACTCCTTAGGGTAATTTGAGTGGTATCAATACTCCTCTTAAGGCGGTTTTCTCTTTCCCTTTCTGCCCCTGGTCGAGTTTATCGCTTCGCGGAAATATTCAATTTTTCTCTGATCTTTCCGTTATCTTTGGAAACTTCACATTTATCCTCTGAACTTGACATTTATCTTCCCCTGCATAACAAAAGATATACCATCAAAACGATTGGGCTTGATCCTGCACAAAATCGAGAGTGGGATTTTAGTCGTGTTCTGGACATATTCAGGTCATTTTCTGACAAGCGTTTTTTTCGATTTTATCGAAATAGCCTGTTTTAAGAAATGACGTCGATGGCGAGTTGGCCATACTGCTTGATACAACTCGCCATTCCACCTCACCAAGATGGCGAGTTGGTCTCTCCTTTCTTCTTTTTTTTTTAAAATTTTTTTTTTGACCCAACTCGCCATCTTGGCGAGTTGGAAGTGCTCCAACTCGCTAAGATGGCAAGTTGGCCTTGTTTCCGAGTCCAGCTCGCCATCTTGGCGAGTTTGAAGTGCTCCACCTCGCCAAGATGGCGAGTTGGCCTTGGTTCAGGAACCAATTCGCCATCTTGGAGAGTTGCAAGTGTTCCAAATCGCCAAGATGGTGAGTTGGCCTTGTTTCATGGTCCAACATGCCATCTTGGCGAGTTGGTAGTGCTCCAACTTGTTATTTTGGCGAGTTGGTTGTCTTGCTTGGCCTGATTCGTTTGTTTGGTGAGTTTGTTTGTATGTTCGGATAGTCAAACTTTCGTAATCGTCTCGTTGTCCGAAGCTTAGAGTAGTCTCTCTCGAGATTTCTTATTTCCCGATTCCTCTTGGAGGTCGAATTAAGACTTGACTTAGGTCTCTCGTGCTCTTTTTATCTTCTTTTTCAAAAGAAAACATTTTTCGAGAAGTTTATGACGTTTGATTTTGCCGTGATCGATTTCGACCCCAACAGTTAGCCCCCAGCTCGTTAGAATTGTGATATTCTCTCGAACGAGTTAGTATGCCAGGTAAGTTAGGCAGAATCTAAGGTCAGAAATTTTTGAAAGTAAATAGTAAATTTTCTTATCTATAAGTATGTGGAGTAAGTTTTCAAATTCTTTACTTGCTTACTCCCACAACTCTTTCTAAGATAGAAAATTCCTTTCTTTCTTCTCTCTCCTTGGCATAAAGAGAAATTTTTATTTTGAGACCATGTCTTCAAGAAGAAAATCTTCTAGCAAGTCTCATCACGATTGCTTTGTTTCCGGTGGTTCTAGCTCGCGTTTTAGTGATGCCGTGCCGAAGGTAGAGTTCGAGATCCCTTCAGTCGACCCTGAGGAGGAAGAAGCATACTGGAAGGCGAATTGTGTGGTGAAAGCTCCTAGGCCCGGGATATGGAATCCTTGTCATTCCGTGCCAATCCCATGGAGGGTTGCCCAAGCAGGAGTTGTCCCAATGGTCTTGATGCCATTCAGAGTTTCTGCCGAGTTCCTGAGTCAGTAGAGTTTCGCCTTCCCGAAGCCGGAAAACTGCTGAATCTCCGCCCGAAGGCTACTTTACATGTTTCGAGGCACACTTAATGCAATGCCATCTTTGGTTTCCCATCCCGGCAGTCATTGTGAAGCTTCTCAATGGTTTTAGGTTGTCGATAAGCCAGATTTACCCGTGCGGCTTACAGCACACCGTCGGGATTCTGGTGCTGAGTTACGAACTAGGTGTGACTCTCAATGTTAGCCATTTTGAATCCCTGCTGAAACCTTGCGGAAATTCGACCATGGTTCAGATAAAACCTCATACGAACATGGCGATCATAAAGGAGTTCTACTCGAACTACCATCGCTGGAAAGACTATTTTTTCTTCGTTTGAGTTGATGACGCGTCCGTAGAGGTGACCGGTATTCCTTTCCTTCGGACCACATGGGGTCGGAAAGGTACTTCCAACCGAGCACCAGTTTGTTTCTGACGATGTGTGTGATCTTACGATTTTTATTTTGCAGTGACCAATCCCTTCCTTTCCACTCCAGACGGTCTGAATGACATCAGAGATTTGTTTCGTGGAGAGGAATGCTTCTGGGCCTCGTTCACACCAAAACGGGTCCGACGTGCCATTGCCCTTCACCGTTCCCGGCTAGAGCCAGGCTTACCGGCTGGAGAAGAGTCAGGATCAAGTATGGATGGTTTCGTGCCGTGCAAGGACCAGAAGGAGAAGGTAAAATCAGAAAAATGCAAGGGTAAAAACATCGCTGTTGACAACGTTGAGGCCGAGGGGCAAGATTTTCCCAATGACGTGATCAGGGAATACCTTAACATGCAAGTGTTGAGCTCTGACATATCATGCAAGCAACTTGTTAGCCTTTATAGTATTTATAATCCTGAATTCCTGAATACTTACCCTGAATCTAACTACTTTTCTTTATTGTTTTCAAAACCAAATCCTTTTAACTGAGTAATCTCATCCTTACTCAGCAAACCTGCACTTTACTTTAAACTATTTTCAACCTAGCATAGTCATTAAGATTGCATCTTATTTGTACACTAGCTCTCTGTGGATTCGATCCCTAAGTACTACAACTGAACCTCTTATTTGAGAGAGTAAAGTCACTCCTTAGGGTAATTTGAGTGGTATCAAATTTGGCGCCGTTGCCGGGGAGCTTTGATACAATAGGATCTAATCTGATTAGGTCTAGGTTATTTTTATTTTCGTTTTAATTTGTTTTCTGACACAAAATTTTTTCTTGTCTTTTCAGGTACATGCCCAGCAGAACCAGAAGCAACAAGGAATCCCAACTTTTGTTCTCAAAAGACCCTGCTAGCTTGGAACGTTCAATCCGCAAGGAAATCCGTTCCGCATCGATCGACGCCATCAACTGCCTGTCGACCGATACTGACGCACCCATGCCGACCGAGACACCGTCTTTGTCGACCGACACTCGCACCTTCACGTCGACCGACGCTACTTCACCGTCGACCGACATCTTTCATCCGAAATCGATCGATACCCCTAACCTTATATCGATCGATACTACTCCGCGAGTCATGGTTGCACCTATTAATCTCACACAAGATGAGAATGGAGACTTGCGTGACCAAGAAGGTCACCTTCGTAATGAAGCAGGTCAGAAACTCAACGCTCAGAATGAAGTAATCCCTGAGCCAGAAACTGCACCTACAAGAGCCGTTCAACCTGTAGAAGAGGCTGCTCGAACACTAGCTGACTACAACCGTTGTGGGAACCGAAATTCGCACCGTCAAATTAAGTTGATTTGGAGGAAAGCTAAGTGAACCAAGCCTTCCCTGAAGGTCCCGGATATCTGCTGGGCCGCACACGACACAATCAGTACGACAAAGAAAATATGAAAACGAAATAAAATCGTAAGAACAAAGAATGGAGCAAAAGATCTTATTTCCGAATCCGCGTTTGAGCGTGAACAACAGGTAAGAGCCTCGGCTACAGGAGCTGTCGGTAAGTTCGCTAGTCTAGCAACCTAAGTTCTAACCTAGTTGAGTCGCAGCTCGCTAGTAAAAACGGAAAATAATGCCTAAGTTGCTCTAAGTGCTCTGGGAGTTTTTTTGTGATCATTTGCTCCTCGCCCAAAGCTCTCCTTATATACTCTTCTTAAGACGGTCTATCTTCTCGCGGGCTGAATCGGGCTTTTTCCATTTTCGTCAATCTTCGTGTTTATCGGGAAACTTGACATTTATCTTCGGAAAACTTGACATTTATCTTCTGGAAACTTGACATTTATCTCTTATGTGAGGATAAGGATAAACCGTCATAGTTATCCTTCCTTTTCGGAAAATCGTAAGTGGGCCGTTTTGGCCACGTAGGGCCGTTTAGACATTTTTACGGTTTTTCGAAAGAACAGTCTTTGAAGGTTTCGGTTTTTCCGAAGGAACCCCAATTCCTCGTATAGTCGAGATGTTTGGTGTTTAGAATAACCGTGATCGTACCAAACTCACGAAGATTGATCCAAACAAGCCAAGATGAGATCAGACCGAGCATGATGGGACCGAGACCAGGACGAGGGCCGTCGACCGGCGTCAGGGGGCTTGCCGCCGGTGCCAGGCCGGCTTGCGAAATGCGTGCCGCCGCGCCAGGCCAGGGTGCCGCCGGCGCCAGGCCAAGGTGCCGCTGGCGCCAGGCCGGGTGTGCTGCCGGCGCCAGGCCGGTCCGGGTGACGCGTGCCGCCGGCGCCAGGCCGGGTGTGCCGCCGGCGCCAGGCCGGCCCGCGTGACGCGTGCCGCCGGGGCCAGGCCAGGTGTGCCGACGGCGCCAGGCCGTCTTGCCGTCTGTGGGTTTTCCGTTGTTCGATCTTTCCCCGTTAGTCGTTCGTGAGGGAAATCTTTGAGTGATGTGGCTTCGAACTTTAGACGTTTAAAATATGAACTTTTAAACAGTCGAGAAGGCTTTGTGGAAGAATCATTATAGTTTGCGGACAATCCGGACATGGGTTTAAGGGACCAAGATGGTGCCATTGCCCGAGATCACGAGACGATTGCATAGTTGGGAACCAGGACCTTTGCCGCCGGCGCAAGACGGGACAGGGCAAGCCTGCCGCCCGTGCC
Source organism: Brassica juncea (assembly GCA_018703725.1). Classification (NCBI taxonomy): domain Eukaryota; kingdom Viridiplantae; phylum Streptophyta; class Magnoliopsida; order Brassicales; family Brassicaceae; genus Brassica; species Brassica juncea. The sequence continues at coordinate 54,440,037 of CM031940.1, forward strand.
GTGTCCTGCGTCCACCGGTGCCTGCTTGCCTTCTTGATCCCCGGGGCTCACGGTCCGTTCATGCCTTCTTGTGAGTTCATCGAGTGATGATCCGTTTCTTGGTTTTGATCGTCACTTGGTTTTTCTTTCGAGGACTTCGGGTGACGATTTCGTCGTTGACCGATTTTGACCCCAACAGTTAGCCCCGCAGCTAGATAGGAACCGTAGTGCCTTTCGGGTCCTTTGGGCGGTCGGAGTCCAGGAGCAAGTCCTTTATGCTCTTGACCTTTGATAGTTCGCCGGTGAGGAGTTTTGCGGCGAGTCGGGCGCCGAGAACCTTGCAGTTCGCAGTGGAGTGATCTCTGGTTTCGTGGAACTCGCAGTAGGAATTATCCTTGTACTGGTTCCTGGTCCAGGTGTTTCCAGAGGTTTTGCCTTGCTCCGAGTTGATGGCGTAGTTATGCTCGCCTTGGGCGTCTTCCCCTTCGTGATGGACGTTTTTGTCGTTACGAGAGGGTTTCTTTTTTGAGGATGTTTTCTGTGGTCCGTGCTTCTGCGATAGAAGCTTCATCTCTTCCTCCATGATGATGAAGTCCATTGCTTTGTGGAGGGTATCCTGGATTGTCCGCGGCTTTTCCTGTAGTATCCACTTTCGGAACTTCGATTTATACCAGAGAGTCTTCCTCAAGGCGTCGATTGCGACATTGTCGCTGATGCCCGTTACTCTGGCCATCACCAGTTTGAACCTTCGCATGAAGTCGCGGAGCGACTCGTCCTCCTTCTGAGCTAGACTCCATAGTAAACGTCGGACGTCTCTCTATCCATGAACATGGAGTATTGTTTGAGGAACGCCGAGGCCATTTGGTGGAAGCTTCCGATGGAGTTCCTTTTGAGCCGGGAGAACCATTCGAGGGCAGCGCCCTTGAGGTGCTCGACAAAGAGAAGACAATGACCCGCGTTGTGGGAACCGAAATTCACACCGTCAATTTTAATGAATAAGATTGCGGAGGAAAGCCAAGTTAACCCGACTTTCCTTGAAGGTCCGGATTCTCTGCGACAGCCAACGACAAGTGACCGAATAAATGCGGAAAAAGATTTGTTAAGATTTGAGACTGGACCCTAAGAAAGGCTGCCTACGTACCCCTTTCGAGGATCAAGTCGGACGTAGTTCAGTTAGAAAGAATTGAACAAGAGATCGAACCGTCCGGGCGGGTTCGTCTAGTATGAGCGTTTGTCATAGAAACAGGCATGTCGAAGATAACGCCTAGGGTTTCTATGTGCGGAGCTCTTAAGTAAAAGAATTGTCCGATCCTTCTGAGAGGAGCGGAGATTTGCGAGCAGGAGGCGGCCAGACGTTCTAGGGCCTGGTTCGTCTAATATGAGCGTTGGTCATAGAAGCGGGCATGTCGAAGATAATGCCTAGGGTTTCTATGTGCGGAGCTCTGAGTAAAAGTATAGTTAGATCCTTCCGAGAGGAACATGGGTATGCGGAGAAGATAAAACTAGAACAAGAGGCGGCCAGACGTTCTGAGTCCTGCCTCGCTGGCCTAACCGCCTAAGTTCTAAGTTCTCTAAGCTAGCAGGATGCTCTAAGTCTCCATTCTAGGATTTTCGGATCTCCTTCTCTTCTGCCCTTGCTCTCCTTATATATCCACTCCAAGGTCGGTTTGCCTTAGGATAATGGACCTCGCCTTTGGGCCCAAGCTTATCTCTTCAGGAAGTATTCCATTTTCGTCGATCTTTGTAATTATCCTCGAGTTTTCGGTGACTTGATGTTTATCCGATGTTCGGGATATCGGACAAATCGTCATAGCCTGATTGGGCCTGAATTCCTAAATTCGTAAGTTAGTCCGTGGACTTGTCTTAAGTCGTTAAACGTTTTATACGATTTCTCGGAAAGACTATCTTTCTCGTAAAATAAACCGTATAACCTAAAGGATCGATGTTCAAGTTAATCGACCTTGTTTTATACGATATCTTCTACGAGAAATCCAATCCTTCTAGTTTTTGTCGTAAAACATCGAGGACGATTCCAATCGAGTCGTAGGATGTTTATTCCGTAGCCGTGATCGTCCCAAACTCATGATGATTGATCCAAACAAGCCAAGATGGGATCAGACCGAACACGATGGGACCGAGACCAGGACGAGGGCCGTCGACCGGCGCCAGGCCGGGGTGCCGCCGGCGCCAGGCCAGCCCGCACGACGGGTGCCGCCGGCGCCAGGCCGGGTGCCACCGGCGCCAGGCCAGCCCGCGCGACGGGTGCCGCCGGCGCCATGCCGGGTGCCGCCGGCGCCAGGCCAGCCCGTGCGACGAGTGCCGCCGGCGCCAGGCCGGCCCGTGTCACGGGTGCCGCCGGCGCCAGGTCGGGTGCCGCCGGCGCCAGGCCAGCCCGCGTGACGGGTGCCGCCGGCGCCAGGCCGGGTGCCGCCGGCGCCAGGCCAGCCCGTGCGACGGGTGCCGCCGGCGCCAGGCCGGGTGCCGCCGGCGCCAGGCCAGCCCGTGCGATGGGTGCCGCCGGCGCCAGGACGGGTGCCGCCGGCGCCAGGCCGGGTGCCGCCGGCGCCAGGCCGGCCCGCGTCACGGGTGCCGCCGGCGCCAGGCCAGCCCGCGTGTCGGGTGCCGCCGGCGCCAGTCCGGCCCGCGTGGCGCGTGCCGCCGGCGCCAGGCCGGGGTGCCGCCGGCGCCAGGCTGTAGATCTCGGCGAGGGCTTCGATTTGATATCTTGTTCGTTTTCTGGTTCCTCACGGTTTGAGAGAACGACTTCTTCGAAGTTTCGAGGCAGATTCTTTTATGTTTAGGGTTTTTGTGGTGATCGAATCTTGATGTCGTTGGGCGAGCGGACCGATCTTTCCGGGGATTCTCGTCCACGCACGCCCGTAGTCGTCCGATCTCACAGAGAGTGGATATTCTAATTTGAGAAAATCTCGTATAACTCCTTTTAGAAATTATCCGAGACTTTTTGTTTCAAGAAATACTTTCTAGAGACTTTCAGTCATTGATTCCGTCGCGACCGATTTTGACACCAACAGTTAGCCCCCCAGCTCGTTAGAACCTTCGTGATGTTCTTGCGAGCGATAAGACATGTCAGGTAAGATAGGCGGAATCAATGGTTGAAAGGCTCCGTTGAAAGTGGTAAGATTGGGGCTGCGCCTTTCGAAGGCTGCCTACGTACCCTTGGTGTAGGGATCAAGCCTTCCGTAGTTCGTTTTGGAGTTTAAGACCCTTGTGATCTGTTTTCCGGCGAGACTTATATGGTCTGGTTATGTGTCATGAGAGACTTTCGAGCATGATGCTGTTGATGTATTTGTTTTTCGATTATTTATGAACTTCAGTTTTTTCGAAGTATGAGAAAGAGGGTGTGAGTTGTCGTCTCATTCCTAGTTCCCTGATGATCACCGTACCTATTGTTTGCATAAAGCGAGATTTTCCGCGGTTTACCGATTTACGCGGAAAGTTCGTGAAACGAATAGGCTTAAGTGAAGAGACAAATTTTTGGATCTCGTATACCATACTATGTCTGTGAGATGTCAAGATCCAGCGTGGCTGGGTTTAGGGCAAGACCTAGGTTTACTCTCGGACTGAGGCTTTGCGATGACAAATCGGCTTTCGTTTTGCCTGTTTGCGATTTTAACCTGACTCGTACCGTTTAAAATCCGCGAATTGTTGTCGGCTTATATGATTTGTCTGGGCGTGAGTCGAGCTACTTCCTTTACGAAGAGCTAGACCAAAATTTTGGATTTCTTGTATAGCGCGCTATGTTTATCCTTGTCGGATGCAAGAGAGCCTACCCCTTGAAGGGCGGCTATTTGTCTGTTTAGGACGTTAGAGTTCGTTTGTTGTGATCAGCAACAACGAAATGATGCCAGTTTAGAGGCATGTTACCGTTTAGAGGTGTGTTTGTATGTTTTGAGTTTTAGAGACGAGGATTTCGTCTGGAACGTTTTGAGGAAAAGAATGTCCTTCGAGCGTTAGCGACGTCTCGCAGTGCTGAAGGTCGAGTTTCCCTTGTGCCGCATTTCGTGGTTGAAATGTTCGCGGGCTTTGGAGATGTTTTGCGAATGTTCGCAGCCAGAAACTGTTGTTTCGGTTTAGACGCAGGACCAAGTGGTCGCGTAAGTTCGACCCAGGGAGAAGCGTCTACATTCACAGTGCTTCGTGAAGTGTTGGCCTTCCGGGATTTGTTTGTATATATTAAGGATGACTCGTATAACTCTTGGAGCCTTGTCACGAGTGTTTCTTTTCATGCCGTGTTTACGGGGCGTATAGAACTTAATCGATTGACGATGAGTTTAAATCTTCCGTTAACCGTATGGTTGTTAGGACTGAGTTTTGGTATGAAGAGTTTATCATATGATTTCCGATTCTGGGTTATGCGACAAATTGCTTGCGTAATAGTCACTTGGCGTTCTATGAACAAATCGTGGATTGTTGTTTTTAGTCGTTAAGTGATTGGAGCGGTGCTCGCTCAGTAGCTTTGGATTGGCATGGAGGCTAGATTCAGCCGTATCGCCAAGGAAATTGTTGGTAAACGATCAGACCATGACCCTTATTAAGGTCATGTTAGTTTACGATTGTCCTTAATGGGGATGCCGAATTCAGGTTCGGGCTTTACGGAAGGGTGTAGTTGGCCGAGGGCCAAATAGCGTTTGCCGAGATAGACATGCCAAGCATAGCGGAGTTTTCTGAGTTATGGCTGATGGCTTTTAGAAACGATCTTCCACTTTAGGTCTAAGTTATACGATGAATGGCTCGTATAAATTCTTTTTTTGTTGCATGAAAATCGTTTCATTTTATCCGAGGGGGACAAAGTTTAAGGGATCGACGTAGGACACGTGCGGGTTCGTCTACGTGATTATTTCCTGCTCGGACGCAACCGCGGGGAGTGAAAGCAGGAGCCAGAAACCTTGTGGAGCGAAAACTGTCTATGTCAGTTACCCGTTGGATCCATTATGTTTATTTTACGAAATTTGCTTTGTATGAATTGACTCGACCATACAGAGGATTTCTCGTAAAAGTGATGTAAGGGGGTTTTCGCAAAGGTAACCGGAGAGCGTTTCTCACGAATTACTTGCGATATTCGCGACCACGGATTGTGTTTTCCTTATTCACTTTTGCGTACTGCGAAATCGTTTTGCATAAGACCGGTCATGTTTTTTCCATAGGCTATTTTGTTTTAAAATGTTCTTGTTATACGAAAGTAATGGATGACCGGTTTCATAGAGATAGAAAATCGCAGTTTGTTAAAGTAGCGATGTTTCCGCGGATTACACGGGAGATGTTTCCGCTAAGATTTCGACCTTTGGACGAAAGCTGCTTCGAACTACTTATGGAGTTTTACCGAAGGTTATTTCGTTATTTTCGTAGTTCACCGTCATGCTATTAGTCTGACGTTGGTACACGTTTCTAGTCGCGAGTTTGCGACGAGAGACGACGTAGAGTTTTCAAGACTATGTTTGTAACGGTTGGGCTATGCCATTAGCGTTTTTTAGACGAATCTTATTGCTGCGAGAGTTTGCTTTGTCAAAAGCGTTGTCTTGATGCTGAAGCAAAAAGTTTTCGAAGATGGGATTATACGGGTATAGTATACGTACCTACTTCCCTTTTCTTTTTACGGAAGAAAACGGGTTAGCCGTTCTTCCGAAGGCTTGTGTACGTTTTTTCTTTCTTTTAGGAAGCGGGATGAGTATGCTTTTAGAACGCGTGGCGATCGTTTCTCGGTTTTTCGAGAGACTAGATCGGTTTGCATGTTCTGCCTGGACAATCAAGGAACGATGGAACAAGACTGGAAATTTTGCCTAAGACTTAGCTTGCTAGACTATCCACCTAGGTCCTAAGTTCCCTAAATTCTACGGCAGTTTTTCAAGACGTTTTTGTTCCTGTCCTACAAAGAATTTAAACCTTTACAAAAATTTTCGAGAAAATAGTCCTTTGAAGGTTTCGGCATTTCCGAAGGAATCCCATTTTCTCGTATAGTCGAGACGATTGGTGTTTAGAATAACCGTGATCGTACCAAACTCACAAAGATTGATCTAAGCAAGCCAAGATGGGATCGGACCGAGCACGATGGGACCGAGACCAGGACGAGTGACGTCGACCGACGCCAGGCCGGGGTGCCGCCGGCGCCAGGCCCGCCCGCGTCCCGCGCGCCGCCGTCGCCAGGCCAGCCCGTGTCCCGCGTGCCGCCGGCGCCAGGCCGGGGTGCCGCCGGCGCCAGGCCAGCCCGCGTCCCGCGTGCCGCCGGCGCCAGGCCGTTGTGCCGCCGGTGCCAGGCCAGCCCGCGTCCCGCGTGCCGCCGGCGCCAGGCCGGGGTGCCGCCGGCGCCAGGCCAGCCCGCGTCCCGCGTTCCGCCGGCGCCAGGCCGGGGTGCCGCCGGCGCCAGGCCAGCCCGCGTCCCGCATGCCGCCGGCGCCAGGCCGGGGTGCCGCCGGCGCCAGGCCAGCCCGCGTCCCGCGTGCCGCCGGCGCCAGGCCGGGGTGCCGCCGGCGCCAGGCCAGCCCGCGTCCCGCGTGCCGCCGGCACCAGGCCGGGGTGCCGCCGGCGCCAGGCCAGCCCGCGTCCCGCGTGCCGCCGGCGCCAGGCCGGGGTGCCGCCGGCGCCAGGCCAGCCCGCGTCCCGCGTGCCGCCGGCGCCAGGCCGGGGTGCCGCCGGCGCCAGGCCAGCCCGCGTCCCGCGTGCCGCCGGCGCCAGGTCGTCTTGCCGTCTGTGGGTTTTTCGTTGTTCGATCTTTCCCTCGTTAGTCGTTTGCGGGAAATCTTTTGAGTTTTGGGAAGGTCTTTAGCCGTAGATTTCGAGATAACCGTTTTTGACCCCAACAAGAGCAAAGTGAGGTTTCCACAGGCGAGGTGACCTTGGTGATAGTTGTTCTCGTCCACAGGCGAGGTGGCCGGGAGAGTAATTTTGTTCCCTTCGTAAAATCTCAACGGAAACTCCGATTGAGACGAAACGAAAGCCATTTTGACCTAGACACAAAGGAGAACAAAGTGGGCTCTTACTAAGGCGAACTGGGAAGACTGATCTTACCTTATGGCAAGTCGTCCTAGTAAGATCAAGCTCCGACCTCCTTTCGTTTTCCCGTTTGTTCCTCGAGAGTTGTTTGTAAGAAGTATGGCAGTGGGAATCGGTGAACCGATTTGCCGTGCTTCTGTTCCACGAATAATATAGGGTTTCCCCAAGGTTTCGAGGAGAATAAGTTTTATTTTTCCGAGAGGTTCTCGAAAGAAACGTTTTTCGTAGAAACGTTGCTCGTTGCGATTTCTCTAACTTGGTAACAAGACGAATTTTTGGGGTTTGATAGATTTTATCGTTGCCCTTTCTGTTTAGATAGAGAAATTGCGAGCTCGTTTTTGTGCTCTTCCTGTGGCGGAAAGCTGCGGCTAAGTTTTTGATTTGCTCGAGCACCGTGGCGTTTGCGTAAGCGTTGGCCATAGGAACAGTCGCTGCTGGAGTTGTTTTACCATCGTTGACGCAAACTGCAACTTTTTCTTTCATATTTCTGGACATTGGTTCGATCAAGCGCTTTGCGGCCGTATGAGTAAGAGTAATCCGTCCCCCCCTCCTTCTAGCGCCAAACTTTGGGAACCGAAATTCACACCGTCAATTTTAATGAATAAGATTGCGGAGGAAAGCCAAGTTAACCCGACTTTCCTTGAAGGTCCGGATTCTCTGCGACAGCCAACGACAAGTGACCGAATAAATGCGGAAAAAGATTTGTTAAGATTTGAGACTGGACCCTAAGAAAGGCTGCCTACGTACCCCTTTCGAGGATCAAGTCGGACGTAGTTCAGTTAGAAAGAATTGAACAAGAGATCGAACCGTCCGGGCGGGTTCGTCTAGTATGAGCGTTTGTCATAGAAACAGGCATGTCGAAGATAACGCCTAGGGTTTCTATGTGCGGAGCTCTTAAGTAAAAGAATTGTCCGATCCTTCCGAGAGGAGCGGAGATTTGCGAGCAGGAGGCGGCCAGACGTTCTAGGGCCTGGTTCGTCTAATATGAGCGTTGGTCATAGAAGCGGGCATGTCGAAGATAATGCCTAGGGTTTCTATGTGCGGAGCTCTGAGTAAAAGTATAGTTAGATCCTTCCGAGAGGAACATGGGTCTGCGGAGAAGATAAAACTAGAACAAGAGGCGGCCAGACGTTCTGAGTCCTGCCTCGCTGGCCTAACCGCCTAAGTTCTAAGTTCTCTAAGCTAGCAGGATGCTCTAAGTCTCCATTCTAGGATTTTCGGATCTCCTTCTCTTCTGCCCTTGCTCTCCTTATATATCCACTCCAAGGTCGGTTTGCCTTAGGATAATGGACCTCGCCTTTGGGCCCAAGCTTATCTCTTCAGGAAGTATTCCATTTTCGTCGATCTTTGTAATTATCCTCGAGTTTTCGGTGACTTGATGTTTATCCGATGTTCGGGATATCGGACAAATCGTCATAGCCTGATTGGGCCTGAATTCCTAAATTCGTAAGTTAGTCCGTGGACTTGTCTTAAGTCGTTAAACGTTTTATACGATTTCTCGGAAAGACTATCTTTCTCGTAAAATAAACCGTATAACCTAAAGGATCGATGTTCAAGTTAATCGACCTTGTTTTATACGATATCTTCTACGAGAAATCCAATCCTTCTAGTTTTTGTCGTAAAACATCGAGGACGATTCCAATCGAGTCGTAGGATGTTTATTCCGTAGCCGTGATCGTCCCTCATGATGATTGATCCAAACAAGCCAAGATGGGATCAGACCGAACACGATGGGACCGAGACCAGGACGAGGGCCGTCGACCGGCGCCAGGCCGGGGTGCCGCCGGCGCCAGGCCAGCCCGCACGACGGGTGCCGCCGGCGCCAGGCCGGGTGCCGCCGGCGCCAGCCCAGCCCGCGCGACGGGTGCCGCCGGCGCCATGCCGGGTGCCGCCGGCGCCAGGCCAGCCCGTGCGACGAGTGCCCGCCGGCGCCAGGCCGGCCCGTGTCACGGGTGCCGCCGGCGCCAGGTCGGGTGCCGCCGGCGCCAGGCCAGCCCGCGTGACGGGTGCCGCCGGCGCCAGGCCCGGTGCCGCCGGCGCCAGGCCAGCCCGTGCGACGGGTGCCGCCGGCGCCAGGCCGGGTGCCGCCGGCGCCAGGACGGGTGCCGCCGGCGCCAGGCCGGGTGCCGCCGGCGCCAGGCCGTCCCGCGTCACGGGTGCCGCCGGCGCCAGGCCAGCCCGCGTGTCGGGTGCCGCCGGCGCCAGTCCGGCCCGCGTGGCGCGTGCCGCCGGCGCCAGGCCGGGGTGCCGCCGGCGCCAGGCTGTAGATCTCGGCGAGGGCTTCGATTTGATATCTTGATCGTTTTCTGGTTCCTCACGGTTTGAGAGAACGACTTCTTCGAAGTTTCGAGGCAGATTCTTTTATGTTTAGGGTTTTTGTGGTGATCGAATCTTGATGTCGTTGGGCGAGCGGACCGATCTTTCCGGGGATTCTCGTCCACGCACGCCCGTAGTCGTCCGATCTCACAGAGAGTGGATATTCTATTTTGAGAAAATCTCGTATAACTCCTTTTAGAAATTATCCGAGACTTTTTGTTTCAAGAAATACTTTCTAGAGACTTTCAGTCACTGATTCCGTCGCGACCGATTTTGACACCAACACCTATTTGAATCCTAAATCCAACAAAGGTGTTTACTCAGACATAGCCAAGTAAAACATCATAACAATAATATAAAACTGCATAGATAGATAGAATAGATAGAAACAAAGTGTTCAAGAAAGCTCTCAATTTGTAATTCTCTCTCTCACAAAAACAATGATGAAAAGAAACTTTGAAAAGGCTGTGTAAAAACTCTCTGTAAAAACTCTGTGTCTTTGCCAAAATATTTGACAAGAATTAAATACTTAGGAAAATTAGGTTAAAACTCGTCAGGGGCATTCTGGTAAATAAATGGATGTTTGGGCTTCAAGTCGGCTGTGACCAAAATGGGGCTTCTGTGTCTCAAATATCGATCGATATCACTGGAGGTGTATCGATCGACGCATCTCTCTCTGTGTCGACCCAGAGGGGGTCGATACGGTCATCTCGGGTGAAATATCTAAAATGCTCTAAATGCTCCAAAAACACCATCTTTCTTCCTATTGCTCCTGAACCTTGAAAATATGCTAATAGACCCCAAAACACACTAGATATATCCTAAAATACCAGATATCATGGGTAAAATCGGGTAAAATTTATGGTCTATCAACTCCCCTAGACCTAACCTTTTGCTTGTCCTCAGCAAAAACAACTGGTAGTCTCTCTGGTAGAGGTTTTAGGAACAGCAGGGACTCAAAAAGTTCAAAGATCTTAGTCACATCTTCCTAGTAGTGCAAGCCAAGTCATAGTCATCCTAACTACAAAAGCACATTATACCATATCCTAGTATAGCAACCAAATTTATCTATCCAGCAACTTAGCAATCCGAATGACTCACCCCTCTACTAACCTCATTTCTTTGCATAAATAAATGTGTAGGCTTACCTTGGGAGTATCGATCAAAGGACACATGAACTCTTACTCAAGCAAGTTTCTGAACACACAGGTAGTCTTCTCTGATTCCTTTCTTTCCTCTTTCTCTCTTCTCTGAATCCTAATGGTTTCAATCCCAATGAACAATGATGTAGTACATCTTGTTCATCTTATTGACCTATATATATCTTTTCTCTTATTGACAAGTGTAGGCGAATAATGGGGTCGTTGGTAATTTAACTATCCCTCGCTTCCACAATATGCGATCATTCCTTTGAATTAGAATAATGGGGGTAATGTACCTATCCCTTTGCATCTCAGGAAATCATCTCAATCGTTTATTTTTGGTGGATGCTGCAGAGAGAAAGAGAAGGGAAACGCAGAAACACACAGACTTTTTACCTTCTAGACTTGCATGAGGAATTCAATCCAATGCATACCAAGCCCCAAGACAAGCAGGTAATGTCAGTATAGGTTGGAGGTCAGCTTTGGGTTCCTTCAACATTCTTAGCAAGTGCTAACATAGTAGACTAGTTGATCCACTTTAGTATCTCTAGTACTTCTACAATCAATGAATCTAAGACTGGTCTAGAAAGTGATTAGATGACAAGTATTAAACTAGAATAGATCATTGTACCCTTCTTGACTTAATAAAAATTTCAAATAAGACTCAAAATAGTAGATAAACAATAGATAATCATTAATAATCGCCCCCCCAGACTTAAATTACACTGTCCCCAGTGTAAAACATTCGGAGTTTAAAGAAAACATGAATTCGAAATTGAACAAGTTAGAACGTTATACCTGACCGATACCATATCGATCGATGTAGATGAAAGCGTGTCGATCGTGGCGGATGTAGTGTCGTCGATCGATGTCGACTTGGTCGCGTCGGTCGATAGAGAAGGTAACGTCTACTCGGATCTTTTTTTTTGAATAAAAAGCTATAAAGAAAATACCGAATAGTGGGTTGCCTCCCACTCAGCGCTTTATTATAGTCATTTAGCTTGACTTTGGAGGTTAAAGGCTAGTTGGTGTGAAAGAAGTTGTTTGCTTGTGTGCAAACATCCTCTTGGTCTGTGGGACTTAGTTGCAATGAAGCTTCTTGTGGCATCATCTGATTTGGTCCATCTCTTCTTCATATCTTCTAACTCATCTTTCAATAAGTGTAGCCTCTCTTGTAAGTCTTCAATGTTGAACTTCTGTTGTCCAAGCTGGTCATAAGTCTTCATTGATGGCTCTGGCAGTTCTTCATGTAGCACATCCAATCTGTCCGTAAGGCATTCTTCTCGGACTGATGGTGTATCAGTATAGATCGATTCTGCTGCGTTGATGTCGATCGATGTCGTGGTGCCCTCATCGATTGATGCACGTGGTGCCATATCGGTCGACGTGTGGTGTGATGGGCGAGTTGCAAGTCGTTTCTGAATAGCTTTGATCTTCTCTTCTATTCCTTCTGTTCTTGACTGCAGATTTGCAATGTTGTTGTCGAAGGGAAAGTAGATGTCATCATACTTCTTGTAGTATTGTGTCTCTGAATGATCCAAGGCTTCATATATCTCAGCTATCATCTTGTCAACTTCTCTCTTGGTGTAGGTGGCTTCTCTTCTGTGAGTGGTTGGATCCTCTGTTGTGTCTGACCATCGTCTCTTCTTGCTCTGAAAAGTATCATAAGCTCTAGCTCCATACTTTGGTTTGAAACGGAATTCCTTGCTCCATCCATTGTTCTTGTCTGCGTCCATATCGATCGATGGGTCGGCCATGGTGTCGATCGATTGTGACCACTTCTGCCTGTTGCGGAGTATATGCAATTCCTTTTGCAATCAATTCAAAGCCTTTAGCTGTCCATTTGAGGTTGGTGGCTGAGGCTGGCGTAGAACAAATCAAGAGTATTCTTCAATGCTTGTTTTCCCATTTGTTGTCTGTCTTGATGGTGTCTAGAACCTTCTTCCTCATAGTAGTGTATTCTTCTTGAATATATGTGTCGAGCGATGTGCGTTCTGTGCTGTCGATTGATTGTTGCTGATTTTCTGCTGGTGCTTGGTCAGGATCGTTCGATGTGCTGGTAGGCATGTCGGTCGATGGAGATGTCTTCAGGTGAAAATCGAGTTGATTCTACATCGTACCCATCTCCTTCTGGAAAGCATCCATTCGTGATTCTAGTGCAATCACATCATCAATCACCGGGTAGTAGGAACTACCAAACTTTTCTTCATAAGAATATAACCTCTCTTCCAATCTTGTGAAGCGTAAATCGATCGATCGCTCGTAGTGGATGTCGATCGATGTAGGGTGAGCTGCGTCGGTCGATGGTATCCTTCTCGCATCGGTCGATGTGTGGTGTGGAAACTCATTGGAAGTTGAAGGTTTCCAGTGCTTCCATGCTGACTCCTTGTTGTTTGTGCTTCATCAAGGTGGTGACATCATCTGCAAGGTTCTCCATGGTCTGGGTCAGGTGTATGATCTTGTCATTGAGTGTATGGTAGACACTATCAATTTTGCACTTGAAATCATTCATTGAGTCATACTAAATGGTGTAGATGTCATTGAGCTTCTCATCCATCTCTGCTCTGCTGTATGGATCTGGATCTGCTGGTGTAGCTGGAGTGAACCTTTCGCGATGCTCTGGTAAGCATAAGAATGATGGCTTGTCTAGTGAAGCTCTTTGTAGGATTTCTCTAATGTGTGTATGGGATACTGGAATGACCTTCCCTGTGATACCCCTTGGACGTCCATACATGTCTCTGTAGACTCCATACTTATCTTGTTCTTCTTGGTACTCGGGAGGTAGCATATCGATCGATGCAGAGGTGTCACCGTCGATCGATTTGTCATCTTCAAACTGGTAGTTGTATTTGAAGTAGGGCTGTCTCCTGCAGGCTATTGCATAGTCTGCATCTGCTAGCATCTTTTGATAGGCTGGATCATCACGTTTCTTGTAGAATAGGTTGTTTGGTCCATTGGCCATAGCAGAATGTCTGAGATGTCTTCCTTGAAACTTATAGCATACGGCCATCCATAGCTCTTGCATTTCCTTCTGGATCCCTGAAAATACCAAACTCATCTGGTGTTAGATATCCATGATCTAACTCGTTATCTTTATTTAGATCGAATGGTAAAGGTTGAGTATCGATCGATGCAGTAGTGTTCTCGTCGATGGATTTCGTGTTGTATAGCCAATGGGGAAGGTTGCAACTGAAGTCTTCTCCATATGGCTTAGGTTTGGAAGGTGG